>CM050163.1:292585091-293185091 GCA_027410445.1 Discoglossus pictus
GAAAGGATGGTAATAACCAACAATTGTTGTAAACATGCAATCAGTTGTGAAGGTTCTTGGCCGCTCTGTATCATGAAATAGATCAGGACAGAGGAGAATAAAACAACCCCCTTGTCTCACTTAAATGTAGTTTTTATAAGATGACAGCCAGTTGATCTCAGCAGCCAGTCCTGAGATCATAACTATCAGCCTGCAGAAGCATAGTGAGGGGAAGTATAAAAAAACATTACATACCCCACTTCCCATTAGTCATAGATAGATTATTGAGGAACTTGGGAGCAGACAAAGAGTACTTTGCAAATATTGCAATAAAAGGATAATGAAATTAAATATTAGCACATATTTAAAAGTATATTACCTATATATTGAGGGGGGTAAAAATAAAATGTAACTTATTACATTCAAGTACAGGACATAACCTAACAAATGCAACCTAATGGTCAGAATCTGGTCTGCCCAACTGGTCTCCTCACCCTTCTAGAGTGGGTACACCCTCGTGCCTGCCTGTAGATCTCCTTGTGCTTAGCCTGGCACGGGGCTGTCTAGCACCATATCTCTGCCGTGACTGTTGCTCCCTCCGGCTCTCCCCTTCCCGTGGCTCCTCCGCTTGTCCGCCTGCTCCAAAGATGGGAAATTCCAAGCCCTCATTGAAAATGCCGACTGTTACTTGACCATAACCAGAGGGTAACATAAATTGGGTGGGCTCCAAGTTCTGAAAAAAGAGGGAGATGGTGGCGAATAGGGAGAAAAACAAGATAAGAAAACAATAACTCCCAAAATCCAGGCCTCCTTACCTCAAATGGATGTCTGTTTTGTTCTGTCCCTGCGGAGCTGCTGTTGTTTTCGGAGATCCTGCTAAAAAAATAAATAAAAAAAATGTATTAATGGAGCTGGTAGTTTCAGAAGATAAATTGAGAGGTACTAAACACTACACAAAAGAAGATGGTGGACTAACATTTGCCTTAGAGAAGGCATTAAATAGGCTTCTTCAAGGAGATTAAAATGTTATCAGATCTCATCATGTGTGTAAAATGAGGAGAGGATATAATAGGGTTTCAGATGTTACACCTTGTAAGAAGTGGGTTTGACAAATCTCTTAACAAATATCACATCTCACAAGTCAACATCAAGGTCTGAATGTGCAGGATCGCATTTTAAAATTTAGGAGTTAGACAAAGTTTTGCACCCATGTGCATGTGAGTTTTCTTCGACATTTTCTTTTGAATAGCTACACTTGATTAATTGGCAAGCATATTTTACCATTGGCTTCCATGTACTTTTCTAGCTTATGCTGTTACTTTCTCAGTGTCCTTGCACACAAAACATTGTAATCAATTAAAGGCTACATTTTTTTTTTAGTTGGAAAAACATTTTTTGCATGCTCAAAATAGTATAATTTTAAATACAAGACCAAAGTGTCCCTTTAAATGGGAAATAAATGATACATTAAATAAGGAAGTATATGCAGAAATGTGTGCCAAAATTACATAATCCCTATAGAATGGAAAAAAATACAAAAACTTTGAAAAATTGGAGGAAGAGGAAGTCATGCAGTAGCTGTCACAACTAGATTTGTGCACTTGGAGTTCGGTAAATCATGAACATAAAAGTGGTTTCATATAATATTTTTATTTTAACCAACTCTGCTTGTTCCTAAGGATTGCAATGTTGGTCTTGCCCACTCCCTGTCAGCTTGGAGCCTGAGGGGCTGGGATTCACGTATCTTTAACAAATCAGGAGTGGAAAGAGATTACGTTGATTTACTGGTTGATTCAGATAAGATTTTAGCATTTCACATCTTCCTCCTATCTGCAAATGCTCAGTAGAAAGCAGTAAACTTTCAAGCCATATGTGCTGTTTTTTTGTACATGCCTTGAAATAATGGCTGCATTGATATCAAGGAAGCTTCCAGAGTCTAGTGCAATAAAGATTATCTCTGAACATCATTTTATGCCCATGGCTTCCCCAGCTGTCCCTGTTGTGTTTCCTAATGAAATGCAGTCCTTTAATTCAAAATAAATTTTGCACATTACCCTTTTTTGTTTCAAAAAGCAGCAAACTGAGTTGATCTCTTTTTCCTTTAATCATGTATAAAATATGTACAGTGGGTGACACATTACAAAAACACCACACAAAAAGAGTTTAACCAAGCCCAAATTACAAACACAGCTGCAAAGTGGATATTAGGTGGACTTTCAATTAAGAGTACGAGTAAGCTATAAAAGAGGTATGAGAATTAGCACCTTAAGTTTTAAAAGCAACACGATAATGGATAATCTTTATCTGTAAATTGTGAATACTGGGCCCAAGACAAGGCTCAAACAGAAATAAATGGAAACACTTGCTAAATGTCAAAAGTACAGCCTCAAAGTTCCCAAGAATTGAATCACTGTCTGTATGACCCCATCCAAATAAAAACTGTACTTTATTCGCTTCAAAAACATGGATTTCATGGCAGGGTTGCCATTCAGAGATTGTTTACATGCAACACACAAAGATGCATAACCTGGTGTAAGGCACACAAACCTGGACCACAGAGTCATGGAAAAAAGCAATACCATCTAATGAATCGTCCACCCTTATCCAATTGTCTTAAATTATGCTCCCTCCTTTCCTGCTGATCGCCAAAACAACCCCCTCATGATCCAGCTCCGAGGAAGTGATGGAACAAAGACAAAATGGATTTCTATACTCAAATTCTGATTTTTGGTTTATGTCCATGGCTTACACTGCTGCTAATGTTGTTAGTTTGGTACATATTTGACAACAAGTGCCTTTTTCTTTAAGTTGGGAGTAAGCCAAAAAATGCTTAAAAAACCATCAATGTCTGTTAACTATTAAACATTGTTGGCAGACACCTTGAGGGAGTCTTTAGATTTGAAGTTTGCTCTGTATGGTTTTATTATGTACAAGGAATAGGAGGCCATTTTACAGGACCAGATATATCCTATTTTGCAAGCAATGTTCCCTCATATTGTACCTGAACTCCAGCATAGTAAAGCTACCTTACATTTGTTTCTGCGTTCAGTCGTTTCCGACTCTCTGTGACCTCATGGGCCGTAACACATCAAGAAGTGGGTTGCCAGCTTCTTCTCCAGTGGGCCACAATATACAGCTCCTGGTATTCCTAGGTGGTCTCCTATCCAAGTACTGACCAGGCCCAATCCTGCATGGCTTCAGGGTGGTGTGACCTCTTGGTTCCCTGACTGGAATCAAACCCAGTTGTAATGGTGAAAGCACCGAATACTAACAACTGGACCTCCAGGGAACCCCACTACCTTCCATACTACTAAATAAGTTCAAGATTGTCATGAACACCAGGATGAAATCCAAATCTTTCCATGATCTCCTCAATCATTAGATCTAAACATCATTGAACCTTTTGTAGATCTTCATGACAAATAGTGCAATATCCCACTACACACAGTTCAGGTCTTGTATGACCGGGTTAAAAGAAATGGATTCAGCTGCTCTGAAGGTCCTTATGCATATTAGGATTAGCATATTATGGCCCTCATTCAATTGCTATTTTGGACAATTGAATAGAGCTCTAAATAAGCTCATAGCATATATTTTTTACAGAAGTTTTTAGTTAGTGAAGACCTTGCTTTTGGATAGATGTTCACTAACTAAAAACTTCTTTAAAAAAATATGCTATGTGCTTATTTAGAGCTCTATTCAATTGGCCAAATTGCAATTGAATGAGGCCCTATGTCTTTTATAAATAAATTTGTGTTTTTTGTTACTTTGTCCAGTATGCGCAAGGAATGTTTCACAGTATATAAAACAGAACTAAACACATTTTTGCCACTAACGCTGCAGGGCAATATTTGCCTGCATGTATTGTATGAACAAACAGGCAAATGCTAGTGCAGTGTGCTGACTTGGCAGGAACATAGCTCCAAATTGTCAGACTGTACACTGAATAAGGAAGCTTCTTCTCATGACTCCTAACTGCTGTGTGGACATGGTCACCTGACAACGCCACCTATTAACCATACACATCCCTCTTCACGACACAGATAAGCAAGCTACTAGCTTATAGCAACACAGGCCAAGGTTGTGATTACTAGGAGACTCCCGGATACAGAAGTGTCAACACAACCATTCCTAACAGACGCAGGCAAACTAAATCTCACAATTAAGACACAAATTGCAGATCAGAGCCAATCTCAAAAGATTGGACTTGATGGACTATTTTTTTCAACCTCAATTACTATGCAACTATATATTACATTATAAAAGCTTTTTTACAGTTCATAAAACACAACCCCGTATACAGGTATAGATTTTTTACAAAAAAAGAACAAAAAAAACACACATACAAAACTTTAACATTTTTAAAAAATTACTATTTTGAAGAGCTATACTTGAAGTTTGGAATTTAGTTTTTTACTATGCTTTTTACATGCCATTTTGGTTTCTGGGATATGGAGGAGACTGATAGCACAGGAAATTCCATCTACAAAATGAGGAACTGACATCAGGATGTGCCAGAGCTTTCAGCTGAAGTAATGAGAATATCATTAGTTTACAAGCACACATCCTCTTGAAAAGTAAAAGAGGAGTCAGCTGACTCAAGAAAATGGATGCCTGCAGTAAATACAAATTTGGCATGAAACATCCAAATGCAAAGGCGGAGTGTTTCTTTTTGACATTTTCTTCTTTACAGTCTAACCCCATTTTGGCCGTAGCTAAGCAGAGTTATTCAAATTACCATATGGGGAAAAAAAAAAAAAAAAATGACCACATGGTCCCTTTTAATCTTACACGCCAAGTTTAGTATTCTACTAGCGAGTTGCCCGTAAAAAAATGACGCAATACAATTTGAAGCCTGGCAATGCGGTTTGCTATACAATGTGTGGCTCTCCCCCCTCTAACTTGCGGGCCTCGCGATGAGTGCCTTCGGCGGGCTTTGCTGCTCATTGCAGGCCTCAGCCAACCCGCAACATTCGAGCTTCGCAATGAGCGACTTTGGTGCTCATTGCGAGCCTCTCCCCCCCCCCCCCGTGCCTGTTTTTCCCCCTCTCTCCCTCCAGTGTCTCTTTGTCCCCTCCCCCTTATCTCCCTCCCCTGTGTCTCTTTCCAGCCTCACCCACACTCCCTGTGTGCTCCTGTTTGAATTTACAGGTGTGAAACCAAATGCGTGCTTGGGAACTTGATCATTTTCCCCATGCCCGAAATGGCTTTCTGATTTACAAGGCTTGAAAAAAAAATTACGGCTTTACGGACGCTACACCCAAAACCCCCCCCACACCCCGCCTAGCCATTCTGAGACCTCCCAAAAACGCCTATTAAAAAGCAAATTAACTTGCAACCTCACTTACAGGCTCTCCCACTGTGCTGTGTGTGAGGTTATAAGTTAATTTTCTAATCAATTGGCTTTTTTTCGTGGTTCCTCACACTGCTTTCTAGTTACGAGCTTGAGAAAAAAACGGCAGGCGATAACCCCGTAATTTTTTTTGAAGCCTGTAACCAAGCCAGTCACATATGGGCCTTGCGCTCATTGCAGCCCCGACAAGCCAGTCACTTACAGGCCTCGCTATGAGCGCCTTTGGCGCTCATTACAGCCCCCGTCAAACCAGTAACTTTCGGGCCTCTGCCTTCCGCACTCATTGCGCATGCCCGTAAAATTTAACATTGTGTGACGACAACTCACAATTAACACAACTATTATATGTTATTATACATCAGCAGATATACTTCTCCACAACCATATCAAGTGTCCAGAGGCAGGGAGAGGGTAGAACACGTTATGTGTGTTCTTATAAGATTGTTTATCTACCTACTTCCCTGGAGTAGCTATGGCAAGCAACCATACAAATAACACATTCCAGGACAGGTCCTCTTTGACCTTAGAAAACCCAATAAGGGTTGCAGAGAGAAAGATTTGCTGGAAACGACAATACCAATATAAAATGTCAGTTTTAAAAGCTATATATATTTTTTCAAATTCTGTTTACTAATCAATAACTAAACGAACACAAAAAAAAATATAATGTTCATATGAACAAGAAAATCCAGTTTTAAAAGCACAAACAAAATGCACTACATTTAGATCATTCATACATAAGAACGTGCAAACTTGCAGAAAAAAATACATGGTCAGTAAATATGACATTTGTAATAGCTGAAGAAGAAGTTGGATTGCAAGTTTTCTGGAACACTGGTCATATCCTCAAGTAATGGTTACTTTTAGTAATATCTGTGTACTGAAACGTTACTTTTTTTGTTATTTGCAGTGATTTACTGGCGTCACATATAAAACATTCATTATTTATGTCACAAAAATATTTATGAACTCCTTGGATGTGCACACAACTCTTCCCTGTGCATTGAAATAACCTTCATAAGAAATAACAACTTCACCAGATTCTTAAATGCAAAAACGGAAGCAGTTATCCAAAATCTTTATTTTGCACAAATGAAATGTACTTGAGTGTATTGTATAACATGTAATTGATATTGCATCTAAACTTATATGGGAACTCTAGAAAAAAAATATGGTCCTTTCTATTTGTAAAACATTTGCCACCACAACCGCCAGCAGTGGCGACGCCGATATTTCAGTGCCGATATCAGTGTTAAGGTAAGGGTTATTTTAAGTGTTAGGGTAACCTTCTAAGGTTACAACTTCTCTAAAATATTGGCAGCGCTGCAAAATATCGGCAGCGCCATCTAGCGGCTCCTTGCTGCAACTGCCAGTTATAAATGGAAAGATCCAAAAGTACTACTGTTTAAAGGCATATCTAAGTTCCATGGGTTAATACAATTCATGCAGTCCTTCCAGTAAACCCATAATTTATTTATGCAGCACATAATGATTATATTGACACCCACATGGGGTGTCTACACAAGCCCCTGCCCCCCCCCCCCCAATCAGCATGGAGCATTTTTTTTTTTTTTTTTTTAACTCATTACATATCTTCTCTGCCTTCATCAGCCAATAGGGGAGCACTGATGTCAGCACTTTAGTCTCTGCTGGCATGTGCTTCCAGGTTCAGTGTCTGCTCTCTGTGCTGCCCCGCCCTTCACCACAAGTCAGCACAGACACACTACATATCCCAGGCTACTTTACAGCACAAACAGGAACCCCAGAGAAAATTCAAATGTATCAGCTGCTTGAGCCTCCTCCTGATTAGCCAAAATGAATTAATGCTAATTTAGGCTGGGTTTCAACGGGGTGTTTACGCTAATTTTAAACTGTCAGAAATTACAAGACATTTTGCAAACATCAAGGTACATTTTTAAATGTTTATTTTTATTTATTTTTTTACATGCAAAAAATGATTGCATACACTACTGATTTTCCTCTATCAGATGCATTCATATTCCAGGAAACTTAGATTATATTTAACTGGATGTCCATGAAGGATAAAAAAAAAATCTGCATTCTGCTTGAAAAGGATGTAAAACTGACCACAAGATTCAAAATTCATCCAATAAATCAATATGCAGAATGGAGTCCAAACGCCATCATCTTTCATCCGGATCTCTACTACATTATGAAATATTTCACATAAGGGACCAGAATCTTCCAAAGTCTTAAACAAACTGTCAGTTACATTTCCGTTAGTTTCCCAAGTCACCTTTTCTATGCTAAGTTCTATAATGTATCAATCTGCCATTATATTACAAAAGAGGAGGGTGCATTTAAAAAAATATGCCTGTTGAACAGACTTATTTTTCAGAAATATATATATTAATATATATATATGAATATGAGAGAGAGAGAGAGAGAGAGAGAGAGAGAGAGAGAGAGAGAGAGAGAGAGAGAGAGAGAGAGAGAGAGAGAGAGAGAGAGAGAGAGAGAGAGAGAGAGAGAGAGAGAGAGAGAAAACAAATAATGCATTAATAAGGCCATTTGCATGTCTAAAAGGCGGGGACATGCAAATGAGAATACAATGCACCTCACTTTTTTTAATCCAAAAATAGCAACTTTATACATTGCTCCCTTAAAGCATATGCCCGCCGTATTAAACAGCTTTTAAGCAAAGCACTGGGTTGGACTTTACACAAACCAAGAATCACTCATATACAGGCCTGTTTCAAGCTTTTGGCTATCATCAGTATGAGGTAGATTCTGGTTTGTGCAATAGATTTTGTAGGAATGGGTATTCCACAACAATCATTTAGTGTATGGTGAGCATATATATATATATATATATATATATATATATATATATATATATATATATATACACACACACCGTATTTATGCAAATCTAGTGCGCAATTTAAAATTTGGAACCCATGAATCAAAAAAAAATTTTTGCTGGCGAATGTAATGCGCATTTGTCATTTGTACAAGAAGTACCGAACAGTTTGCCACATATATATATATACATATATATATATATATATATATATATATATATATATACATATATATATATATACACACACACAGACACACACATACATACATACATTACACACACACACACACATATATATATATATATATATATATGTTTTTTTGTTTTGTTTTTTTACAATAATGGACTACCACTGAAATAAATATTAAGTCAAACAGAACTGTGACCCACATTACCTTGCTTCTGGGAGCTCCTCAATAAATCCTGACTCACACCTAGGGCAAGTGTATTCCTGGAGGAAGGGACAAACAGGGAGTCAGAACTGCAGAAGCAAATACTCAGACATTCATTACAAACACAGATTATGAAAGAAAACAGTTTTCAAAATGCAACCAGCCATCAGCGGACACTTTCATGCAGATACAATATACAAATAACATTTTTGGTGTTTTCTGTACAACTAAAATGTTACGAGCCAACAGTAAAGATTTATGATCCATGGCCGCTAGTTCCCAGGACTTGTCAAGCTCTGTTTTATGTTAAACTATATTTAATTGTATGTAAAAGATGGCAGCATTATAGTATAACAACAAGCAGGGCTATACTCTTATCGTTACACTAAAGTCTATACAAATCTTCTGAAGCCCTTTATGTAGGAAGATAGAGGAAAATATATCAATTAACAGGAGTAAGTAGAAAGCCCAACATATACACTTTTCAGCAAGATGGTGGCACAGTCACATGATCAGTGCTATTTGAACACTGCTAAACATATGTTGCAGCTCCCTGGTAGCACAGTGGTTAACAAACAGTGTTTTCTAGCAGCCATTACGTGGAAGTGACACCAGGGCAGGCAGTATGAGAGAGGCAGGCTCAGGCAGGGCCTATATTGGAATGACTGGGGACAATGTGACAACAACAATGTGCTGTTTGTGATAGCTGTATCCAGAACATCAACCAATCTCACGCCAGATAGTGTACAAGGTAACATGAGTAACCAAGAGGCTTCAATTAAACGAGACTTGGGAAGGTTGGCGAGGATATAGATATATTCTACAAAGAGAGCTTGTGTTAAATAAGAAAAATGACTAGCATATAAAGATCATCCTGGGGATTTCCACACACATCATTCCCTTTCACTTTCACTTCATTCCCTCAAGTTGTCTTTGATTATGTCACCCCGAAATCTATCTACCCTCGAACCTTTGTCCCTCTCCCTGCACTGTCCCTGTCCCCAGGCCTGTCCCTGTCCCCAGCCTGTCTCTGTCCCCAGCCTGTCTCTGTCCCCAGCCTGTCTCTGTCCCCCAGCCTGTCTCTCTCCTTCCAGTCTGTCTCCTTCCTCATCTCTCTCACCCAAGCTCTCTTTGGGTCTCCCCTCACTCTCTCTCCCCCTGTCCTTGCTGTCGGTTTTCTGCGTCACACCGGGAGCCGGGGACTGATCTCGGCCGAGCAGCTGTGACAGAAGTACCTGCCCAGGATCCGTGAAGCCTCCGCCATTTTCTCCGCTGGCCCTGGAGATGACACTCTGTAACGTCAGCACGCTGCGACCGGCGTATGGAGAGCGAGAGCGGACAAACCTCCGCAGAGCGCGGAGCTAGGAGAAGATAAAGGGAGAGAATGGGAGGAGAGCAAGAATGATCTGTGTGTGGAGGTCATGGGGTGTGTAAAAATGAGCTCAAAGGGCTCAGTATGTCAGCAGTAATCACAAGTCACACTTATTACGGGGCCAATGTAGGATGGTACATTTGAGGTATAAAACATACTAACAACAGCTATGTTAGAATCCTAAACCCTGACCATAAACCCTAACCTTAAAACCTAATCCTAACCCAACCATAACCTAACACTAAACTCTAAGCCTACACCCAACCCTAACCTTAAAACCTAATCCCAAACTATCCTGTTATAATTACGCATGCATTTGTGGAAGACGCGCTGGGAAGCGCTTCACGGACATCCCCTTTTAACTGTGTTAGGGGTTTTCGGGTTAGGGTGTAAGGGTTATGCCTGGTAAGGGGGTTAGAGGGTTTAGGAAGTTAGGATTAGGAAGTGAGGTTTAGGGGTTAGGGTTAGGGTAAGAGGATTAGGGGCTTAGGGTTAGGAAGTGAGGGTTACGATTAGTCGGCTTAAGGTTATACTACCTACTTTGGAAATCTAGATCGGGACGCAGGTGTGCTTCCACAAATGCGTGTATACATATAACAGGATACATCCTACAACACTAACACTAAACCCATCCCTAACACTAAACCCTTACCATAAACCCTAACTTTAAAACCTAATCCTAACCCTAAACCCTGACCATAAACCCTAACCTTAAAACCTAATCCTAACCCTAAACCCTGACCATAAACCTTAACCTTAAAACCTAACCCTAAAACCTGACCATAAACCCTAACCTTAAAACCTATACCTACCTTAAACCAAACTATAACCGTAACATAAAACCTTATTCCTAACACTAAACCCAACTCTAATGCTAAAACCCTAAATCGTAACTCTATAACCCTAAACCGAAACCCTAACACTAAAACTCGTCTTACAACATGTGCACATGATCCTATTCAATCATAGTTTATTCATCCCATCTCTTCCACACTTTTCTCAGCTCTCACACATATATTCAACCTTTCCCTAAACACTGGTAAGTTTCCATCACATTTTAAACACGCCATAATTACGCCCATATTCTTAAGAAATTCTCATCTGATCCAGCTTCTGCATCTATCGCCCTATCTCTCTACTTTCCCTGGTTTATAAATTGCTTGAGCGATTGTCTACAACCGCCTTACCTAGTTTATTTCCTTCAACTCCCTTCTTGACCTCTTCCAATCCGGCTTCCAACCCCAACACTCCACAGAGGAAAGCGCTCACAAAAATCACTAATAACTTCTCAATGAAAAATCACTAATGACTTGCTCACCACCAAGTCAATGGGCAATCACATATTATACATTGTCTAACTACGAGACGTCGTCACGACTTTGCGTGTGCGTACAATGTTATATGCGTAGCACTTAGCCACGAGCCTTAACAGCATAGCACTTAGCCCCCAGCCCCGTTAATGTGTAGCACTTAGCCCCGTTAATGAGTAGCACTAGCCCCAGCCCTGTTAACGTGTAGCACTTAGCCCCATTAACGCGTAGCACTTAGCCCCAGCCCTGTCAACGTGTAGCACTTAGCCCCATTAAACGCGTAGCACTTAGCCCCAGCCCTGTCAACGTGTAGCACTTAGCCCCATTAACGCGTAGCAACAGCCCAGCCCCGTTAACGTGTAGCACTTAGCCACAGCCCCATTAATGGCATAGCAAAGCCCAGCCACATTAATGTGTAGCACTTAGCCCCATTAACGCGTACCACCCCCCAGCCCCATTAACGCGTACCATCCTTCAGCCCCATTAACGTGTAGCACAGCCCCAGCCCCGTTAACGTGTAGCACTTAGCCCACAGCCCCATTAATGCATAGGCAAAGCCCCAGCCACATAAATGTGTTTGCCCTTAGCCCCATTAACTGCGTACCACCCCCCAGCCCCATTAACGCGTACCACCCCCCAGGCCCCATTAACGTGTAGCACAGCCCCAGCCCCGTAATGCGTAGCACTTAGCCCTGTTAATGCGTAGCACTTGGCCCCGTTAACGCGTAGCACTTGGGCGATGAGCGCCAAAGGCGCTCATGGCCTGCGAGCCTCACATAGCGAGGCGAGCCGTTAAGGCCACTTTAACGCACTACAACTATCAGCACAAATACGAAGAGACAATAAAACACCGCGGGACTTAGCCTTAAAACACTTCCTAAACACTTCCTTGGTGTGCAAGCAGTTGACAATACGCAAGACTTTAAAAAAAAGATAGGAGACGCTAAAAAGTTACAAGATTACCGTCCGAACGCCGAAAATGAAAAAGCTATAAAAACACACTAAATACACCCCAAAAAAATTTACAAAAACATCACAGCCACACGGGGCAACAGCCAGGACGTCTGGAAGTGAGGTGGAACGGGAATTTAAATTGATTTCAACGATTTTCGGGAATCGAAAATTGGCCTAAGCAAGGAAAAAAAATGGCCGCCGTAAAAAATGAAAACACGGCTACACAACCACGGGACCGTGCAAAACACTGCGAAATGCGTACCACTTACACATCTAACTACCACATACAAAAATACACTATTACAAAAAGCCGGGAACTGCTCCGAGCAGCGTAACACATTAACGACATTGATAATATACAATGTCGCTTTACACAATAAACAAACGGCTTTACCTCGCACAACGCAGCCTATTTATACTGGCAGACATGGAGCATTCATTACACTTTAGAAGCAGGGCAACCAACACTCAAAATTTATATTCTATGCAACGCAAAATACAAACAGAGTTGTTAGCTCTTCAGCTATTTATTGCTCGCTGCATATAAGAATTAGAATAATGAAAGTAGATAAATGTATTGAATAAATCATTAATTAATTACTTAACTACATATACATAGAAATATATATCTCTCTTTATCATGACTCATGACGTGCTCAGAGGACAAAAAGTACACAACAGGAGAGGCTTGCAAGTGAGTGACTAAGGCGCACATTGCGAGGCATGCGATGATCACCAAATCGCTCAGGGCAAGCCTCGCAATGAGCGCCGAAGGTACTCACAGTATAAAACGGTTTACATTGTGTATCAAACAGCATTCCCAGCCTTACAATTTTATTGACCGTCATTTTGTGGCGGGCAGTCGCTAGTTTCTATATTATAATTCTCCTGGATCTCTCTGCTGCCTTTGCTCTCTCATGGCTCATATCTTATATAGAAAATCGAACATTTAGTGTTTCGTCTGGCTCCTCTTCTTCTCCTCACTCTCTGACTGTTGGGGTAGCCCAAGGTTCAGTGCTAGACCCACTCCTCCTCTCCATCTATACATCCTTCCTTGGTATCCCAACAAAATACTTTTGATTTCAGTATCATCTACACAGTTGTGCTCTAAAGTTTGCTACCCTGGCAGAATATGTGACATTTTGGCATTTATTTTGAAAATATGACTGATCTTGCAAAAAATATCTTTTATTGAAGGATAGTGATTGTATGAAGCCATTTTTTGATCACAAAGTTGTGTGGCTCCTTTTTAAATCATAATGATAACAGAAATCACCGAAATGGCCCTTACATACCCTTGAATGTTTGGCCTTGTTACAGACACACAAGGTGCCACACACAGGTTTAAAATCGCAATTAAAGGTTAATTTCCCACACCTGTGGCTTTTTAAATTGCAATTAGTGTCTTTGTATAAATAGTAAATGAGTTTATTAGCTCTCACGTGGAAGCACTGAGCAGGCTAGATAACTGAGCCATGGGGAGCAAAAAAGAACTGTCAAAAGAACTGCGTAACAAGGTAATGGAACTTCATAAAGATGGAAAAGGATATAAAAATATATCTAAAAGGCCACTCAGTACTATTCAATCATTTATTAAGAAGTGGAAAATTCTGGAATCTCTTGATACCAAGCCAAGGTCAGGTAGACCAAGAAAGATTTCAGCCACAACTGCCAGAAGAATTGTTCGGAATACAAAGAAAATCCCACAGGTAACCTCAGCAGAAATACAGGCTGCTCTGGAAAAAGATGGTGTGGTTGTTTCAAGGAGCACAATATGACGATACTTGAACAAAGATGAGCTACATGCTTGAGATGCCAGAAAGAAGCCTTTACTGCGCCGATGCCACAAAACAGCCTGGTTACAATATGCCCGACAACACCTTGACACGTCTCACAGCTTCTGGCACAAGACCAAAATAGAGCTTTATGGTCACAACCATACGTGCTATGTTTGGAGAGGGGTTCAACAAGGGCCTTTAGTGAAAAGAATACCATCCCCACTGTGAGACATGTGGTGGCTCACTGATGTTTTTTTTTTTGGGGGGGGGGGGGTAGTTTTAAAGGCACAGGGAATATTGTGAAAATTGATGGCAAGATGAATGCAGCATGTTATCAGAAAATACTGCAGACAATTTGCATTCTTCTGCACGAAGGCTGCCATGGGATGCTCTTGTGACGTTCCAGCTTGACAATGACCCTAAGCAAAATGCCAAGTTGACCCTACAGTGGTTACAGCAGAAAAAGGTGAAGGGGTTGGCTGGCCATCACAATCTCCCGACCTTAATATCATCAAGCCACTCTGGGGAGATCTCAAACGTTCGGTTCATGCAAGATGATCAAAGACTTTGCATGACCTGGAGCATTTTGCCAAGAAGCATGGGCAGCTATACCACCTGCAAGAAATAGTAGGGGTACTCATAGACAACTATTACAAAAGACTGCACAATGTCATTGATGCTAAGGGGTGGCAATACAAAGTATAAAGAACTAAGGCTATGTAAACTTTTGAACAGGGTCATTTAATTTTTTTTTTTTTGGCATGTTTGTGTTTATGATTGTGCCATTCTGTTATAACCTACAGTTGAATATGAATCCCATAAAAAATAAAATAAATGTATTTTTGATGCTCACTCATGTTTTCTTTAAAAATGGCACATACATTACCAATTTACCAGGGATATGCAAACTTTTGAGCACAACTGTATGCAGATGACATTTAAATCTCACAGCACCAGAACTATCCCCGTTCCAGCTCAAGTTGCCAACTGCCCCATCTGGCATATCTTGATGTCCACTCGTCAACTCAAGCTCAAAGACTGAGCTTCTAATCTTCCCACCCTCTACAGCATCCACTCCTGAAAAATCTCTCACTGTTGACAGTGCCATCATCACTTCCACCTTCCAGGCCAGTTGTCTTGGGGTTCTACTGGACCCTCTCCCCCTCTTTCATTCCTCACATACAATCAAACACAAAATCTTTTCATTTTCACCTAAAAAAACATCTTCACAATGTCACTATCTTACACAAGACCCAACTAAAATTCTAATACATTTCTTTCATCATATTTGGCCTTGCTATTGCAACTCGCTCCTTGCTGGCCAGTCCTATCACGCGCCTGTCACCATCTCAAATCCATAATGAATTGCCTCTGCTAGACTCATTGATCATACTCAGCGCTCATGGGTCTGCAGCTTCTCTCTGTCAGTCACTCCATGGCTTCCCATTGCCTCCAGAATACATTTTAAATCATGTACCCTAACGTATAAAGCCATCAACAAACAGGGCACCATCTATATCTCTGCTCTCTCTCCTTGTGGCCTATCTCTCTCCTTCTCTCTTCACTTCCTCACCCTCTCCCTCCTTCTCTCTCTCTTCTCCCTCCTCTCCTCTCTCCCTCCATCTCTCTCTCTCCCTCCTCTCTCTCATCACCTCCTCTCGCTCCTCCTTCTCTTTCTGCCCTACTCTCTCTTCTCATTTCTCTCGCTCCTGTCTCTCGTCGCCTTCCTCTCTCTCTCCCTTCTTCTCCTCTCTCTCCCTCATTCTCCCCCCTCACTTCCTTCTTTCTCTCGCTCCTTCTCTCTCCCTCTGTCCCTCTCTCCCCTCCTTCACTCTCCTTCTCTCTCCCTCTTCTCTCTCCTTACTCTCTTTACCTACCTCTCATTCTCACTCTCTACCTCCCCCTCCTCTCTCCTTCCCTCCTTTTATCCTTCTCTCTGTATCCTTCTCTCCCTCCCTATCCTCACATTTCCGGATTGTGAGGTCCGATCACAAATCGTGCTTTGTAGCAAATTATGGGTTTGGCACTGTCTAAGCAGTAAGTCTTGTTTAATTGATCATGATCAGTCCCAAAAAATGCTATTTCTAGAAGCATGATTTATGATTTTGGCTTTCTGCCATGTACTTGCGAGCTTGATTGTTTTAATTGTTCTGTAACCATTGCAATTTTCAAGCCCACATACTTATAGCCTCCGGCATTGTAACTAAGTGCTTGGAATTTACTGAGGCGTTTCTGCCATGTACTTGCAGGCTTGAAGTAGCAATTTGCGATTTAACTCGCACTTTTGTGCATAGTGCGTATGCGCAACCCCGCAATTTTCCAAAGCGTTACACACAAACTTGCAACTATGTTAGTGATGTTTCTATATATTTCTATAATTTGTCCACCTATCTTATCTTTAATATCACCATTTGCTCTTGCCCTTCCCTTTAAAGGACAACTGTAGATCAAGGAAAACAGAATGTTTGTGAATTGTGTAACAAACAAACAACATTACCAGCTGTGTGAGCCATGAAGATAAAAATTCAAAACTCTTGAAGACTTGGTTTAAGTCTACCTTTGTGCACCCATGCCCACTCTTCCCCTCCTTCCCCTTTATTCTAATCTCTATCCCGAATACCTGCCTTTCAATCTTCCCATAGTATTATACTAAAAATGGCTTAGGGTATTATATATGTTAAACAAAGCCTTGGATATAGGTGATGTGGATGATCTGCTCTTCTTATGGGGCTTGGAAGGGCTTAGTCCCAGTGGACCGTACCCAGCAACATCGTTTGAGTTAGTTTGGAATTCCCTCTGGTAGTCAGAAGGCCCTTAGCCTAGACACTCCTTAGTAACCTCTGCCTTTTTTCAGCAGCAGGAATATAGCTAGAAAATAAGGAAAGCACACCATATGCTATGTATTTCCAGGAGCAACTGAAACTTTATTTACCCTTCAGACACATTTTCCCAAAAGCATTAAAAAAAAAACACATGTCCCCTCTTCCAACTGTTACTATACGGTTTATCAACCCCCTCTTCGGCAGGCCAGGCGGTGTCCCATTGCTAATACTTGTTTGAGCTTTCCATCTGAGTATTTTCTGCCCCTGCCCCAGATTACAGGATCTAGCCTCTTATCTCAGTTTTACGGCCTTATTTAATAACTAAACCTTCTAAGAGAGGTCCTAGTTACAATATCTCTTGTTTCATATGGGGCCATATCCACATAATACAACTTAACCATTTGTCTCCTATGTGACTGCCTTTACTTTATATTATATAAGCAAATGCCATGACTTTTCCTCATACTCTTCTTAACTTCTCCACCTTTTGTATCCAAAACAACCATCTCACCTCTCATGCCCTCTTCTCCTCATTTACTCTCCCATTAACTACTTCTACTTAAGCTGTGGTTAAACTATGTGTCTCCTGACATTTCCATCTGCCGGTTACATGATCTGTCCACTAGGGACAGATACCATATTACATAATAGTGCCAATCACTTTATATCACACATTTTAGTTATATCACATAACTAATGGATAACCTAACCTCTTTATTTTCAAAAACTTCCTATGTACCTCTCGCTTCCTTCCTAACCTTGCTATTCCTTATCTACTCTTCCCAGGTCTCTGTCTCTTCCATTACCTTTAGATTGTAAGTGGCGAGTGTCTAATCTTGTGGGGTGCTTTGAGAAAAAGCACTTCTTGCAAGACTTGAAGCTCAAAACAGGGCCCTCCATTTTCTGCTTGTTTGTCATTATTGTATATTTCCTTGTTCTTCTCCCCTGTACAGCGCTACGGAATATGTTGGAGCGATACAAATAATAAGGTAATAATAATAATAATAATAACAGGTTAACAGGAACACAGGACGCACATTCTGTGTGCTTAGGAGCACAATTTCAGGCAGAATCCGTATTTAGTAATATTTATGTAGTTTAAACTGACAACTCATTTATTGATGAACACACAGCAAATTTAAACAGAAACAGCAGCCATTACAATAAGTCACAACTCTAGAGAAACTGAATGATCAGAGTTCATTTACTATGTTTTTTTGGGGAGGGACTGAACACCAAATGTGACGTAACACGCTCACGGCGTGAGGCGGATGCAGGAGGACAGCGTTCAATGGCGAACTCATTGCTAAAGTCCCAGGGATACTGTTCTCCCGAAAGCCCGCCTGAAGGCATGGACTGACAACCTGCTTCACCCAGTATCAGAGGCTGGTAGGAGGAAAGCACCACAGCCAAGTATTGGTCTGTGGTCGGCCAGACAGTCCTCCCCTGTCAGCGGAGGCAGGTAAGAGGAGAAACTCCCTACCAATTACATTTCATAATAGGAGGTAAGAGCAGGCACTCCATGCTCAGGCGGGGTGACCAAGGGAGGAACATACAGACAGATAATGATACCAAGGACATTTTGGATCTGTTAGCCATGCCGTATAACGGTGGACACAATATAACCCCTAATCTCCTATACCCCCAACTACAAATATACACCATTTGGAAATGCTTTCCAAAATACAAACTGCTTAAGTGTATAGCATTTAACTCTCACGAGACTGAATGGAGACACCTACAATCAGAGAGTGGAATTCTGCTTGGGAGGGATTGTGAATGAGATACCTATAGAGTGGTGCGAATAATATAGAACATACATTCCTCATCAGCCCCCCCCCCCCCCACGATTCGGAGTAATGGAATAAAATCTAGAGACATGTGGGCTATAAGATCTATCCATCAATATATGACTCATAAGTATTGCCGTCTTAAAAAAGAGTTCAATGTTAATTCTGGGATCCTTGAACTTCTCAGATGATGCTCTATTAAGATTAAGTAAAATTAAAAAGGGGAAATACCCTTTTATAGTATCAAAGAACTCACAACAAAGCACATTTCATTTCATCTAAAGAAAATGAACCAAGCTGAAAAACCTGAGGAGGGGTGAAAAAGTTTTCATAATGAAGAAAAGAGATAACTCACCAAAAATGAAAAAAGACAAGAAACCAGTACTAAGCCAAATCTCCTTCAAGCTACTTTCTAGCTAAATATAAATACACTGAAATAGAACATGCAACAAATGGAAATATATCTACCCCGCAAGGGAAGCATGAAGAAATAGATAAAATAAATGAAGACATATTAACTGTGACAAAAATGAATGATATATTGGCCGATGTTCAATCATCTATGATCTCAGAATTTAGACAACAAATTGTTGAAAACACAAGGGATATCAGGAAAATAGATTGAAAAGTGGAAGGGTAAATTGGAAAAACAAACACGGAACTATTTGGAGTTAAGAGGGTACTCTAAGAGAGTGGAACAAAGAATCCAAGAGCTGGACTGTAAAATCGTGAAAATAGAAGACTACTCTAGAATGGTTTAACTTAAAAAAAAAGAGGTGTACAGGAATCTGTCTATTATAGATCTAGAGCACATGTTATAGAAAAATGTTGTTCATTGCTTGCATGTGAGATCAAAGGGGAAATAGAATTAGATCTAATACATAGACTGCCTCTGCCCTCTAAATTAGAATCTAGTTCCGTAATGATATTGTTCTGCCAGTCACAGGGCCGTTTTGAGAATCGTTTTCATCTTATCGATCATAGAAGGTCATATGTTAGAATGTATGTGGGTGGTGTGAATGAGAATGAGGGAAAGTGGTACAGAGCTCAGACCGAAAGGTTTATTATTATGATTAAATTAAATTATTGTTTCTGTCCCATAATGTTCAAGGCATGAACACCCCCTTCAAGAGAAACGCAGCAAGCCTGGAATGCATTAAATATAAGGCAAACGTTGCTTGCTTCCAGGAGACCCATTGGAAAACCAGCAAAACTCCAAAAATGAATAGCAAATTATATTTAGAACCAATAAATTCTAAGTTAAGAGTAAAGCAAGAGAGGTCTCTATTCTATTCAGTATACATCTAGCTATCCAGGCAGAACATAAAATCAGAGACCAAGAGGGAAGATATATAATTTGGGTGGATAAGATCAATAAAGCGTACTACACCATAGTACATTTATATTCCCCCAATAAACAGCAAGTACGCTTTGTGAGGAAACTCTTTAAACAAGTTTTTAGAATTTGCAGAGGTTCTCTGATCCTTTGCGGGGACTACAATATTCTGGCAGATCCGATCTTGGATAGATCCTCCTCTGCTAAAGTCGTGCCAGACTCATATTCTATTGATGTGGGCTAAGAAATTTAGTGGCTTAATGTTAATTCACAATTTGTTTGACATCTGGAGAACAAAAAATCCTATGGGAAGAGATTATACATTCTTCTCTAAACGCCACTTATCTTATACAAGAATAGATTATTTTTTAACTGATATTCAGACATTGGCTTGAGTGGATAACATAACTATTAATGACATTTCATGGTCAGACCACTCCTCAATGTGTTTGAGTTTGAAGGAGGGAAATATTCGAGAGCACAGAAAACAGAGGAGGATGGATCCAACTTTATTTAAATAAAAAGACCAGATTGAGGACCTTAAAAAACAAATTGGATTATTTTTTTAATCCAATGAAAATATGGAATGTGCGAATTCCCTTGTTTGGTATACGCATAAGGCTTCTCTAAAGCTATAGCAGAAAAAAGAAAGAGAGGTTCAACGTTGAGGGTGCTATATATTGATCTAAATAAATTACAGCTGTTAGATAAGGCAAATCCAAAAGAGGCCTTAAAATCACAAATTAAGGAAGTTACATTCAAAATAAGAAAGATTATTCAAATTCAGTATCAAATGGGTAATAAAGCGAGAAAAGTCTTGGCTAAGAAATAAAAAAGATTAAGGGATCAAGAAAACATAATACATTCACAACCGATAGAAATTGGCAAAATCTTTTAAATACTATAAATCTCTTTTTAATATAGAAAACGAAGGAAATTAAAAAAAAAAATCAATTCAGACATTCTTGAGTTGTTGGATAAAATAAATTTGCCAAGAATTTCTAATAGGGATCTAGAAAGTCTGAAAGAAACAGTTAATGATATTAAAGACCTAAAACAATATAAAGCCCCAGGGAGAGATGGTTGACTAAACTGTTATTATAAGAGTTTTGTAGAGGAATTAAAAATTCCACTATGTAGAATGTTCAATGATTTCAAAAGTTAGGGAATATATTGAAATCAGATAAAGATCCTGAAAAACTAAAAACTATAGACCCATATCTTTAATCAATACTGATGTTAAGTTATATTCGAGTATCTTAGCCAAAAGATTGAGCAGAGTGATTCCACAACTGATTAACAAGGACCAAACGGGCTTTGTTTGTGGGCGTCAAGGCATGGATAATATAAGGAAAATCATAGACATCTTATCATGGTCTAATAAAAGTAGTATCCCTACGCTCACCCTGTCATTGGATGCAGAGAAAGCAATTCGGTTCATGTGCAATTAAAGCACTATATTTTTATCCAAGGACTACAATTCGTGAACACCGGAACAAGACAAGGGTGCCCATTATCACCATTAATTTTCATTATGGTAATGGAACCGTTAGCGGAATCAATAAGATCGTCTAGTGGAATTAAGGGAGTTATAATAGGTCAAGAGAATTATAAAGTATCCATGTTTGCTGATAACGTGGTCTTACCATTAACCGACCTGGAGAACTCGATAAGGGAATTATTTAAGATCCTAGATGCATATTGTCATGTCTGATATTTTAAAGTAAATATAGATAAATCAGAAATGATTAGTAAGAATATAGGTTATGAACAATTAAAAAAATTACAACAACTATTCCAGTTTAACTGGAAAGTTTAAATATAACTCATCTAGGAATTTGTCTCTCGTATGATATAAAGAACATGATGAAAAAAAATCTGAATAAAATACTTCTACATATTAGAAAAACTATAAAGATTGGAATAATCAAAATCTGTCTTGGATTGGAAGAATCTCTGCAACTAATATGATTATACCGAAAATAATGTACATACTAAGGAGTATGCCTCAAACAGTTCCTAGGTACATCTTAGAGAATTTTCAGATAATTATAAACAAATTTATCTATAATAAAAAAAACAAGAAAGAAAGTATGAGAAAGAAGGTATTGCCCTCCCTTCAATTAAGGATATTTACAAATCCATAATCCTTTCACATCTGATAGGCTGGAGTAGTTCTAATTCATCAGCAAAATGGATACAGATAGAAGAAGATTTAACACCTAGTCTCAAAAGAGAATCATTTCTATGGCTCCCAGGCTTGGATGTAACTACCGTACGGGACCCTGTCAATACTAGTACAAACATAGGAATACATTTTTGAGTGTTCCTTCCTTAGCAGCTCCAATTGATTTAATCGTTTGTAAGAAATGATCAAATATTGGAGATTATTTAAAAGTGATGGTATTTTAAGAATTAAGGATCTTTATGTTAAAGCACTAAGATACTCATACAAGGCCCTTCAAAAGGATTATCATTTGAATAATCTGACCTGGTTGGACGTTATGACAGTGACTAAAAATCTGGATAAGATGGATTATAGAAAAGAATATGAACAAGAATGTTCGGAGTTTGAATTATTATTGATGAAAAGATAACTGGTCACACAAAGTAGCTAAATACTAGATAACAACAATCTTAACAATAGAGGCAAGACAGATAGGATTATTAAATGGGAGGCTGACTTTGGCTGGGATCTGCCTGAAGTGATGTGGTGGAGTGGCTTTGAATTAGTGTAAGCAACTTCCCAATGCACAGAATACAGAGAGCTCTATTTCAAAGTAATCCAAAGATGGCATTGGGTACTGCTGAAATTAAAAAACATTGATGGGGTGCACTCAAAATCCTGCTGGAGAGGGTGTAATGAAGTGGGGCACTCCCACATTTGGTGGGAGTGTAAATATGTCAAAATCTTTAGGAAATATTGTCTCATCCAGTTGTATAAAATGACTAAAGTAACTTTAAAATCTGATCCCAAGATTGTCCTCTTTCATATTTTGGAGACTAGTATCCCGTGGTCTGAGAGACTGATAATCTCACATGGTTTATTAGTCTCAAAGTGGTTAATAGTAAGATACTGGAAGCAGAGGAAGATCCCCTCATGGAAGGAAGTATGCACAATAATGTCAAGAAATAGGGAGATATAAATGATGTACTTCAATGGTGGCAGATTTGGGACTTCTATATGATAAATAATATTGACTACTACATTTCTTAGTTTGATGTCTGAGCTTGCAGTATATACAGTACCACTTGGGGAGGAGAGTATGTGTGAATGAGGAGTTTGTTCATTTTTTGTCACTGTTTTTGTTACATGAAGCTAGTTGAATGTAATGTACTTTACTGGATGTAGTAGCCTTTTTCTTCATGGTTTACATGACTTGCTCAATGTATGTGTATATTTGTACTTTTGTAAAATAATACATTTTTGATTAATAAAATAAAAAAACAACAACTCTAGACAAACTTAGAATTAACCAATTCTCCTTGCCCCATGTCTTTAGCCATGGGGAGGGGGAGCTGTCCATCAAATTATGTTATCCTCCCTCATTAACCCTGCTACCTGCTAGTCCTAACCCTTCCTTGTTGATCAAGTGCTCCCCCATCCCCTCCCATGTATGTATGGGCCCCTTTCCATGTGAATCACACATAACATATTTTATTAGAACCTCCAGGGGAATTCCTTAATTTCAAGCCTAAACATGACCATATCACATCCTAGTAATACACCGCTCATTAGTATGAGCACATTAACCATATTTACTCCTAGGGAAATATTACCAGGTAGGTAATAGCATTGCACCCATGCTTATCCTGTATAGAGATTATAGGGGGAGTTATACATTACACCACAACTTCAGTTTTCTTAAAAAATACTAGCGACTTACCTGTCAAAAATGATGGCAATAAAATTGTAATGCTGGCAAAGCTGTTTGCCACCTAATGAGAGCAACTTCGGCGCTCACCGTGAGCCTCTCCCCCTGTCTACTCCCTCCCTTGTGTCTCCTTTCCCCCTCCTCTCCCTCCCCTGTGTCTCTTTTCTCACCCTCTCCCTCCCCTGTGTCTCCTCCCCCTCCCTCCCCTGTGTCTCTTCCCCATGTCTCCCTCCCCGGTGTCTGTCCCGCCTCTCCCTCCTCTGTGTCTGCCCCCCTCTCCCTCCTCTGTGTCTGTTCCCCCTCTCCCTCCCTTGTGTCTGTTCCCCCTCTACTCCCTCTGTATCTGTTTGCCCTGCTCCCCCTTTCCTGTGTATCTTCCCCCTGTGTCTCTTCCCCCCTCCCCTGTGTCTCTTCCCTGTGTCTCTTCCTCCTTCTTCCCTGTGTCTCTTTCTCCCCCACCCCTGTGTTTCTTCCCCCATCTCCTGTGTCTCTTTCCCCCCATCTCCTGTATCTCTTCCCCCCTCCCCTGTGTCTCTTCCCCCTCCCCTGTGTCTCTTTCCCTCCCCTCCCCTGTGTCTCTTTCCCTCCCTCCCCTGTGTCTCTTTCCCTCCCGTCCCCTGTGTCTCTTCCCCCCTCCCCTGTGTCTCTCTCCCTCCTCCCCTGTGTCTCTCTCCCCCCTCCCCCGTGTCTCTCTCCCCCTCCCCTGTGTCTCTTTCTCCTTCTCCCCTGTGTCTCTTCCCCTCCTCCCCTGTGACTCTTTCCCTCCTCCTTTGTGTCTCTCCCCCTCCCCTGTGTCTCTTCCTCCATTTCCCCTGTGTCTGTCCCCTCCCCTCCCCTGTGTCTCTTCCCCCCTCCCATGAGTCTCTTCCTCCCCTGTGTATGATTTCCTCCCCGTTTTCATTCTCCTCCCTCCCCTCCTCCCTCCCTCCCTCCCCGCATCCTACTCCTCCCTTTCCTCCTCTCCAATTCACCCCCCCCCCCTCCTCTCCCCTCTCTTACCTGCACTGCGCTGCTCCTTCTGCTAGGGAAATATTACCAGGTAGGTAATAGCATTGCACCCATGCTTATCCTGGTATAGAGATTATAGGAGGAGTTATACATTACACCACAACCTCAGTTTTATTAAAATACTAGTGACTTGCCCGTCAAAAATGATGGCAATAGAATTGTAATGCTGGCAAAGCTGTTTGCCACCTAATGTGAGCCACTTCGGCGCTCACCTCAAGCCTCTCCCCCTGTCTACTCCCTCCCTTGTGTCTCCTTTCCCCCCCTCCTCTCCCTCCCCTGTGTCTCTTTTCTCTCCCTCCCCTGTGTCTCCTCCCCCTCCCTCCCCTGTGTCTCCTCCCCCTCCCTCCCCTGTGTCAATTCCCCTCTCCTGTGTCTTTTCCCCCTGTCTCCCTCCCCTGTGTCTGTCCCCTCTCTCCCTCCCTGTGTCTGTCCCCTCTCTCCCTCCCCTGTGTCTGTCCCCTCTCTCTCTCCCCTGTGTTTGCCCCCTCTCCCTCCCCTGTGTCTGTTCTCCCCCTCTACTCCCTCTGTGTCTGTTTGCCCTGCTCCCCCTCTCCTGTGTCTCTTCCCCCCTCCCCTGTGTCTGTTCTGCCCTCCCCTGTGTCTCTTCCCTGTGTCTCTTCCACCTTCTTCCCTGTGTCTCTTTCCCCCCTCCCCTGTATTTCTTCCCCCCTTCCCGGTGTCTCTTTCCCCCTCCCCTGTGTCTCTTCCCCATCTCCTGTGTCTCTTCCCCCCTCCCCTGTGTCTCTTTCCCCCCTCCCCTGTGTCTTTTTCTTCTCCCCTGAGTCTCTTACCCCCATCTCCTGTGTCCTCTTCCCCCCTCCCATGTGTCTCTTCCCCCTCCCCTATGTCTCTTCCCCCTCCCTGTGTCTCTTTCCCCCTCCCCTGTGTCTCTTCCCCCTCCCCTGTGTCTCTTCCTCCCCTGTGTCTCTCCCCCCTCCCCTGTGTCTCTCCCCCCCCTCCCATGAGTCTCTTCCCCCCCCCCCTGTGTCTGATGTGAGCCCTGGGACTGCTGCTGCTGTCCATCGGGTCTTTGGGACCCGGCATATGCTAATGACAGGATGCACATGTGATGTCACGTCATTAGCATATACTGGGTCCCGTCACAGAAGATGCAATGGAGGTAAGTGAGGGGAGAGGAGGGGGGGTGTTAATTGTAGAGGGGGAAAGGAGGGAGAGGATGAGTGGAGGGAGAGTATGAGGGGGGGGGAGAGGATGAGGGGAGGGGAGGAGGGGGTGATGCGAGCCCTGGGACTCCTGCTACTGTCCATCGGGTCTTTGGGATGCGGCATATGCTAATGACATGACGTCACATCATTAGCATATGCCGGGTCCCGACACAGAAGACGCGATGGACAGCAGCAGGAGCAGCGCAATGCAGGTAAGTGAGGGGTTGAGGGGAAGGAGGGGGGAGGCACTGGGGGTGCTGTGAGGCTGGAGGGCAGGAAGCAATTAGTGCTGCGGGCCACGTGTTTACCGGCCTTGCAGTTGTGGCCCGTACTGCTGTCCCGCGGGACGTAGGTATGCGCTCATCTCCACCAGCGCAAGGAGAACTATATGTGATGATTACTAAGATTGAAGTAGCACCCCCCCCCCCCCCCCCCCCCCGCTTTGTGACTGTCTTCAAATTGCTAGGTCTTTTGATTCCTGTTAACTCAGGAAGAGGGAAATTCACACATTAATGTCACAAGCTTGTGTTCCTATATCAGGAAGACAAAGTGTCTGATTAGCCACTTTTCATGTACCAGGTGAGCACTCTCCCCTATACTCTGCTGGAATCATTCTCACTCCACAAACAAGTAACATCTTAACTGGAGCTCCGTCACACCAGTGACCCCAGTAATATACTTTATTAAACTCCCTGGGAGAAACGCAGAATTTCAACACCATATATGACTGGTTGCCACTGTCACATCAATAGATTCACACAACCATACAATAATTCTGATTAATCCTATATTGTGGCCCTCTCCATGAACGACATGGTTTACCCACACAACATGGCACACAATAATGAACTTAATAAAGTTCAAGTTTCAGGCTGGGAGAACAGGGTCAGGGAAGAGAAGGAAGCAAAGAGCATCCATAGCTCATGTTAACCCAGGGCCCCCAACATTCCCACAAAGTCTTGGGGCACCCCTGGACGTCACACTGCCAATGTATTAATATCTTGTCATGTTACAGCAGCAACAGGCTTCTGACCTGCAAGGTCCCCACTAAATATTCCTGGCTGCTTTATTATAATGAAAGTCATACTGACTGGGCAGAAGTTTTGTTTGAGAGCAGAAATCTCCCAAGCCTGTCCTAAATTATTGTTTGTCCAAATAAAAAAAGGCAGTAACAATACAGTTGTATTCATCATTTAAAGGGATTCTGGGGACATATGTTTATTTTACTGAAATGTTTTAATTACATTTGTTTAATGAAGCTTAGTGTAATTATTATATAATTTATATTTAACTTACTTTTGGGAAATCAGCAAAGTAACATTCTGTCAGCTTCTGGAACTGTTGCCTTTCCTGTGTACACTCCTGCTTGCTGCCATATTTCACATCTGTGACATTGTAGAGTTTCATCCTGGGGTTCAAGACTAGGCTAAGGCCACAACCCCAGAGGAAAGGATTCACAGTGTAAGTGTCTCATGCTGTCTGCCAGAAGCTGAAAAACTAGAAAGATTGAGCTGTGAGGAGAAATATGTGGAGACATGTAAATGCTCTCCTTTTACATTCTACATCTCTAGTTTATTATTATATTATCATTATTAATGATTACATATAAAAATTAAGATGACAAATTATGAAATATTGGAATTCCAAAAAGTGAGGGCCACACTTAGGAAACGTCCTCCAGGTTTGGTTATGATCGAGGACTTCAGAAGTAAAGTTGGATGAGCCGACATGTTCAAGAAATCCTGGAGTGAGGATAGGTGAGTGAAGGAAAGTCAATTAGGAGCATGTGACAGTAGCTGAGAACTTAGTGAAGAAATAATACATTTTAGAAATGTATATAGCCATATTTAGTGAATGAATAGGAGGATGAATGAATGAGAGAAGTTGAGTATAAAACCTATACAATGCATAATGCAGGTTTGGTTGTTGCAATGTCATCAGAAGGGAGATCTTTGATATTGTGGTAATGGGAGAAAGAGGAATAATTAAAATGACATGTAACTTAAGGTAAGTTGGGAAGTTTGCCCTCTGTTAGGAAACAAGTTCTAAAGACTAAAGTATGCTGTTTGCATTTCCTTTATATTCAATTAAGTTTAAACAGGTTTTACTGGAGCCATGTACTCAAGCTCTTATTTTGTGGGAATATGAACCAGAGTAATCCTTAAGTGGGGTCACCCTTTGGATGATGGTGGGGATCCCAAAGTTTATTTCTGAGAAAAGTTGATAGCCCTACTGTTTTTAGCATAAGCTCATCCAGGAAAGGTCTTCTTAGAGATATGCATACAGTATAGGTGAGAAGTCTTTACAATTCCATTTGATCTTGTATTGGATATTCAATGAAATAGAACCCGAATACAGAAGCAGAAACATAATACAATCCTGGACAGTTGACCACACTCAGAGAACAGACCTCACGATCACTGGTCTAGAGTATGTTCACATAGCAATCGCCCATCTCAAAATAACGAGGCAGATACAGTGAATACATTTCAAAAGCTTAGTGAAAAAGGATTTATTTACAAGAAGCGATGGTCAACAAAGTACCACGATCATGCACAAATATAATTGATACAAACTGATCCTAGGGGTCATAAGGCTGTCTAAAGTAAAATAAAAAACATCTATCACCTAACACTGTAGAAAAATACATAGTATTTTTACACGAGAATAAATTATACATTTAGAGTAAGAATTTAGGGCCCTATTAAATTCTCCCTCGTAGTTCTCTCGGTGCTCGCAAAAGGCAGTTTTCCTGCTGTTTGCGAGAACCGAATCTCTCGCAGCCTGCTTTACGATATGACTGCCGAGAAAATGGCCGAGAATAGGCTCCGAGAGAGCTACGTAGCCTTAAATCTATGCACGAGTCTCGCATATCGTAAGAATCCCTACGTGGACAAAAAGTCCACGCAAGGATCCGAAAGCCTCTACGTGCTGCCTCGGAACAGCCCGAGACAGCAGTGTGAGGCTCCCCCCCTGCACCCTATACACATCCCCATGCTGCAGGGGTCTCTATCGGGACCCCTGCAGCACCCCCACATTAACCCCTTGCAGCGGGGGTCCCCGATCTGCATAGATCAGGCCCCCCGCTGCATTTAAAACTTTTAAATTCCCCGCCGCGGCTCCTTAAAGGGACCGCGGCACACTATTACCCAATCCCGGCCGCGGCACTTAAAATTAACCCCCCTCTATGCTGGGGGTCCCCATCGGGACCCCCGAAGTGTCCCCACATAAACCCATTGCAGGGGGGGGCCCCGATCTGCATAGATCAGGCCCCCCGCTGCATTTAAAACTTTTAAATTCCCCGCCGCGGCTCCTTAAAGGGACCGCGGCACACTATTACCCAATCCCGGCCGCGGCACTTAAAATTAACCCCCCTCTATGCCGGGGGTCCCCATCGGGACCCCCGAAGTGTCCCCACATAAACCCCCTGCAGCGGGGGGGCCCCGATCGGCACCGATCGTGACCCTGCTGCAATTCAATTTTAAATTTCCCGCCTCGCGGGTCCTCAAAGGACCGTAAAGGTCCTGAAAGGACTCGCACTAAAAATATTAACCCCAGGCAACTATAATTACCCCATTAACTCATGGTGGTCAATCCAGACCACCATAAGGCTCTAATTAACCCATTAACTCATGGTGGTCAATCCAGACCACCATAAGGCTCTATTTAACCCATTAACTCATGGTGGTCAATCCAGACCACCATAAGGCTCTAATTAACCCATTAACTCATGGTGGTCTATACAGACCACCATAAGGCTCTATTTAACCCATTAACTCATGGTGGTCAATCCAGACCACCATAAGGCTCTAATTAACCCATTAACTCATGGTGGTCTATACAGACCACCATAAGGCTCTATTTAACCCATTAACTCATGGTGGTCAATCCAGACCACCATAAGGCTCTAATTAACCCATTAACTCATGGTGGTCAATACAGACCACCATAAGGCCTAAATTAACCCATTAACTCATGGTGGTCAATCCAGACCACCATAAGGCCTAAATTAACCCATTAACTCATGGTGGTCAATCCAGACCACCATAAGGCTCTATTTAACCCATTAACTCATGGTGGTCAATCCAGACCACCATAAGGCTCTAATTAACCCATTAACTCATGGTGGTCTATACAGACCACCATAAGGCCTAAATTAACCCCATCAGTCCCATAAGGGTATATTATTACCATTATGGGCCTGTTACAACCCAACATTAACCACATAAGTGCCATGATGGTCCTCAAGGACCATTATGACACTAACTACAAACACTACACTATAACCCCCAATAAACCATTTAATCTAAACTAACCCCCCTCTACACTAATCTATTAACACTTACACTACCTACCTACACTACCTACCCCCTAATAAACCTTCCCACCACTCTAATTACAAAAAATAAAAAACCTACAGCACAGAAAACAAAAAACCTACAGTACAAAAAACAAAAAAACCTACAGTACAGAAAACAAAAAACAATTACAACCCCACCCCCCACTACAGAAAACAAAAAAATACATTACAACCCCACCCCCCACTACAGAAAATAAAAAAATTACACACCTGAAAAGGAAAGACAGATAAACACAATACAATACATACATATAATACATTACATACATTACATACAATACATGACATTACATACATTACATATAATATATTAAATATAATATATTACATATAATATATTACATATAATATATTACATATAGTCCTAATCAAATACCCCCTATCTATCTAACATACAATCTATTTAATTTAAAATAAATCCTAACTATATCAAATACATCCCCCTATCTATCTAATATACAAAAAATCCTAACTACATACACAGACCCTTATTCTAAAATAAAATAAAATAATTACAGTCCTAACTACATACACAGACCATTATTCTAAAGTAAAATAAAATAATTACAGTCCTAACTACATACACAGACCCTAATTCTAAGCTAAAATCAATAAATTAAGACCACTTACCTTTAAGATGTTGCTTCAGATCACTAACCTATGGGTCAAACAAAAAATAAAAATTAGTACAAAACATTAACATCAAATAAATAAACATTCTATACATTCTAAATATTCAACTCACCTTTACAGCATGTCCAGTCACTGTTTAGCTCTTCCGGCGCGGCCCTGTTAAAAAAAAAACACAATACATGAATACATGAATACAATATATAAACAATAAATAAAATACACAAATAAACATCTAAATATACATTGAACTTACCTCCCCGCGATGTCCCCGGCCTTCTCTCCTTCAGCCCCGGCTGGGCCGCGGAACCATTCGCGCTCTAAAAAAAAAAAAAGAAAAAAAACTAACGGAGGTCTGCACTGGCAGACCTCCCCGACGCTACTGAACCTCCCGGAGTCGTGTGCGGGGGGGAAATTGGCATTGGCGGCTTGTGATTGGCTGAAAAAGCTGTCTATCAATTTCAGCCAATCAAAAGTCGTCAATGTGTGAGCCAATCAGGATGGGATACACCCCAATATCCCACCCTGATTGGCTTAAACACTTGTCTATCTTTCTGGGAACCAATCACAACGCTCAGATGCCTTCAGCCAATCACTATGGGATACACCCCCACGGAGTGATTGGTAGAAGACATCTGCGCATCCTGATTGGCTCCTACATTGACGACTTTTGATTGGCTGACAGCTTTTTCAGCCAATCACAAGCCGACAATGCCAATTTCCTCCCGGAAACGACTCCGGGTGGTTCAGTAGCGTCGGGGAGGTCTGCCAGTGCAGACCTCCGTTAGTTTTTTTTTTTTTTTTTTTTAGAGCGCGGATGGTTCCGCGGGCCTAGCCGGGGCTGAAGGAGAGAAGGCCGGGGACATTGCGGGGAGGTAAGTTCAATGTATATTTAGATGTTTATTTGTGTATTTTATTTATTGTTTATATATTGTATTCATGTATTCATGTATTGTGTTTTTTTTTTTAACAGGGCCGCGCCGGAAGAGCTAAACAGTGACTGGACATGCTGTAAAGGTGAGTTGAATATTTAGAATGTATAGAATGTTTATTTATTTGATGTTAATGTTTTGTACTAATTTTTATTTTTTGTTTGACCCATAGGTTAGTGATCTGAAGCAACATCTTAAAGGTAAGTGGTCTTAATTTATTGATTTTAGCTTAGAATTAGGGTCTGTGTATGTAGTTAGGAGTTTTTGTATATTAGATAGATAGGGGGATGTATTTGATATAGTTAGGATTTATTTTAAATTAAATAGATTGTATGTTAGATAGATAGGGGGTATTTGATTAGGACTATATGTAATATATTATATGTAATATATTATATGTAATATATTATATGTAATACATTATATGTAATGTATGTAATGTCATGTATTGTATGTAATGTATGTAATGTATTATATGTAATATATTATATGTAATATATTATATTTAATACATTATATGTAATGTATGTAATGTCATGTATTGTATGTAATGTATGTAATGTATTATATGTAATATATTATATGTAATATATTATATTTAATATATTATATTTAATGTATGTAATGTCATGTATTGTATGTAATGTATGTAATGTATTGTGTTTATCTGTCTTTCCTTTTCAGGTGTGTAATTTTTTTTATTTTCTGTAGTGGGGGGTGAGGTTGTAATTTTTATTTTTTCTGTACTGTAGGTTTTTTTGTTTTTTGTACTGTAGGTTTTTTGTTTTCTGTACTGTAGGTTTTTTATTTTTTGTAATTAGAGTGGTGGGAAGGTTTATTAGGGGGTAGGTAGTGTAGGTAGGTAGTGTAAGTGTTAATAGATTAGTGTAGAGGGGGGTTAGTTTAGATTAAATGGTTTATTGGGGGTTATAGTGTAGTGTTTGTAGTTAGTGTCATGATGGTCCTTGAGGACCATCATGGCACTTATGTGGTTAATGTTGGGTTGTAACAGGCCCATAATGGTAATAATATACCCTTATGGGACTGATGGGGTTAAATAGAGCCTTATGGTGGTCTGTATTGACCACCATGAGTTAATGGGTTAATTAGAGCCTTATGGTGGTCTGGATTGACCACCATGAGTTAATGGGGTAATTATAGTTGCCTGGGGTTAATATTTTAGTGCGAGTCCTTTCAGGACCTTTACGGTCCTTTGAGGGACCCGCGAGGCGGGGAAATTTAAAATTGAATTGCAGCAGGGTCACGATCGGTGCCGATCGGGGCCCCCCGCTGCAGGGGGTTTATGTGGGGACACTTCGGGGGTCCCGATGGGGACCCCCAGCATAGAGGGGGGTTAATTTTAAGTGCCGCGGCCGGGATTGGGTAATAGTGTGCCGCGGTCCCTTTAAGGAGCCGCGGCGGGGAATTTAAAAGTTTAAATGCAGCGGGGGGCCTGATCTATGCAGATCGGGGCCCCCCCCTGCAATGGGTTTATGTGGGGACACTTCGGGGGTCCCGATGGGGACCCCCAGCATAGAGGGGGGTTAATTTTAAGTGCCGCGGCCGGGATTGGGTAATAGTGTGCCGCGGCCCCTTTAAGGAGCCGCGGCGGGGAATTTAAAAGTTTTAAATGCAGCGGGGGCCTGATCGGTGCCGATCGGGGACCCCCGCTGCAAGGGTTTAATGTGTGGGGGCTGCGGGGGTTCCTATGGACCCCTGCAGCAAGGTGTTCATGTGAGGACACTTCGGGGGTCCCGACAGGGACCCCCGCATTGAGGGGGGGTTCATTTTAGGTGCCTAGGGGGGGGTTTGGAGTACCCCCCACGGCAGGGCTTATGTGGGGGACTGCCGCGGAGGTCCCTTTTAGGACCCCCGCAGCACTTGATGAGGAGTGGGAGCCTGCGATATCATCTCGCAGGCTGTCACTCCTCATGTACATTTACGCAGTGTAGATACGTACGGCCCTGCTGCGTAGCTCATACGTTGCTCGCAGCAGGGCTAATTTAATAGCATTGTAAGTTAGAGAAACTTTGCAGTACGTAGGGCTTAAGTAGAAGCCTCTTATTTACGAGGCTGGAATTTAATGAGGCCCTTAATTCCTAAAATGTAGCTAACAATAATAGTGCATAGGATCTGCATAATTTATTCACCTGGTTAGTACACCAGAATGACTGTAACCAATGAGATAGCGGTGGAGCTAGAGCTCAGCATGTGAGGAGAGGATGAGAGATAGAGACAGATAAGAGAGGTAGAGAGAGAAAAGGGATGGAGATGGGGAGAAAATATAGCGAGAAGAAGAGAGAGATTGAAGTGAGAGTGAGAAAGTGGAAGAAGAGAAAAGGAAGGAGATAGAGAGTTGTAAAAGATGAGAGGGGGAGAAAAGTATGAGAAAAATGGGGAAAGAGGGGAGGAGAGAAAAGAGATAGAAGAGAGAAAGTGGATGTGGGTATAGAGAGGTAGTGATAGGTATGGAGAGTGAGGGGAAAAGGTGAAAAGAAAGAAGAGAATGGTGAGAGGGAAAAGGGGGTGAAAAAAGGAGGAGATAGAGGGAGAAAAGGGGGAATTGGTGAAGGAATGGGGGAGGGTGAGAAAAAAAGGTGGAGGAGGGATGAGTGAGAGAATAGGGGCAAGAGAGATGAGTAAGAGGGGAGGGGAATAAGGAGGGGTTGAGAGAGATTGAGGGCAAGTGAATGAGAGAGAAAATGGGAAGAAAAAGGTGGAAAGTGCGAGAGGGACTAACAGGTGTAAGGGGATAGTGCGAGAAAAGTGGGTTGAAAGGAATAGAAGGATAGAGGAGAAGATAAAGGGGATGGAGAGACTGTGGGAAGAAATAGAGAAGTGAGAGAGAGAAGGGGGAGAGATGAGTGGGAAAATGGAAGGAATTAGGCATAAGAAGAGGGAAGAGTAAGGAAACAGAGAGAAGGGGAGAGAGTAGATGGGAGTTAAGAGAATGGGGGAGAGAAACTGACAAGGGGAGTGAGAAGAGTGGGGAAAAAGACTGTGAGGAAAAAATGGATAGATATGTACAGTCTAGTAAGGTTTAGATTTTAGTGTTCCAATAATCAGTCCTACCTGCTGTTTATCTCCAAGCTACCAATGCTGTATTATCTGTGAAACCATACAATAATGTAATACAGTGCATATTGTTTATTACTGATCTGTGATCTCACAATCACGCATTGGGATGATACTCTAATGAAGAGCTGATCTTGAATGTGCATTGGATAAATAGACATGGGCATCAGATATTCATAACGTTGAATTCTTACAATAATAATTCAAATAATTTGTACATGATGCAATACAATGCCTTAGCAGGACCCTGAAAAGATCCAACATACCTTGGTGAAAGTTGTGTGTGTAGGAGGGGTGTTTACATTAGCTATTATTGCAGTGAATGATGCAAAGGGTCTGTGTCTGGGCCAGTGAGAGATAATGGATATTGTGTCTATTTCAGTCTTATCCTATTATCTTTACAATGGCTCTCTGTTCCCTCATTCCTCACTTTTTCTTCACTGATAGCCAACGTAAACACCCTCATGATTCAGCTCTGAGGAAGTAATGTAAGAAACACAAAATGGATCCCAGTAATTATAAACAGTCTTAAAAAATCTTAAAAAATTCTCATTTTTCCCCAAAAATGTGTTATGTTCATGGCTTACATAGCTGCTAACATTGGGCCATATTCTATTGAGATCATAAATGTATACACACTTAAAACCCCCTCTTAAAATTGACATGTATTGTATTAGCTACTCACATTCTGATTACGAGTTACCCACCCGCAATCACTACGGGCCAACTTTGGGCTTACATCTCTATTGGTTTTAGCAGAGGTGGAACATTACGAGCGCTAATTAATTAAACTTACACAAAATCGATATTCTATTAGATCCGTAGCTCTAGCTCGCATATTAAAACTGACCTGCAACTGAAAAAAGTATCACATTTCTGTCAAAATTATTATGAGTACTAAAAACTGTAGGACGCACAAGGGCTTTTTCAAACACTTATTATAGCTGTAGCTGCAAATAAACACACAATACTGTTCTTTAAAAGTATGTGAAGGCATGGAAACATTAGAATTAATTGCAGAACAGTCCCACAAATATGCAATAAAAAATATAATTTTTAACTGTCATTTATGTGTAATATAGATCCCGGGAGTCATGGGGTTAATACATATCTTGAAACCCACATGGATTAGAACAGATGCTCTAATGCATTTTATAGGTTGCTAGATTGCTTGATTGTGAGCTCCATCTGCAAATATTACTTATTGGTTCTCATTAATTCATAGCCTACGATTGCAGGTTACGTCCAACTTCCCTGTTTTACTGACGTCATGATGACGGACTCATTTACTATTGGCTGTGTCTAAGAAGTAAAGTACGGGCTTGCTTAAATATTGTCAGATCATATGATCACACCACCTGAAATCCTACTTTAAAAGGCAGGGTTTATTGTGTGGAGGCTGAAAGACATAAATTGCAGGCTTGTGGCAATAGAATACATCTAAACATTTATAGAGAAAAAAACACCTGCAGCCAAAATTATGGGTCAGAGTCACTTATAGGCTCCTAATAGAATATGGCCCATTGGTACAAACAAGGGTCTTTTTTCTTGTACAGCAGCTGTCCTGTAAGCCTTTGTTGCAGTGACAGTAATAGGATTATGTAACATAATTTTAGCCATTGTTATATTAAAGAATATTCTTACAAACAATTTAGTGTGTCATCCACTGTTTGTTAAAATCTAAACCTATGTGAGGTGTGTTCACAGATCAGATGTGGTTATGTACATATATTTTGTTGGTGTGCATTGTATATTGGTTCAAATATAGTATCAGGTAGCAGTGTTTGGTGCACAAGACACTGTGATATCCTATTTCAGAGCTACCTGAAAAATAAAATAGAAACATAACTAAAAAGGATACTTGTTGAAGCCCCTATCTTCTCCAACTCTTGGACACATGGACCCCCGCTCCTATGCTACCATGCTGGTGGTGGACAGACTCCAGCAGCAAGTGGGGTAGATGGGTATAATGGTGCCTTAGTTTGGAGGTCAAGTTTCTCTACCACCTCCAATGTGGGAGAGGGTGGCTGTTGCATGGAGGATGCTGGCGGCAGGGAAGCTGCTGGTTCAGATTCTGGGGCAGGCGCTGTTTTTGGTTCTCATACACCATCCAAATAGGAGCAGCTAGGAAGTGCTTTGATCTGTGGGAGGAGGGCGACTCTAGGATCAAATTATATCATGGTCGCAGCAAGCTCCAACATCTCCTCCATTGTCCACATGAATTCCTCACTGCCTCCTGGGCAATATCCGCCTGTGGTGGGTACTCCTGTGGTGTTGTAAGAGAAGATTAACAAACATTTGGTTTCTAATTCTCATAAGCAGAACTTCAATCACTGTTTGTATGCAGTTTTCAATGATGGATTGCATAGGCCTGGGGTATCCAAACTCGGTCCTGGAGGGCCACACCCAGGCCTGCATGTGAATATATCCTTTTTGTGCACAGGTGAGTAAATCAGGATGACTGAAGAAGTGATTGACTCACCTGTGCACAGCAGGGTTATCTGCAAATCCAGGAATGTGTGTGGCCCTCCAGGACTGAGTTTGGACACCCCTGGCAATGGTTAGTATACATATTACTAATATTAATATCAGTGACTTGTGATTGCATGGTTCTGGGGATTTCTAGGTTGTGAACTTACTGACATATCCATAGTTTGACCTCAGAGATATGTAAAATGGTCTCTATACTCGGTTTAATTTATATCAATATCATCTCACACATATTTAAGTGCATTTCAGGGCAAAATGATTAGTCCATTCATGGTCATAAACTAGATTGTATTTACAATATTTATATTGTAACTGAGTTACAGAGCCATTACTATGCTATGCAGCCATATCATTGAGTATGAGTCTATGTTTGGTGAACATGATTAATGATGGTGTTGTATGATTGGTGGTGCATGTACTCACCTTGCAGATTCTCAGGCCATTCCGTGTCCAGTTAGCAGGTATTCCAATGATTGTGGTTGTGGACATTCTGCTCCTCAGAACATCTTCCAATGCATTATACTCCACCACTTTAGCGAGATCACCAGCTGTGGCTCTTGTGCTACCAGCTTCCTGAGACATCTTTTTCTAGGCCTGGCAGCCATCATAGTGGTATGTGACATCCCTGATTTGACACCCTGGACTTGAACTCCTACATAGCTTATCTCTGCTTCCACTATTCCACATTTTCCCCTCTAACCAGCTCTAGCCTGTTGTGGATTAAGTTTTGGAGGATGATAAATACCTTCTGGGAGTAACTGGGCCCTGTTCTTTTTTTTTTTCTTCAATAATTTTTATTGGTCACTTCAAACAATAAACAACAGTATTTCAGTAAGCCATGACTCGCAGGTCAGGTATTAACCTTCTACAGTCATTTTTATAAACATATGTAGTCTGACTCAGCAATCAACGTGACATCTCCCCTCTCAATTTCTGTTTTCTGGTAATAAAACAATAACCCTTATTGAGTATATTTTTTCCCTTGTAACTTTTCGCATATCGACTCAGTAATCCATAGCTCGCAGGCTAGGCTTAATGGGGCCTATTACATTTAGCAAGATGAACCTTAGTCCCCTTATGCCCCTTATAGTGTTCTTTATATTCACCTTGCCTGTGAGAGTCTGTTGAGCAATAAACTTAAATAATTCCTACCCACACCTACTAAACTAACCATATGTGAAATCTTAAAGTAATCATTCTCTTATGGGGACTTTTGTCCTTATTTATACTCATACTCGGGTTTAAGCCTGATTTTCTAAACCTATGCCCCCCCCTTTTTTATTCCCCTGAAGATGTTCCTCTCAGGTACAAGGTATCTGTTCTTGATCCCAATAACATAACTTAACATATCTATCCCCCATATCTTTTAGTCATTCTTTCACACCTAAACTTGAACAAAACTCAAAACCGAATTGTCACCTGTATTTTCTCATACAATAAAAAAGCATCATAATTGTTATTTTTTTTACCTCGTAGTTTCTGTACTTCATGGCTCCTCGCCGGTCTCTCCGGCGCCTCTCACGCTTCCTCCTCCTCCTATTCTTTTTTTTTTTTTTTTTGTCACCTTTCCCACCTGTGATCCCCCTTGCTTAGCTCATATATGCTAACCATGGCTCCCATATGTCTCTGTATTTCTGGACAGAATCTGCTAGAATATGTGTCAAGTGCTCGTTAGCTGCTAGGTAGTTTATTTTGTTTTTTATTGCCTGAAGTTCCAGTGTGTCCGTTTTCCATTGTTTAGCGATATGTGACTTGGTAGCCATGTACATGAATTGGAGTAGCTTATTTTGTGTTGGGGAGAGCCATGGGTCTGGGATTCCCAGTAAACACGATTCTATCGTGCCCCCTCCCGGGGTTCTGAGTATGTCAGCCGCAAGATCTGTCACAGCTGTCCATATCTGTGCTGCCTTAGGGCATTCCCACCACATGTGTATGAAGGAGCCAGGAGTCTGACAGCCTCTTGTACAATATATCCCCCCTGATTTGTTCCACTTTGCCATTCTTACAGGGGTTAGGTACGTTCTGTGGAGAACCTTAATGGCAGTTTCTAAAAGTGTGTGGTTTAGCGAACCTTTATAAATACTTTTCCAAGCCTTTTCCCATTTCTCTGTTTCCCAGTGTTCTCTTATGTCCATCTCCCAGTCCTCTATGTATTTATCCCTTACCCCTTCTGTAGGTGTATTGTAAATCTCGTAAATACCCCCTATGATTCCCTCAGTCAGGGGAACTTTTTGACAAATTCCCGAAAGCCATGTTTTTTTAGGGGAACCTTGCATTCTTCCTATAGTATTTACCAGATGTCTGATTTTGCAAAAGTTAAAATGTTGATCAATGGGGATATTGTGGTGATCTCTCAAGTATTCGTAAGTTATTGGGTTTTCTGTTCCTAGCCAAGCTCCTAGCCTATCCAACCCCCTAGATTTACACCACCATTTTGCCTCTGTGCTTATCCCTGTTGGGGACTGTGGGTGACTAAAAACCGAAATCATCGGAGAAGGATGTCTAAAGAGGTTTGTGTGCTTTAGGGCCCATTTCCATCCTTGTAACGTATTGGCAATTACCGGGTGTTTAATCTTTCCCACACTCTCCGGCACCCTGTCTAGCCAGACCAGGGTATCCCAGGTATAAGGGTTTAGCCACTGGTCTTCTAAGGTTTTCCATAACGGTTGGTGAACCCCCGAATGAATTAAGGGAATAAACGATAGTTGCGCAGCTCTATAGTATTTCTTCAGGTCTGGAAATGATAGTCCACCCTTGTCCTTGTGCTTGTACATTATCTCCTTTTTAATTCTGGGGGGTTTGCCCTTCCATGTAAATTGAGACACTTTCCTCTGAAATCCTTTCAAGTCTGCCTGATTGATGGGGATTGGCAGGGTCCTAAACAAATACAATAGCTTCGGTAGAATCGTCATTTTAAAGGAGTTAATCCTTCCCAGCCACGAAATAGGGTAGCTAGACCATTTATGCATATCTTCACTAAGTCTTTTATAAAGCGGGGGGGAAGTTAGACCTGTACAAGGTTTCTGTATGCGGCGTGATTTTTATCCCTAGATAATGAATGTATTCCTTGGCCCATTGAAATTTGAACTTATCTGATATTAATTATTTTGTGTTAGAGTCCAGATTTATAGCTATTGCTTCTAATTTCTCAACGTTAATGAGAAGCCCTGATTTTAGACTATTAACTCTGAGAGGGTGTCCATTAAAGTTGTAATAGAATGCTCAGGTTCTGTTATTGTGCACAACATATCGTCTGCAAACAGGTTAATTTTAAAGTGTTGTTGCCCTATTACCAGACCCCTGATCTCTGAGTTCATCCTGATTGCCTGTGCTAATGGTTCTATTGCGATAGCAAAGAGTAAGGGGGACAGGTGGCACCCCTGTCTCGTATCCCTTCCTATTTTGATGGCCTGATTCAGTGTGCCCGGGAGTTTCAGATGAGCTTCCGGGTTTCTGTAATATGTATCAATTAAATTTAGGAATCCTCCTTTAAAACCAAATTTCTTTAAGACCTCCCTAAGGTAGGGCCACTCCAGAGAATCAAAGGCCTTCTCAATGTCTAACGCCAGGAGGCATGCCGGGATCTTGTTATTTTTGGCATGGTGGATTAAATTAATTACTTTTCTAATGTTATCTCTAGCTTGTCTATGGGGTACAAACCCTACCTGGTCTTTGTGGATAATTCGTGGAAGAAATTTTGAGACTCTGTCTGCCATAATCTTAGCCAGAAGTTTAATATCCCCGTTCAGCAGTGAAATGGGCCTGTAGTTCTTGACCTCTGTGTTGTCCTTCCCTTCCTTAGGAAAAAGAGTTATTTCTGCTAGATTCATTTCCGGGGGGACTGGCTGCCCTTCTAGGATATGGTTATACAACTTGGTTAATCTGGGTGCTAACTGATCCTTGAAGATCTTATAATACATGTTAGTGAAACCATCTGGGCCCGGGGCCTTACCACTTTTCAATGCTTGGATTCCCTTCCTAACTTCTTCGTGTGAAATCTTGGTATTTAGCTCTTCTACCTCAGATTCCTCCAATCTTGGTAAATCATACCTGTCTAGCCATGATCTTATGCTACCTTCTGTTTCCTTACCGGCCGCCGAGTAGAGGTTCTGATAGAAGTGGAAAAACATTTCCTGTATCCTAGTGGGATTAGCCGTTCTTATATTATCCCTTACTTTTATACAATGAATTCTGGATTGCATTTGTTTTGATCTTAACTTTCTCGCCAGCATCCTATCAGGTTTATTTGCTTGGAGGAAGAATTTATGATGGGTTCTCCTGAGCATTTTTTCCACCCTTTCTGAGTAAATCTTATCCAGTTCTACTCTCACTCTTTCAATTTCCCGCCTAGTCTGCTTGTTTGGGTTTTGCTGGTTTCTCTTTTCTAGGGTGCCTAGCTCTTCTGTGAGTTTTTGTTCTAGAGCTTTCTGTTCCTTCCTAAACTTGGCCGCTTCCCTTATACACATGCCCCTGATTTATGCCTTATGCGCTGCCCAGACCCAGCCAATCCCCATCTCCGGCGATTCATTTGACTCAAAGAAAAATTCTAGTTCTTGGGCTATTCTATCCTTTACTAACGGAATCGTCATTACTCTTTCATTTAGTCTCCATTTGTATGGAGGTTTAGTTGTGGGACCCAAATTTATGGTCGCTTTAACCAGGCTGTGGTCCGACCATGCACAGGGTACTATTTCCACTCCCCTAGCATCCTTTAAAAGTACTGAGTCCGTTAGTATGTAGTCTATTCTGGAGTATACTTTGTGGGGATATGAGTAAAAAGTGAATTCTCTAGTCCCTAGATGACTTTCCCTCCATAGATCCACTACTCCTAGTTCCCCTAGCAGCAAGTGTATTATTTTCAGTTTTTTAGAGAATTTGTCTCCTAAGTTTTTACCTGTTCTATCGTTCTTTTCGTCTAGCGTCAGTTTGAAGTCTCCCCCCAGGATGATCTTGCCTTCCCTCACTTTCGCTAGATGTCTCAACGCTCTGATTAGATGATTGTGTGGAGAGTTAGTGGGGGCATAAATGGTAGCTAAGGTAACCGGGAGGTCTAGGACGGTCCCTGTCAGAAACAGGTAGTATCCCTGCTTATCTACTATTTTTTTGTCTTATATGAACGGGAAATTTTTGTGTAACAAAATCGCTACCCCTTCCCTCTTGGAACTACTACATGTAGTGTGGAATATGGGGAAGTTCTTGTCCATAAAGGACGGGACCTGGCGGCGTTTAAAATGCGTTTCTTGGATAAATATTACCGCCGGGTTATGAACTTTGTACGACTGGAACGCTTTGCTTCTTTTGGAGGGGGTGTTAAAGCCTCTAACATTATGTGTGATGCAGACGTATTCTGACTCAACCATAAGTATTGTATTCGTGTGTTACTATTGTCGGTAGAGACTCACCACTTGTAGAGTCAGAGGATTTGGATTCCGCGGTCGAGGTCCATGAGAGCCAGCGAGTTGCCAGAGCATCCGTTTCTTTACCAACCTGGGCATGAGAAATACAGCCAAAAAACATTAACAACAGAACTTGAGAAACTAAACCTTTTTGGGCCCTGCCCCCCCCCCCTTCCCCCCTCCTCACATAACTAACCATCTTGCACCTTGCGTGCCTAGGGAGTGGAGTTCCCTTAACCCACTAAAGATCCTTAGTGTGAGGAACTTCCTGATAGTAGACAACTACGCTACTCAGTATTATCCACTAAATAACCTCCCACAATAAACTTGGGCGGCTAACAAGCATTATAAGCTTCCGCTTAGATTATCCTTACTTTGTACCTAGTTCCTGATATGCTTTGTTACAAAGCAGAACCCCAGCTTCCACCTGACCAATACTCTGACTCATCCTAAACATTAAAGTGAGATTCTACATTATTGACCATATGAACAGCCCTTAGTCCTTGCTACTACTAAATAGATTATCAGTCCCTTATAACATTACGTTGTGGCTCCCCTTCCTCAGTACCACTGCCTTGATCTCGTTGCTCCAGTCTGTTGTTGTTTCTTTGTTTTTTCTTGGCGGAGGCTTCAGACCATTCTTTGGATGGCCTCTCTCTGGGTTTGGGTAGCTGACCCATCAGGTTAGTACCTTCTGGTACCAGCTGTAAATGCAACAGTTTTTTTTGGAGGCTTGCCAGGGAGTATGCTCTATGTGATTGCTCCCTCCAATCGAATTGTATGCTAAATGGAAATCCCCATCGATAGTGGATTTTGTTCGCGGTTAAGATTTCCAGAGCTGGTTTCATCTCTCTCCTTTTCGCTAAGGTTGCTGGGGCAAGATCTGCAAACAGTTGTAAAGAAGAACCGTCCGGCCTCACTATCTTGGGCAACCTTCTTGCCTTAGCCATTAGTAAGTCTCTGGAACTTTGTCTCACAAAGCGCACAACAATGTCCTTTGGTTTTTCTGTGTTGTTAGGGCCTCCCAGCGCCCTATGGGCCCTTTCCATCAGCAGTTCCTCCTTTTGATGGCCGGGAATGATGGTAAAGAATACCGCTTCAAGATATGCCAGGATGTCTCCCACCTTTGTCGGGACGCCTCTCAGGCGGACGTTGTGTCTTGGAGATCTGTTCTCTAGATCCTCAATCTTGTTTTCCAGAGCCTCTATGCGGGATGTATTGGCACTTAACTCCAGCTTGTCTTCCTCCTGAGCGCATATGATTTGGTCGGTTGTTCGTTCCAGCTCATGGGTTCTCTGTCCCACAGATCTCGTCTCTCACCTCTTTTAGAGCCAATGTCAGCTGGGTTCTTAGCAACACGAGAAGTCCACATCTGTGATTGTATTAGGCCGATCTCCCTCTGCTTCCGACATCTCCGACCTTTTTGGGGAGCTCTCCCCTGCTTTGTTTTTCGGTGTGGTTGCTACTGGGAAATGATCGGGTATGCCCCTGGAGGTTATGCTTTTCTTCCCTTTCTTCATCATCGGTCCTGCCTCTGCTCCAGGCCCGCAGGTTTCCGGGGGTCTGTCTTGGTTATAATGTGTCTCCCTGGTGTTGGCTATTTTAGCTTAAGTGGGTTGCTGTTACACCCCCCTTGGCATGGGTTCTGTGGCTATTGTGTGCAATGAGGCTGCTTAGGCTGGGGTGCTGAGGTATTCCTTGTCGTTCATGAAAAGATTCTCATTATTTTAGCTTACTCTGCTTGTCGCTTCCCCATTGCCTCTAGCTCCAGGATCCCATCCGCACATACCTTCTATATGTAGTGTGCGTGCCCATTTTCTTCGGCCCTCCCCTGCTAGTCGTCTTAATTTTTTCAGCTACTAGGTGTCGCTGTCACTTCAGAATTGCCCCAAAGCCTTGCGTTATGACAACCTTTCGCCAATGGCCAATATATACTGGGTAACTGATGCCGCACAATTGAGGTGGGTGTCTGCGTTCCCAGGCTACTTTCACTCTTGATGCTGTGTCTTTCCAGGTGAACATACGTGGATATCAGCAAATAGTTGTTTATGCCTTCTCGCTGTTATTCTGGTCAAATATGTGCTACCAGAGGCAGTCTGTATGTGAAGGAGCACTAAAGTTAGCTGTGCACCAGTATTGTTCCTAACAAAGAAATGCAAAGTCACTTACAGTTCCTTTCCTAAACAGCCTGACCCTAGTTCAGCAGCCTCAGGGAGTTGATCTGTATTGCTGGGGTTTATCGTGTGGATCCCTGGTTGGGCAGCCCACCTCTCCCACTCTGCTTCCTCTTGATACTTTGCTTTTTAGCAGTTTGGGGTGAGGGAGGGAAATATAGGGCTAGCCAAGGCCCCTCCACTAGGCCTGAATTGGAAAATGGCCGCCTCCCGTTTCGCGGGCTTTTCTCCCCTCTGCCTCTCTCTCCCCTGCTGCCTTTTCTAGGGCCCACAGCCCTTCCAGGCCCCTCCAACCGGGCCAGCCGTCTGGAATCACCCCCCGAGGAGCCCCCTGGCCCTCTCCTGGGGCACTCACCCTGTCTGGGCCTTCTGCAGCACGCCAGCCTCGTGTGCCGGCAAGATGGCCGCCACCCGATTCGGAGGTCCCTCCGGATTCTGTCTCTGCAGCACCTGTTGCCAGACCTGGCGGAGCCTGGATGGTACCCCTAGTCCAGGGAACGCTGAAGCCTCCCACTGAGGAGCCCTGGCTGGGCTTTTGCCCTCCTGTCTTCGCCGGCGAGATTTCGGGGGGTGCCTTGGGGGATTTTGGGGTGCCCCTTCCACTTCCCCCCGGTCTTGTGGGGGTTTTAGACCAGTCCTGGCCCGACTTTATGGCCTTTTATGTGCCTGTTTAGTGGGTCTGGAGCAGGAGCTCTTGCCATACACATCCTCCCGTTCCAGACGCTAGCCGGGCCCTGTTCTTTTTATCAACATTGTGACCCCCTGACAGTACATAGAGATTAGGACATCCTTGGGCTGACCCTAAGTATTGGGACTCTCATCCCCTACTAATTCAGAGGCCCACCCTGGCCTTTCTCCTGGTATGCCTATTCTAGGGACACCTCACCTCTCCCCCTCATCATGCCTCTTCCCCTCTCCTCAACTCTCCCTCACCCAACCCCTACCCCTCTCCTCTCCCCATCATCACACCTCTCCTCCCTCACTACAACTCTCACTTACTTTCCCGATCTCTCCTCCTCTCCCCCTGGACTGTCTCTATCTGTCCAAATCTCCTTTTCCCCTCTTATCCACCCCTCACTCCCCCTCTGTATATATTTCACACTGTGTTTGTTTAGACCAGTTGGTGTGCAAATAACCAAACTCTATATTTGTCACAAATGTATGCAGGTTACTAGTTATTCCAAAGTCAAAATAATACCAGGATTATACCAGGGACAGACATGCCTCCGATCCAAAACAGGTGGCCAGTACATGTCATACAATGTAAGTAAACAATCCAGAATACCAACAGTCACATGCCTCGGTGGTTAGGATCACTTCATGGAAAACATGCCAAAACATTAGCTCATCTAAACCGTCTCACAACATATATAGTGTACTATCCAAAAAGCACATCTGTCCAAAACAGAACATGAAAAACTACAGGGTGGGTACACAAGTGTTGGGTTTCACCCTTTGTCAGTCTGTAAAGAAATAGAACTAGAATCTGCACAAAAGGGAACAACCCAATGCCAATTCCCAGAAGACATAGCACTACAGAACACCCTAAAACCACTACTGGAAAAGAGTCCAGGCACAACTATAACAATGATAATGCACAGCACAAGGATAACCCTAGCCTATTCTTTGCTACCACCAAAGTTGGTGTAAGAGGAACTCTAGTATCCATATTCACACACCTCCAAAAACAACTAATTACAGGCAATCTAATGAAAAGCTCATTCAAGTCAAGAAAACATTTTTACAACACAGAGTTTAATGCATACCAGAGCAGTACAAGCAAAACTCAGCAAAGCACACTAAAGACTTGGCAACACCAAATATTCAGCAAACCAATAATAAATTAGACAGATAAACTGGGGCGGTCTCAAAAATCATGGAAATTACAGCAAAACAAACCAGCATTTGCATTACTAACAGCATTCACACAATCATACCTGCATACATATAATTCATATAACACATTTTATATTTTTCACTGTGCACTTACTTATTTCTAGCAATTTTGTTTGTGTTGTAAATCTATTCAAGATTCCACTAGGTGAACACAACCTATAAATGGGTAACATAACCGGTTACATGCATACCTGCATTCTCGCTATCCTTCTCTACAACACTGCTCCAAAAATTCTAGAACTTTAATTCCGTAATTTATTGTTAATTGCAGCCCCTATCTTTTAGGATTTCATACAAAGCAGTATTACCAAACTCTGTGTTTAATTATAAAGTAAACCATATCTCCTACTCATACCTGCTATGCATGTACGTTAAAAATAGAACTCAAATTGAATATCAGCCTGCCAAGAGCACTTTGAAGCCAAATAGTTATGGAAGGCGTCACTCTTTATTATTATTATTTTATTATTATCTTTATTTATATCGCGCCAACATATTCCGTAGCGCTGTACAGGGGTTGAGTACATAGCAGAAAACAAATTAAACACCTTGTAAAGAATGGAGGGCCCTGTTTTTGAGCATAAAATCAAATGTACATAGAGCTTGTTTCCAAGGCACTGACACAAGCTGCACTGACACACTCTTTCACTCATATGAAAATGAAACTCAGCCCTGTACACAGATCTGCACCTTTATTTCAGGGGAACTTCCCACTTTGGTTCATGCCTTCATATCATCAAGACTTGACTACTGTAACTGACATTATATAGGAATGCCATACAAAGAGCTATGTTGTTTAAATTAGGTACATAATGAGCAGTGGTGGAGCTAGTGCATAGGGGGTCCAGGTGCAAAAAAAAAATATCTGGACCTCGCAAAAAAATACGAGACACGTTACGACCAATTACGACCTCACAAAAATCGTCCGCAACCCAAGCACATGAAAAAATAAAAAACACAATAAATACACACAACACATACATAAAAAGCTTACCTACAGGAAGAGGGGGCATACGGGACCTCAAAAACTGAAGTTACACCTTCATTTAACTCGACACTGAAAAATTCTATAAGCGAGAGAAAAAATGGCCGCCGAAAAAACGAAAACGAGGCTACAGCAGTCTAAAGACGCAAAACACCACCAAACACCTACGAAATTGCCGAAAAAGACATACGAGATTAGAAAACAAGGGCGCAACCCGCGCGACCCCAAAAACATTAAAAACACAATAAATACAAACAACAAACACAAAAAAAAGCTTACCCACAGCAAGGTGGTGCACCGAGGACCTCTGCAAGTATAGTTACACCTCTATTTAAGTACAAATTTCGGAGTTTAAATGCCCAAAAATCACCTAAGCGAGAGAAAAAACGGCCGCCGAACAAAACGAAAACGAGGCTACAGGACTCCAAACACGCAAAACACCACCATAAACACGCAAAACACCACAAAACAGCTACGGATATTCTGCTACAGACGCATACCACACATTAGCCGCCATTTTAGAACAATAACTTATACAATGCGGAAGTACACAGCTACGCTAACGGATTTGCCTCGCGCACGCACACTATTACACTGCACACATTCAGCACGCTTACACAGCAGCTCCACAGCACTAATGCTGCAGCAACATCAAAACACATTGCCAGCTCTTCAACACAATGCTTCCTGCATATATTACTTCAAAATAGGCAAAGTATATTACTTTATTATTCTATTACTTATTTTATTATTACACACCAAACAGCATTAGCTCACTTACGATTTGATTACCGTCATTTTTTGATGGGCAATTCGCTAATATATATATATATATATATATATATATATATATATATATATATGTGTGTGTGTGTGTATATATATATATATATATATATATACTGTATATATATATATATTTGTGTGTGTATATATATATATCACATATATAGTTGTGAGCGTATGGGTCGTTGCTCACGCTTGCGGCCTCGCGTAGCGAGCCGCGGCCCTCATGCCAGCAACTGAGGCCCCTCGCGAAGCGAGGGCCTCAGTTGCTGGCGAGGTCACTGGGCACGGGCCTCAGTTGCTGGCATGGAGCGCCGAAGGCGCTCCATGCCAGCAACTGAGGCCCCTCGCAAAGCGAGGGCCTCAGTTGCTGGCGAGGTCACTGGGCACGGGCCTCAGTTGCTGGCATGGAGCGCCGAAGGCGCTCCATGTCAGCAACTGAGGCCCCTCGCGAAGCGAGGGCCTCAGTTGCTGGCGAGGTCACTGGGCAAGGGCCTCAGTTGCTGGCATGGAGCGCCGAAGGCGCTCCATGCCAGCAACTGAGGCCCCTCGCAAAGCCGAAGGCGCTCCATGCCAGCAACTGAGGCCCCTCGCGAAGCGAGGGACTCAGTTGCTAGCGAGGTCACTGGGCAAGGGCCTCAAACCCTCGCAAACTTCACGTCGCTACTCAAAAAACACGACACACAAATTACGACACTCGCTAAATTTTACGAGGAACGCAAACAACGTACGAAACACGTTACCACACATTACGACCTCGCAAACATCGGACGCAACACGCCGACATACAAACATTTAAAACACAATACATACACACAGCACATACATAAATACCTTACCTACACCAAGAGGGAGCACCCAGGACCTCAAAAATGCAACTTACACCTCGATTTTACTCGAAATAAAAGACTTTTGAGACTAAAAAAAAATCTAAGCGACAGAAAAAATGGCTGCCGAACAAAACGAAAACGAGGCTACAGCACTCTAAACTCGCAAAACACCACAACAAACTCGCAAAACACCACAAGAAACTCGCAAAACGCCACAAACCACCTACGGATATTCATACCACACAGTGCACACATTCAGCATGCTTATACAGCAGCTCCACACCACTAATGCTGCAGCAACATCAACACAGATTGCCAGCTCTTCATCACAATGCTTCAAAATAGGTACACTATATTCATTTAGTAATTTAGCTACCTTACAATTTCATTGCCGTCATTTTTTGACGGGCAATTCGCTAGTATATATATATATGTGAGTGTGTATATATGTGTGTGTGTGTATATATATATATGTGTGTATATATACTGCATATATATATATATATATATATATAAACATACACATTTACATATACATCTATCTATATTATAGTACTATAAATACTTTCTTACCAGCCCGGTGCTGCACTCCACTTCCTGGGGTGAGAATGGTCCACTGCAGGTCAGAGGGCCCAGGGGGGCCACAGAAGTCCAAGGGGGCAGCATAGACCAACAAGGACCGAGGGGGCCATAAGAGGCAAAGGGAGGCCACAGGAGCCACAGGTGGCTGAGGGAGGCTGCAGAGGTCCGGTAGGGTCCACAAGTGCTCTGCAGGGGCCATAAGGGTCAGGTGGAGCCACAGGCCCTGCAGGGGGCACAGTGGGGGGCCACAGTGGGCCATAAGGGTCTGCAAGTGAACCACGGGGGGGCCACAGGGCCTGCAGGGGGCCCATGGGGTCTGTGGGGAGTCACAGAGAGCCATAAGGAGCTGCAGAGGACCCATGGGAGGTCCGCAGGGGCCATAAGGTGCTGTAGGGGCCACAGGGCCTGATTGGGGCCCCTGGGGCATGTCGGGGACTACAGTGAGCCTTAAGACACTGCAGGGGACGCACAGGAGGTCTGCGGTGACCATAAAGGGCCGTGGTGGCCACAGGGGGGCCCAGGGCCATGTGGGGGGTCACAGTGTGCCATAAGGGGGTGTAGGGGACCAATGGGAGGACCGCAGGGGTCATAAGGACCCATGGGAGGACCGCAGGGGTCATAAGGAGCCGTGGGGTTCACTGGGCTGGCAGGGGACACAGCAGGGCCCCTGGAGCCTGTGAGGGGTCACAGTGGGCCGTAAGAGGCCACAGGGGCAACACAGGAGGTACACTGAGGCCACAGGAAGCCCAAGGCCCACATAGGATCTGCTGGGGACACAGAGAAACCACCGGGGACACAGGGGACCATTGGGGACCACAGAGGATCCGTGGTGGGCACATGGGATCTGCGGGGGCCACAAGGATCCGTGGGGGCACCTCAGAGGTCAGGGGTCTTGGTGCCTTGCACCGTCTGCACCAGCAGTAGCTCCACCTATGAGAATGAGCTTCTTAACAAACCAAGATCACTCATTCATGCCCTACACTGTCTCCATGTAAAATACCACATATATTTTAAGCTTAGCCTGCTGACATGCAAAGCTCTGTATGATGAAGGACCCAGCTACATGAAGGAGCTCCTCACTCCTTATGTTCCAACTCATGCTATTGTTTTGGAGAAAACCAAAATAGTTCTCGGAGATATCTGTCCCTGGCCAAATTACCAATATACAGATAGTGTGCACACCTTAGAGAAATAATACACCAACACGGAGTTCTGGTATAAAGCTTTCTCTCACGCCCCTCTCTTTATTAAAATCAGCTGTCATATTTATAACATTTTTAATAATCAGATAAAATGTTGCATCTTGGTGAACACCAGTTTAAGTAAGGCCTCTGATTGGTTCCGGAAGGCGGCGGGGCACATATTCTTATTAGGTTTCGGATCTGATGTCATTATGACCAGTTTAAGTGAAACCTCTGATTGGCCCCGGAAGGTGGTGGGGCTCACATCCTTATTTGGTCACGGATATGAATGCCATCTTACTGCTCTCAGGATATGATGTTACCGACATCTTGCATGTGGAAGTGATCCTTCATCTTAGAGTTCCCAATGTTTCAGCAATATTAATAAAACTTTGGTTACGTGATAATACTGCAAAGATAAGATATATAAGTAGGACACAAACATAAATGCATTTTATACAGATTTCAGTCCATAACACTATAAGATATGCAGCTGAAAATATATTAAACTTCTCCAGAGTCTCTCCCTCAAGCTCTGGGTCTCAAGCGTTTATGTTTATAGCTAAACGATTCTGGAATTCCCTGTCACCCCCAATCAGAGATGCCTCTAAATTTGACATTCACTACTCAAGACAATACCCCTCACTCAGGTTTTGAACAATAATTAACTCTCTTTCTTCCAACCTTTTATTCCCTTCTGGGAGAAAGGTGCTATATGACTTATCATATTATTGTTATTAGGTTAAAGGGACATGAAACACATTTCTTATTTTCATCCATTAAAGAGAGAATGCTTTAAACATTACTAAAGTGGTGTTTTGCATAAAAAAACAATATTAAATTAAAACCTGTTTAAAATAATGGAAACTAGCAGGAAATGCACAGAACATATATATACTGTACATCTGTAGATTTCATTGTCAGGCATCTATGAATCATGCATCTATATTACTGTTCACTGGGTCACATGGGCAAACCCCCAGATCAGTTAGACGTTTGAATCATTCTTTTCGGCTTTGACAGCTTCATTTAAAAAAAGAGAGCACACCGTGATACAAATGATCAACTGCCCTTTTTCAGATGCAACAAAGAAACACTGCTTTTAATTTCCCCTTTAGTGTAACAAGTTATCAGTGTATACAGGGTTTGTGCCCATGTATTCTGGCACTTTGGTGGGGGAACACAATAGAGGAGGCTTTTCCAAATTGTACTATATTATTAGCCAGTGTTATATTAATATTTAATCAAAACCAATCAAAGAAACAATAGGCCTAGTTCCCACCTGAAACACTTCCTTTACTTATACAGTGCCTTGACTTTTTACCTATTTTGTTACATTACAGCCTTAAGTTCAATGTTTTGTTAATCTGAATTCTATGTGATGGATCAGAACACAGTAGTCTAAGTTGGTGAAGTGAAATGAGAAAAATATAAACATACATTTTTTTTTAGAAATAGAAAACAGAAAATTGGCATGTGCATATGTATTCACCCCCTTTTTTGAAAGGCCCCAGAGGCTGCAACACCTAAGCAAGAGGCACCACTAACCAAACACTATCATGAAGACCAAGGAACTCTCCAAACAAGTAAGGGACAATGTTGTTGAGAAGTACAAGTCAGGGTTAGGTTATAAAAAAATATCCAAATCTTTGATGATCCCCAGGAGCACCATCAAATCTATCATAACCAAATGGAAAGAACATGGCACAACAGCAAACCTGCCAAGAGATGGACGCCCACCAAAAGTCACGGACCGTGCAAGGAGGGCATTCATCAGAGAAGCAGCACAGAGACCTAAGGTTATCCTGGAGGAGCTGCAGAGTTCCATAGCAGAGACTGTACATAGGACAATAAGCCGTAATCTCCATAGAGTTGGGCTTTATGGCAGAGTAGCCAGACGAAAGCCATTACTTTCAGCAAAAAAACAAAATGGCATGTTTTGAGTTTGTGAAAAGGCATGTGGGAGACTCCCAAAATGTATGGAGGAAGGTGCTCTGGTCTGATTAAAATTGAACTTTTCGGCCATCAAAGAAAACACTATGTCTGGCGCAAACCCAAAACATCACATCACCCAAAGAACACCATCCCCACAGTGAAACATGGTGGTGGCAGCATCATGCTGTGGGGATGTTTTTCAGCAGCCGAGACTGGGAAACTGGTCAGAGTTGGGGGAAAGATGGATGGTGCTAAATACAGGGATATGCTTGAGCAAAACCTGTACCACTCTGTGCGTGATTTGAGGCTAGGACGGAGGTTCACCTTCCAGCAGGACAATGACCCCAAACACACTGCAAAAGCAACACTTGAGTGGTTTAAGGGGAAACATGTAAATGTGTTGGAATGGCCTAGTCAAAGCCCAGACATCAATCCAATAGAAAATCTGTAGTTAGACTTAAAGATTGCTGTTCACAAGTGCAAAGTATCCAACTTGAAGGAGCTGGAGCAGTTTTGCAAGGAGGAATGGGCAAAAATCCCAGTGGTAAGATGTGGCACGCTGATAGGGACTTGGAGCTGTGATTGCAGCAAAAGGTGGCTCTACAAAGTATTGACCTTAGGGGGTGAATAGTTATACACATTGACTTTTTATGTTATTTTGTCCTATTTGTTGTTTGCTTCACAATAATAAAAAAAATATCTTCAAATTTGTGGGTATGTTCTGTAAATTAAATGATACAAATCCTCAAACAATCCATGTTAATTCCAGATTGTGAGGCAACAAAACATGAAAAATGCCAAGGGGGTGAATACTTTTGCAAGGCACTGTAGACATTCCCCTAACTATCTGGCTCCCATCCAGGTTACTCTGTCCTGTGCCTCCTAATTCTGTTGAAATACTGCAGTGTAGCAGTGGCAGGGTCCAGTGTAACATCAAATAAACTTAGTTGAAGGTGCCAAATATGGAGGTCCTGGGTAATCAACCATTTCTTTATGCCGACTTTAAACCAGACTGATAGTATTTTATCATCAAAGAAGAAGAGACAAAACTCCAAATACTAGAACATTCCAGAATTTCCGTGAACACCATGGCACCTATAACTGCAAAAGCGGGCTCTTTTGAACAGTCATGAACTTGTTTGTTGAAAGCCAGTTTGGCAAGGGAAGCTATTCCTGGCATGTTTGTAGAACCTATTATTTTGTGGCTAATAAGAGAAAGGAATGATCCAGGTGCATAACAACCCTCATACAGAAATCCCTGGCAAAACCAATGTTTTAGGGATCGAAAACTTGCTCCTTGACGTCTGCAAAGAAATAGTCAGGTTTCAAAATGTGATAGAATTGTTAATGAAATTAAATAATTTTCTGCAGATTATTTTTTTTTTTTTGTAGTTTGTTTTTTTTGTAGTTTAAGTTAAACGAATAAGTGTTATCCAAACAATCTAACTGGGATTGTCCAAATGAATTTGATTCAGTTTCAAAATGTTTTTTCAAATAGGATTCTGCTTCCAGTAAGTAACATCGTTTTCTAATATCTTTAAATTTATATTCTATTACATGAATCCTCTCAAAACTGTCTAGTTGATTTTTCTTACCTCTTTCTTTATCTTAAGTATGAGTTTAAGTTCTTAAGTTATTTAAATAACTAGCTAGTATTTGGCTATCTGATGATTTTCTTTTGTAACTGGCTCAATCTCTTAAGTTTTTCAACTGTTGAATAACTAACTAGTATTTTAACTACAAGACATTGAAATATTCAGGAGCAAGTTTAGAAAACGGCTATAGCGCCTACAGATGTAGAACACTATTCCATTCCGACAAGTTTTGCCTTAGTTTTTTCAAAGATTTTTCAAGTTGTAGAAGAACAACCTCATCAAAATCATGAGAGATCACGGTGAGCATTGTCACCAAAGCTGCTGCAGCATTTCCAGCCACTTTGAAGAACATCACGAAAAAGCTTTCTGAAGCTTCCACATCTGGACTGGACTTTTTAGTTTATGTGTGCTGTTTCTTTAAATTTTATTTTAAAATAAGGTTCTTTTGTGTTGTTCTTATGTTTGTAGTTTCTTAAAAGTTAATATAAAGTCAAATAACTAAAAAATTCTATTGGTTTTGTTTCTTTTGAGAGTTCCCCTATCCCTATCTACCCTATGTTAAGATGACTGTTTAGCGATATTTTGCTTAACACTCCAAATGGCTGGAACTTATCTACAGTGCTAAACGGGGTATTCCTGTATTATATTCACATATCATAAAAATACAAAAAAAGTTGTAGGTTCATCCAAGATCCAATTTAGTGAATAAGCATCTATCTTCTATCTTGGCCTACACAGTGGTGGTAGGAGGTAGAGACAAGAGATCAGTGCTCCAAGGTGGCATGGTGTGAAAACATAGTAGTACTGATGAAAAAGAGTTTATGTTTGTTGTAAGGATGAATTTATCTGAGGCAAAGTCTCTGGCATTGGTACCCTCAGGTAGACAGCTGACCAGACACACACAATCTATATTAGGGCTATGATGATTTAATGGTATTCTTAATGCAAACATTTTTTACACCCTCCTCAATGTAGTTATACATACAATTTACACTTTTTACACTTTTAAGAAGTCCCAGGAGCAACAGATTCTCATCTTCTGCATCTTTTTTCCATTCATATGAGAGCTTTCATGTTGAAATAAAACACACTACCAGTGCTATGATGCGTCACGGAGATAAACAGCATATTATGGTCACTTGTTAGCAGTCTCAGGCACTGGTAGAGCTGAGGGAGATGATACCTTTCATAAAAGTGGAGGAAAAGGAGGATGCTGCAGAAGGTGTGAATCTCTTATTCTGAGGATTTCATAAATGTATGTGTATTATAACTACATTTAGGAAGATGAAATTAATTAGGTAACCTAGTTAAAAACATCTATATAACACTAACAATGTTATACCTAAAGAGTACCTTCAATCATGATTCCATCTAAAGCAGAATCATGATAGATTCCATCATGTAAAATGGTAGCAAGGTAAATCAGTGCTTGGGTACCAAAGTACATGTTACACTGGTATTTGAATAGGTGCTGGGAGTACTGGTTCAATATTTGACTTGGTGATGGAATATGATCTTTAGCACTTTTTCAATTGAAATTATGTGAGGCCCATGTTTACTGAAGCATGCCACTTACATTAATTTTAGGCTTAACTGTGATACTTTTTTAATTAGTCTGATTTCTGCTTTCTAAGAAAATAGGAGAAAGGCTCCACATTATAACAATGTGTAAACTAGAAAATGTTACTACGTACAGAAATTTCTATGGATCTGCACTGGCACTTTGAAGCGGGCTGCTGTCTCCTGAAAATGTGCTGCCCTAGTCCTAGGCAAACAGACACCAGATGAAAACAAACATGTAAAATGAAAATAAATCAACATCCAGGTAAAGAACCTTGAGAACATAATGTTTTCCGCAGGAAGGTATTTCAGTTAAACTGATATATTCCCGGCTAAGCTGCACTGGCCTGTCTTGCTAAGCATGTCATAGATACTATAGTTATCAAAAATAATAAAAGTCATACCAGTCCATCCGAATACAATACATTGTGTAAAGGGTGTAAACCATCCTTTAAGTACCTGTATCTTTGCTGCTTTTTATACTAATATGTCACAGATAATATGTAAAGAGATTAAAAAAAAATAGCTGCAGCTGGGTAATTAAGGTATTACACATTCCTATCTACTTTTTGTTCGTTGTGAAAAAGGAACGTTAGTTGGTGCCAGGGAATATTGGGTACTCTGGAGTCAAATTTATACTAAAAGGTACAGTTATGCAACAGTTCAGGTGGCAGTGAGAAAATTGTGAGTGAGACTACACCCAGTGTTATTTACACACCTTACACAAATCATACCATTAAATCCACAACCTGGTTACTACAACTAATGTTTAGGACTTATAGCGTCTTTATCACACCATACTAATAATATATCAGTAGTTACAGCTCTTATGTATCCTTATCTTATCTTTATCTCTGTTTTACCTGTACTCTTTGTCTAACTCTAACCTTAGGCATTCTTGGACTGTAGGAAGTGTGTGCACTTATGCACCAGGTATGAGAGAGCTTCTCTCTAACTTGCAAGTAATCTTCCATTATTCTGTAATGCAATATTACAACTTGCAGCATTCCAGACACGATTCTAATCTGTTTAATGTAAAAGAAACTTAATGTTTGTGTTCTTAAACAATCAATGAACCATGAAACAATATTTATTTGAAAGCTTTGAGTGTAACTAAGAACATAATTAAGCAGGAAAAAAAATAAACTTGTGTTTAATTAGAAAAAACAACAACTTTTTAATGTTTCTGCTGAATCCTGGGGGAATCCATGATGCATAGGTGCAAGCTGTCTGTGTGAGAGAGTGTTTACATTTCTGGAGAGATTTGGTTGCACTTCCTGATGAAAGGAGGCTGCTTTTGTTCCATTGAAGGAAAAGGGGTGTGGGCCGAGGGGGGTTGAGGAAGGGCTGCGGAGGGAGGAGGGGCTTCCAGAGCAGGGCCCCGGTGCATCGCACTGCCTGCAGCGGCAGTAGCTCCACCACTTCTCATGATTCAGTTCTGAGAAAGTAATGTAACAAACACAAAATAGATTAATGTAATCATAAAGTCTTCAAAAATTCAAATATTCTGAATAAAATGTTTTATGTCCATTGCTTACACAGTTACTAATCTTGTTAGTTTTGTACACACTTTCATGAACTGCAGAGGTGCTTTACTATATATCAGGTTGTGCAGTGATACAGTTTGTCCACCAGGGGTCATTATGTCATTAGAATTTAAATGAGAGAACTTTAAACAGATATTAGCACTGCAAAACAGTCATGAAAAGGAAAGGTAATGACATAAAAGGTAGGCATGGTTAGATTACACTGATATGGATAGTTTTCCACAACAGTGTGATGTATGTGTTTACATTTCTTGGGTCAACTTCTGGGGGCTTCTGTTCCTGTGATTTCATTTGTATTCCTTGTTGGACCCTTGATGATGGTTTTAGCAGACCACTTAGTATATTCTACCTAATAACAATTGGAATGAGTTGTGCTCTATTACTCTTGGAAAAATAGATTCCACTATTTGGACACTTCTGTATTATTTGTTATATTTTTTTTTATTAATTTTGCTTAATTTTTTTGTAACCCCATTCAAATGAAACTCATTGATGACCAGTGGACCATAGTTTGGGAATCGCTCTTTTATTTTACAAGTTAGTTTCTGGATCACACTTGGTGAATTGGAATCACCTCTGTGCTACAGTTACACTACACTACAGTTCTGGTGCACAAGAGAAGCCCAAGAGCTTTTCACCATTGGGTCAGAGGGTAGGAAATTGACAGCTTTGTGGGTTTTGAAGATCTGATAAAAAAAAAGAAGCAGTTTCAACAACAGTGCTCATATAAGGATGAGGATCAGAAGCCCAAAACTGTATTGGAAACTGATGATCTGGAGGGTTTTTCACTGCCAACAGAGAAACATTGGATAACAAAGAAATTATTGTACAGCAGACACTTCTGTCTGCAGTCTAAAATGACTCCCTTCTTTAATTCTTAGTTTCTAGTATCAACTCTATACTACATATCTCCCTGCTAACTTGTTCTACCAACAGTCTGTCTTACATATCCTGGGTACCTTCTCACCAATACAAAGACAGAGCTCATATTAATGCCACCCTCTAATGCATGCTACACCCAGCATCACTCTAAGTGTGGAAAACTCCTCAATGACACTTAATGACCAAATCCATTAACATCACTCTGGATTCCATGTTCTCCTTCAGAGTTCACATCCAAACACTTTGTATGTTCAGACCTATATAACCTCCAAAATCTGCCCGCTTCTCACACAAGCAACAACCAAGATCTTAAAAACTTAAAAATATTATAATTTCCTGCTGCAACTCACCCCTAACTAGACTCTCCCCACTCCAGTTCACGTGTCTCTGACAGGTTCATATATTTCACTGTTTATGTCACTTTTCTGCTGCCTAACTCTGCCCCTTGATTGGCATCCCAGTTCCCACAGAATTCTCACCTTCAAAACCATCAACAATACACCTCCCTTCTACATCTCACACCTGATTTCCACCCCTCCACTCTGCCCACAACATATGCATCTCTTCACCCATCATACCTCGTCCCAGTCCTGCCAGTAACGTACATTTCAAGTTTAAAAAGTGATTGGAACATTTTTTTTGATTTTTATTTAAACATATTACTCTGCTATTCAGACAACTGTAGAGCATGTTGAACAAAATGCATTATATGATCAATCACTGATTTTCCACGTGGTTCATTCAGTGACTTTTGCTTTTGATAATTGGATAAGACAAAAAAATGTATTTATTTTATTAAAAGTAATACACAGAAACATTCCACTAACAAAAATACGTATACATATTTGTTTCTCAAATACAATGCAAAAGAGCCCATGTAACTATTCTGCAGAGAGGCTGAGTGTATCTATGGCTTATAAGACCATTATAGCCCTTAGGAACAGTCTTCTTCATATATCAGCTGTATACAGTATGGGTGGTCAAAGCAGCAAACAGTACACAGAGAGATGGAGACCACAAACAAGAGTCTCACTTGTGTTGACAGCTGCAATGCTGTCCACCCACCCTATGTATTGTGTTGAAGTTGCAGCAACTCCTCAGGGAGAATTGATACATATGAGTATTATTGCAGTTGGAGATTCTTAAAATAAATATACAAGACTATATTTTCCTTCTTGATGATGCTATCACCATGGTCTGATGTTAACACCTTATTTTTTATTATTGAAGCCCATCTCCTATCAAATCATTTCATGATAGCACAATAGTTTACAGATAAGGATTATTCAAACTACAATCTTTCTCTACAATGACTGCAAAAAAACTATTTTATGCACACTAAATACTGAATCAATTGGAGGGGCGTTTATGGCTTAGTGATGAGTGAGGGGGTCACACTAAGAATTCAGACCCCCTCTTACCGGGATGGGAATTAGGAAGGGTGTGGGGAAATCTTTTTGTTCTTGTGTAAGTAGAACAAAGTTGGCAGTCTGTTTTCTACACTAAATTGAAGGGTGTTGCTCATCTGATTTCTCTTCTTCTCCATGAATGATGTTCTGATCTGAATTGCTGGGTGCTGAGATGAATATAAAGTCACAAACAGCAGATTTCTTCTATAAGCAAGAGCAGGAGAATTAGGGGTGTACTAAGCCCCTCTTCCTAGGGCCACGACATGAATGCAATATCCATTCTGATAACATAGCAGTTTATACAAACACATTTCTTCTGTAAAGTGATTGTTGAAAGTACAAAGACAGCACTTATTGAATGATAGTTTCATATACATAATCCAGCTGTACTGGTCCAAATTTATATTATATATATATATATTTATATTGTTTCAGAGGACTACCAAAAATCCCATGAAAGCATTTGCTGAATATTATCACACAGAAGTAATAAAATGATATTGTGACCACAAAATATTTTGTACCATACCATGCTGGTATTTAATATAGCCATGAATATTAACTTTAGCAAACTACCTACCTATGCCCTTTCTGCAGAAATCTGTAGAATGTCATGTCGCCCACCCTTGTTTCACAATGTTAATATCATTACTGTGAAAGACATGTTTATTTGTTGTAAATGAAAATCTTTTGTACTGAAAACTAAAAGGATGACCTTAGGGGAGAACGTTTGCCTCACAAAACCCATGTGCTGACCCTGAATAGAAATGATCAGACATCCAAGATCTCCCGCTGCTCCCTGTATTAAATGTTCACTCTGTCTTCAGAGCACAAGAATCACCTTCCAGGTGAAGCTTCCATCCTTGCCTCAGTTCAAAAAGTAATTTTGTGGTGCAACTTCTGAATTACTACACTTGTCAGCCATACTTGTACCAGGCATGATTGAATTCATTAATTGTGTTTGTCCCTATCAATTCTACTGGAGGATTTGCTCCACTTATCTACTTCCTTTTCTGAAAAGTCGTACATTCACACATTACCCCTGAAACTTCCACCCTCTAACCCTTCTGTCCTTTCTGAACTTTATTTATGTCCCTTCTGTCCTCTAAGCTAAGTTATAAAATATATACTGTTATGAAGTAATGGAGATGAAGGACTAAATTCAAATGGTCCTCTAGTACGAGGAACTACTAGCATCAAAAGTGGCTCCCTATAGATCAAAATGTGGTTCTTTTGTCAACTCCAGCTATTGTATAAAAAAGCTAGTCCACCCCTAAAAAAATCATTAAGCTAATTTTTAATTAGAAAACAAAATGTATTTTGATGTCTCTGTTTGGCCATGGAGTCATCAATGATACCTTGGTGGATTCCTCTATTCATAAACAAATGCATTCAAAAAATCTGATTTTCTGCAATAATAGTTTTTCATTGATTACTCACACAGTTGTTAATGTTGTTAGTTTATTACATACTTCATAAACATGTGTTTTTTCCCTTATCCTGCACGAGAGAGAGAGAGACATGAGAGAGAGAGAGAGAGACATGAGAGAAAGAGGCAGAGGAGAGAGAGAGACAGGAGAGAGAGAGACAGGACAGAGAAAGACAGACACAAGACATAGGGAGAGAGAGGAGAGAGAGATACAGACAGAAGATAGAGAGACAGGAGAGAGAGACTAAACAGAGAGAGACAGACACAGGGCATAGGGGAGAGAGAGGGAGAGAGAAAGGAGAGAGATAGACAGGAGAGAGATAGACAGGAGAGAGATAGACAGGAGAGAGAGAGAGAGAGAGATAAGATGGAAAGAAACAGGAAAGAGAGAAAGATAGAGACAGCATCATATATGACGGGCAAGTTGCTAGGGTTTATAATAAAAAGTAGGAAGCATGGATTTCAAAATGATGCTGCTGTACCCACGTAAGTCAATTATAAGGAATGTGGCAGTAGCTTGTATGTAAAGTGGAGAAAACTTAAAATCCTGGTATGTGTTTCACACCTGAGAACAAACGAAAAGCTAAACCATTGCAGTGGTCTTTTAAGAGGACACTGTTGTGGTAAAGCAAGTATAAATCAAATCAAGAATAATGAAATCCAAACTATATAATTACAACTTACTATATATATTTACTGTATTTTAATTTACCTCTGAATGCCTCTATGGGATTACCATATTTGATTCTCTCTTCTCCATCCATTAGAGCATTCCGCCTTGTGGAGTGGACAGGCAACACGCTTTGAAGCTCCATTGCATCTTCTACTGCATACAGCAAGGTCAGCATTTTCCTATTTGTCGAGGGGTCTTTGTCCAGCTTCTAGTGTAGGATCCAGAAATCCTGTTCATTTGAATCATCTATTGTGTAAACACCTTTCTATGTCTCATTCATCACTCATTCATATCCTCTTGCCCGCCCCATTGTTTAGTGCACCCACTTTTCCCCCTCCATGTTCTTCTACACTCTCCTCCTCCCATCTTTATCTTCTATTATGTCATTTTAATGAAGGGCAACCAGGCCAGTATTTAAATAAATAACAACTATATATTTTAAGCCAAACAAGACAGTACACCCTATAACTAGTACTTCCTGCACATTCTCTGATTTATAGTCCAGCTGTTTTCTCAGACAACGAAATACTTAGGTTTACTTGTATGAAAGGATCAGCCTAGCAATGGACAAAAATACAAATACATCAAAACAGTTGCAAGACAATGGAAATAAATTATTTATTCTAAAATGATACTTAAAATGTGTTCATAGCATAACATAACATTATAAAACATGGAATTGTTTATATTGACCCTTCTACATTGTGTATTCTAAAGTCTATGGCCACTTAGTTAGGATGAGTTTTCCTCTTTCACCATGGGACCAGCGCATAGTTGCTATATATTTGGGGGTCATTGGTTTACTAGGCAGGTTTTTGGGTGATATAATTTTTCTCAGTCTCATTTTTGTGCTGCTGGTATTTTCAATGATAACCCATTTGTTTTCTACACAATCGTCCTCAAGGTGTGAGGCACCTCTCTTTCTAGACATGCGCTTTGCATTTCCATCATTTGGATTCTTCAGGACATTGGTATCCCCTGCTTTTACTAATCCTTGGTTAAGACCTGTTGAACATGATGGTGGTTCATCCCACCACTGACTCCTAACAACAGTTCCAGTAGGTGCAGAGACAGCCTCAAGAGCTTCTTCCGATGACTGCCATTTGCAATTTGACTTCCATGAACTGGACTGGAGCCTAAGACTACGGAAATCTGTATGGATTTCCTTAGCCCTCTGATTCCTCTCAGCCTTCTCACTCTTCTTTATCTGCGTTGCTGGAAGAGTGTGATGGGATTCATCAGAGCTGGTCTCTTCCACTGTAGAGGAGGCATCATGTTCTGTTGATGTGGTATCTTCCTCACTTGAGGAGTCATCACTCTGTGCTGATGTGGTATCTTGATCATTAAAGTAGTCTCCAGGCTGTGCTGTAGGTGCTGGTGGAATGTTTTCAGCTGCCTCCATTAGTAATTGAATGGCTTTTTCAGCCCCGGACAGTTCAGCCATTATAGTACTAAGCCAAAGACACTGTGGTTTGACTCAAATCATTCAGAAAATTAAGTCTCCTCACTGTCTAGTAAGATGTTCTTCCACACTTGACTGTAGCCTAAACCGAAGACTTAATAAACAGAAAGTAACCAGTAACTTACTAAGTCTTCTGGTAACTAATGTCTCAAATGATATATAGTAGTTATGTTAGTCTCTTTGACAACCTTAGAATTATTTACTTTTAAGGTTCTATGATGTTAGCTGGAGATGTTATGACATCATCAACTGTTGAGCTGGCTAGGTACATCTCTGTAGTAGAAGTGGTAGATTTACTGAGCTTTGAAGGCAAGTGAAGTGCTGTGATGAGGTTACAATAGCAACGTTCCCCCCTAAGCCACATTGAAGCTTAGTGAATTTGGGAATATAATAAATAAATGTCAACTGATCTTTATACGATCAAAAGGATTCCTGTCAAGAGATCATCACATATATAGTTGTGAGCATGCAGGTTGTTGCTAACGTACGCGGGCCCGCAGCAACCCCCTACGACTTTTGGACCGCAAATGCGGACCCTCCCGAAGCGAAGGGCCGCATTTGCGGAGGTGGAGGCTTTACGGCGCCTACCACGCTGTTACAAACACCCACACAAGCGGCACTTTCCCAAAATACATATAACACGCAATCACTATATACGGACTTACACAAAAAAAATACGAACCGCAGGACTTAGAACGTAAAAATTACGGACTTAGCATAAAAAAATACGAGACGTGGGACTTACAAAAAGTAAATTACGACCTCGCAAAAATACGACCTTAATGGCCGAACCGCGCACACCTGAAAACATTAAAAACACAATAAATACACACAAAAAATACATAAAAAGATTACCCACAGCAAGGGGGGGGGGGGGCACCCAGGACCTCTGCAAGTGAAGTTACACCTCACTTTAACTCCAAATTCCTGAGTTTAGACACACGAAAATCCCCTAAGTGAGAGAAAAAATGGCCGCCCAAAAAAACGAAAATGAGACTACAGGACCCTAAAGACGCAAAACACCACCAAGCACATATGGCTTTTCCTGTTCGAGATACAAGATACACTCTTACCAAGGACGCTAAATCATCCACACCCGCGTACCACATACACATTCCCCGCTATTTTACAACACTAACTTACACAATGCGGAAGTACCCAGCTACCCTAACGGATTCCCCTCGCGCACGCAGCCTATTTACACTACACGCTGCACACATTGCTGACACTTACACCTCAGCTCCACAACAGTACAAACCGACATTGTATGCTGCAGCAACATGAAAACAGATTGTCAGCTCTTCATCACAATACTTCCTGCATATATTACTTCAAAATAGGTAAATTATATTCATTTATTAATTTATTAATTATTTAATTAGCATACAAAAAACATATACACAAAAAGAAATACACTCTCACAATAAACACAAAAGCCATTCACTGCGCGACTCACAACGAGCGCCAGCGCTGCTCATAGCACACAAAGCCTTGCAATAAGCGCAAAAAAGAGATCACCGCCGACCAAACAATAACACCAAAAGAAAGAAAAAATACAACCAACAGCCTTGCAATGAGCGCCAAAGGCGCTCAGTGCGAGGTTCGCAATGAGCGCCGAAGGATCTCGGACCACCAACAAAATTTATGTCTCGACCAAACAGCATCACCTGCCTTACAATTTTATTGCCGTAATTTTTTTACGGGCAAGTCGCTAGTTCTATATAAAATGATGTACAGCATATGAAAGAACAAATACACATTTTCATTTTAATACTGAGATTATCGCATACAAATACTGTGGCTATTTCTTTGTTGTAGCATAATTAGGGCTGCCCAAGTGAAAGCTTCAAAGAAAGTGTGCCATATTTACAATTACATTAAAAAGTTTGACCAGACATCTTTTTACATAATTTATGGTACTGAAGAAAAAACACACACACTGCAGGGGAGCATTCACTTTAGTAAAAACTTTCAGTTCCAACAAAGGTTGTCTGTAGCATAATAGTGTCAATACATTTATTCTTTATTTTGTAAAACGCCAAAATATTCTATATCACTATACAGGGGTGAAGTACAAGGCAAAAACAATTTTAACACAATGTAAAAAAATGGACGGGTCTGTCTTGGAGATTAAAATCCAACACACCTAGCGCTTTTTCTAAAGCACCTTAAAAGTCTGTTTGTGCCAATTATAGTATTGTTAACACTCTTTTGTTTAGATATATACTCTAGAAATGGCCATTGCCCAAATGTGCTATAATGCATAGAAAAATAAACAATATCATTTAAGAATACTTATACTAAAGGCAGACAGGGATCATAAACATTGGGTTTGATCTGCAGGGAGTCACGGAGAGTCCCTTATCTGTGTTATATGACCTTGTTTTACACTCACTGGAACGTAGTTACAAGCACAAGGTTGTTTAAATCCTGCTTGCTCCCTGCAACATATCAACACAGAGGAGAAGAAAACAATCACTTCCTGACTCTCTTATTACATTTTTCTTACACTGTAGACCACTCCTGTTTCACACAAAATTAATTTTGTAATGCTTAATGGAGAGATTTTGACGCCTTGCTCACAAGTAGTGCATGGACATCATGGCTGATTTTATCTAAGATACTTCACTGCTGTTGTTGTTCAGTCCTTCAGTCGTGTCTGGCTCTCGGTCACCATATGGACGCAGCACGCCAGGCACATGTGTCAGTTTTTCTGGTTGTGCTCCATATGGTTTTCATGGCAAAGATGCTGGATTGGTTGCAGTTCCATCTCCAGTGGACTGCTTGGGGCTACATGTTAAAATGTAGCCCGTAACTCCAAATATTAAATTAGCCCTGTAACGTTGCTTCGCAGCGGCTTTTGCATGTTAACAAGCAGGATGGCCCAAAATAGGCTACACGCTGAGCAACGTTGAACTTCGCGCACGTAAATCCTTTGGTCTGTCAAGTCCGTAACCGCTAATTGTAAATTTCAACATGGTCACTCGCGAGCAAGCACGTAGGACTTAGAAATCTACCCTCCCCTTTTTCAGTGATGTAACGCTAACAATCTCTTTTTCCATTGGCTCCATCTGAACCTGTAACTACGTGATTGCTTAATTGTTTGCGATCGAGCACGCTACCCCGACAACCGCGAACTGGTTTCGAAAAATCCTCTCTCGCTCGTAGCTCGCAGGCCTTACGTGCTACACGTTGGACTTACAAGGCAGGAATTTAATATGGCCCTATATTTGTCAGTGAGGGCTGTTCTAGCAGCAGCAGCTTTCACTCCTCACTTACACACAGGTACGTTCGGCTGGAGGGTGCAGTGCTGAACCCTGGGAATGTAACGCCAACACTGTACTGGCTCAGTCACTCATGCCTGTCTGCTTCCAGGTAACATTGAATTGCAGAGACATAAAGTGGATGAAATCTAGGTGCCTGTAAACATTATGTGGCATGACAACCTGGCTCCTGGCAGTTGTTGAGCCCTGTAAATCTTAATTTTTATTTAAAGTACAGGATTCACTTTTTTCTAGTTCCTTGAGAGTTCTGGTTGCTTGAGTTCCAGTTAACTGAGAGCCTACTGTACCCACTATCCTTTTTTCTGTAGAGACTTTTCATCCTTTCAGCTGAAGTACCCTTGTCCCTCTAAGTCCCATATTTAATCTTAAAACCCACTTTTAAATTGCCTGGCAATGTCTCGCTTTCCCCATATCCTCTAATTATTTTTTCTCAGTCTTGGAGAAAGATAGAAACCTATAGTTTAGTTTACAAATAGAACAGAATTGAGATAACACTACATAGTAGTTCAGATTTTGTTAAGAATATGTTGGCCACTTGAAAATGTTGGATGGTATTTATTTGGAGAGTAACCGCTTTATCCTTCCACATCTTCAAAATTATGTCTTGTTAGAAATGTTCAGTAACTGAGAACAAACAAATAAAGATGACTAATCAAGAACATAACTTGAGGAAAATGTAAATTTTATATGTATTCAATAATATGTGTTATGTTTTGTCAGTTTAAAAAATACAAAAAAACAAATAAAATAAAATAAAAAAGAACATAACTTGAAATTGATTTTAAATGTATTGCAGTTCTACTTTCATAAACTACAGTGTCAATGTGACGGAATTGGGTTAATTGGACCAGAGCTGGAAGAGCATATGGTTAGATCCTGTCACTTGCCACCAAGACTTCCTTTTACACCAGCAGGCTGGAGCTGTAGTCCTTGGGGTTCTAAAGAATAAAGTCCTTAACAGAAGAGCTATAATGTTTGGCATATGTCTTGTAGAGGTCAAGGCATACACCCTAAAGCATGTCTCTTGACATGTCTCTTTACTAGGCTTTTTTTGATTGACACAGTAAAAATAATGCATATACAGTAATATCATTCCCATTTCAGAATAAGTTGTACCTAACTGGTAATTGGTTTACAGTTTCCTGTGCACAGCATGAAGACTAGCTCAACTCTGTCCCTGATGGCCTCACCCTGATCTCCTGGCACATTAGTCCCCATTCCCAGGGCAGTTGTTCCTTTACTACCCTTGACTTTCTAACTGCAGATCCAGTTGAGTTTTGAATAAATTACACCTTTTATTGGAAAGTAGAGCTTTTTGGTGGTGCTTTGGCAAGCCACTAACTAAGACCAAGTACAACGTAGGACACATTTTCCCTTTTAAAAACTACTACCTCGCTTTTTCACTTGCATTAAAAATTGATAACCCTCAACTTCTCCTTATTCTTAAAATAAAAGCCCAATTTTGTACAGGTATGGTACAGGTATGGCATGTTGTTGACTGAGCTACTCATACTCAATATGCAATAAGATATTACAAAATTAATTTATACAAAAAACAAGATTACATTTCAAACTCTTTTTAAACATATTTTTTTATTACAAAGCAGTGGGCAAGTTACAAGCAAAATACATGAAGCACATTGGATACATTTCTATTATTCATTTCCCAATAACTGTCTGTGTATGCAATTTGAAGGACCACTGTTGTCATTTTTGTTTCTGCATGATCTTTTGAATAACAAATCTTGATAATGTACAAAATGTTGTTAGAAAAAAAAAAAAAATGTGCACAACCTTTACATTTTTTCACTTATATAAGCAATTATTCTTTACTGTAGGCTTCCAAACTACAGGCAAAATCCAGGGATAGAGACAATATATGTTCCTGAAAACGTCTTTAAACTGGATTTGTATGTTTATTTTATCCATGAATAATAAAAATAATAGTAATAATAGTAATAACAATGGCTCATTTGTGATAATAATACAGTGTAATCACATATATAGCACATATATAGTTGTCGTAACTGTGAGATTGTTGGTAGCGCTAGGTTCAAGGTTATGTGTTGCGCATGAACAATGTGGTGCTCATTGCGAAGCCAAAGACGCTCATTGCGAGGCTTGAAAGATATCGCGAGGCCCGTAAAGTAGCGGGGGGGGGGGGGGGGGGGGGGGGGCGAGCTAGGCCCACCCTGAGCGCCTTTGGCACTTATCGCGAGGCACGTAAAGTAGATGGGAGAAAGGCTTGCAATGAGCGCTGAAGGGCCGCAAGTTTGAGGGGGGCGGGGAGAGCCTCGCATTGTGTGGCAAACAACAGCATTGCAAGGCTTCAAATTTTTTCGCCAGCATTTTTGACGGGCAAGTGGCTACTACTATAATAATAATAATAATGCCCTGTACTGTAATAATAAATTACAGAACCCACTGTGCTGTTTCTTTTCATTTAAACAAATGGAACTTAAAAACAAATTGATACACAAATACTTGGGAGCCTGTTCATCTGTAAGTTGGGTCATCTCAAACCCGGGGACCTCCTGTATGTATTAAGCCTGTTTCTTGCAGTTTTTCTCTCAACACTGCACTGGCTCAGTGCAGTTTCCTTCTAAACTAATGAGCTTTTTATAAGAGTTAATGAGATCACCTGCAGATCTAACTACAACCTTACCATTGGTAGAAACCATTTAAAATCTTTGACCACAGTAGTCCTTTAAGCCAGTGGTTCTCAAACTTATTTGGTCTTTGGACCAACTGGTCAATATCAGACTAGCTGTGAGATTCAGAATATGTTTAGCAAGGAGATATTTCATGTGATTTTATGAATCGAGATCTGCAATGATTTGTATAGAGTACAGTTTAACTGCTTATAAGTTCCCCTATAATCTGTCCATCTGTGACTAATGGCTTGTATAAAGTAAGGACCAGTAAGAAGATAATGTTTCAAGGTCAATCACAGATTCTAGGACCGTCTGTTGAGAACCACTTTTTAAGCAATACTGACTATTACAGATTGCTGCTCCACTTGTTTCTTGTTTTTAACTATATTGGGATGGGGAGAAATGTTTAGGATGGGGGGTTGGGATAACTTGGGGGAGAAAAGGGTTAGGAGGATATGGGGATATAGGGAGCAGATCAAAATAAAACATGTTTTTTGTTCAATGATAACAATAAAATACAGTGTAAAGGGAAGTGATATCAAAACAAAAGTTGCAACAGTGAACCGCATTGTAGTAATAATATATACAGTAGCTAAAAGCATGTCCAGATTTACCACTAGGCAGAGTACGCATCTGTATCATTCTTTTTGGTTATATATGTTTTATATAAACAGGTGGTCTCCATGTAACAAATGACCCAACTTACAAATGACCCATACTTAAGAATGGGCTCCCAATTCATTTTGCATGAGTTTTCTTATGTTCTGTTTGTTGAAATGATCAGACAGAGCACAATCATTTCTGTAATTTATTTTTACAGTACAGGGGTATTATTAAACGGTATTTTTATTATGAGCCATTGCTTCACTTCCCAACTGCTTCATTTTTAGGAATGTCCTCAGAATAGTGTTTAAGTCTGGTCTGATGCATTTGTTCATGTTGTCTGTGTCAAATAAAGTGATTTGTTAAAAGCTGCAGGTGTCAGTATAGAGCAACTACAACACAGTACAGCGGAGGCCATCTGGTGAGTGCTGGTGTGTGAGGAAAGAGGGAGAGAGCAGAAATCGAAGATCATCAGTATTGCATAACTATATATGGTAGTCTGATCCATAGTAAATAATGATAAAAGTGTATCATCATGATGCAGTGCAACATCTTCATTATCAGTGTATGGATTCTAACTACTGACAACTGATGTTTTAATAACTGTGTAACTGGCACTACATGAATTCACAGCTGTAATCTGATTTCTTCAGACTTCAGTAGACCATTATAAGCTCCATGGTTTGGCATTCTGCTCTGTAGCTGGATGAGTAAGCATCATCATCATATGTCTAGCGACTTGCCCGTCAAAAATGACGGGGTAATAAAATTTTAAGCCTTAGGAATGCTGTTTGACACACAATATCAATGTTTTTGTACTGTGAGGACCTTCAACGCTCATTGCGAGCCTCTCGTCTCGTCTATTTTTGCTCCTCTGAGCACCTTCGTCGCTTATTATAAAGATATATATATATATATGTATCTATATTTACTTAATCAACAATGAATTAATGAGTACTTGAATAAATTAATATACTTTACCCCTTTGTAATTAATATATCCAGCAATCAATAGCCTGAAGAGCTAACAATCTGTTTATATTTTCTGGCACCATACAATGTACAGTTTGAGTGTTGGTGCTGTGATGCTAAAGTGTAATGAATGTCCTAACTGTGCATTAGAAATTGGTTGTGTGCGCGAGGGAAATCCGTTGGTGTAGTAGTGTAAAGCGCCATTGTAGATTCGTAATGCGTTACGCAGGTCTCTATAATTTTCCGTCATTTGTAATAGTGTATTTTGTTCGTTCCTGTGTGAAAGTGCTATGCGTTTGGCAGTGTTTTGCGCGGTCCGGGGTCGTGTAGCCTTGTTTTAATTTCTTTTGCCGTCCATTTTTTTCTCGCTTAGGCGATTTTCCGGTGGTGAAAGTCGTTGAAATCACCTTAAATTCTCGTTCCACCTCTCTCCCGGATGTCCTGGCTGTTCCCCCGTGCTGTGGGTGATTGCCTAAGTCCTATGCGCTAAAGGCTCGTCTCGCTTCGCGAGGCTTGCCGTGATGAGTGCCTTTGGTGATCATCAGCTAAGTGCTATGCGTTAACAGGTCGCCTTGCTTCGCGAGGCTCGCGGCGTTGAGCACCTTTGCTTCTCATCACCTAAGTGCTAAGCGTTAACAGCTCGCCTCGCTTTGCGAGGCTCGCAAGAGGTGAGCGCCTGTGGCGCTCATCACCTAAGTCGTATGCACCCCGCAAAGCGTGACAACGAATCATAGTTTGACAATTATAATGTGTGATACAGGTCTTCCTCAACACTCAGTAGTATTATCCATTGCAACATGTTGATTATCAGTGCATCAGGATTCAGCATGCATATTGTCATTATAAAGAGCAGAATTACATTATTAGTGTGTGCCTACCTAAATACTTTGCACACATTATGTTCATCTGCTTCTAATATATACCCCTTGACAACAGATTATGAAAATAATTATTACGCTACTGGTATAATTTCCAGACTAGATCTATGTACAGTATATTTTCATTTTTCAGGGCAGGAAAAGCTTCAGAATTGCACTAGCAAATGTGAATATTTTAAGCCACTCAGATCAAACTGAAATTCATTTAGAATTATTGTTTGAATTATTTTTACATTTTTATTATATTGCAGTGTTTAAGGATTTTTCTTACATTTTGGCAAGTATGCAAACTCAGAGCCATCCCTTATAAAGCCAATCAACACTGTGACTACCTCACCAACAGGTAGTAGTCCTCTATACCACACCTTCAATCAAAATTATTAAATAAATGGATCCAGTGTGTGAGTATGATATGAATGAAAGGACCACTGTAGTCAAAGAAAGGATGTGCTTCTTTGTGAAGTTAGTAATAATCTAACAACATTAGATTATGTATGCATTATATATAAAAAGAAAGAACAAGAAAAGCAGACTTTTTGAATCAGTAAAGAAATCCATTTTGTGTTTGTTACATGAAGTGGATCCTGAGGGGTGGTCAGGAGTGTGTGTTAGATAATTAAATACGATTAAAATTGAGACCACACCCCTCCCCCCTCTCAAGCCCAAGAACAGGAGATTTACATCAATACATGCAATAACTGTCTCACACATGCATCTTCCATCAAAGTATCACTTTATTTTTTTCTAATTTTAAACTAGCGTTTTGACTTCCTCCCTACTTAGGCAGACACAAGGTTTAATGTGTGAACTTGCTACATGTGTGTATTTCATATATGGATGTGCCATTATTGTAAGCAGGTTTGAGTATAAGTGTAAACGCCATTTAAAATATATTTTGCTTGATTACATATTGAAAACACAAGTAATTAATTGTATGATGCATGCATGGTATTTCCAATCATAATACATCCACTTAAACACACACATACATACATATTATATGACTACTAGCGAATTGCCCGTCAAAAAATGACGGCAATGAAATTGTAAGGTAGCTAATGCTGTTTAGTGTGTAATAATGAAATATATAATACATTAATAAATGAATATACTTTACCTATTTTAAAGCATTGTGTGGAAGAGCTGTGAATGTGTTTTGATGTTGCTGCAGCATTAGTGGTGTGGATCTGCTGTGTAAGCGTGCTGAATGTGTGCAGTGTAACACTGTGCGTGCGCGAGCCCAAACCGTTGTCATGTACTTCCGCATTGGCGTAAAATGGCGAGTAATGTGTGGTATACGTTTGTATCGGAATATCCGTAGGTGTTTTGTGGTGTTTTGCGAGTTTCTTGTGGTGTTTTGCGAGTTTAGAGTGCTGTAGCCTCGTTTTCGTTTTGTTCGGCGGCCATTTTTTCTCTCGCTTCGATTTTTTTTTAGACTCTAAACTGTTTTATTTCGAGTAAAATCGAGGTGTAAGTTGTATTTTTGAGGTGCTGGGTGCTCCCTCTTGGTGTAGGTAAGTTTTTTATGTATGTGGTGTGTGTATGTATTGTGTTTTACATTTTGTAATGTTCGCGAGTTGCGTCCGAGTGTTGCGAGTCCGTAATGTGTGTGAACGTGTGTCGTATGTTGTTTGCGAGTGTCGTAATGTGTGTGTCGTACTGTTTGGGTTGCGACGTGAAGTTTGCGAGGGTCGCAGTTGCTGGCAAGGAGCGCCTTCGGCGCTCCATGCCAGCAACTGCGGCCCTCGCTTTGCGAGGTCCTCAGGTGCTGGCATGGAGCGCCTACGGCGCTCCATGCCAGCAACTGAGACCCTCGGGCAGTGCCCTCGCTTCGCGAGGGCCTCGGCTCGCTGCGCGAGCCCGCAGCGTTAGCAACAACTCGTACGCTCACAACTATATATGTGATATTCATGTTTGTTGTACATACAAATAAATGTAAATATTTAATATATGTATAAACAAAAAACACAAGCATATGTATACATATATTACCACATCCTCCCCTGGTACCCTAATAACATCTTTTGGTTTCTAGTAACGCCTATATGCAGATGACACTCCACTCTACCTCTCTGCATCTGATCTATCCTCCTCTCTTTTAGCTCAAGTTTCCATCTGCCTCTAGCATATCCTCCTGGATGTCTGCCCTTCAACTCAAACTCAACATGTCTAAGACCGAACTCCTTATCTTCTCACCCACTACCACAGCTTTAACTCCTCAAATATCTCTCACTGTTGACAATGACATCATCACTCCCACCTCCCAGGCCTGTGGTTTTGGGATTCTACTAAACCCTTCCCTCTCTTTCATTCCTCACATACATTTAATAACCAAATCTTGTCAGCTTCATCTAAAAAAAATCTCCAAAATGTGTCATTATCTTACAGAAGACACAGCTAAATACACTCTCTCATCATATCTCGACTCGACTACTACAACTCTCTCTTTGCTTGCCTACTCATCTCTCGTCTGTCTCCACTCCAATCCATAATGAACGCCTCTGCTAGACTCATCTTCCATACCAAACGATGAGTGTCTGCAGCCCCTCTCTGTCAATCACTCCACTGGCTTCCCATAGCTTCCTGAATCACATTTAAAATAATGACCCTAACATATAAAGCCCTCAACAACAGTGCACCCCCTTATATCTCTGCTCTTGTTTCAAAATACTCTCCCAACCACCCTCTTCGTTCTGCTAACAACCTTTTTCTTTCCTCCTCTCTTATCACCACCTCTAACTCCCTCCTTCAAGACTTTTCTTGTGCTGCCCCTACTATCTGGAACTCCATTAGACAATCTTCCTGCCTCAAAACCTTTAAAAATCACTAAAAATACACCTGTTTAAAAAATCTTATCACCTTCAGCCTTAATATGCACAATTGCTCACTCCACAGCTTAATAACACTCACACCTACCATCTACAGTACAACACACAGACACCCCGCTTTACTAAACAAATTGCTTTCACACTGCCATCTTGCATTCGTCACCCTCTTGTAGAACACCTAAACCCTTAGATCGCAAGTATGCGAGTTTTCAATCTTGTGTCTGTGCCTTGGAAAAAAAGCACTAAGTACTCAAGCCCCTTCATCACAACAAGGTAGTGATCCAAAAGGGCGATCACTCACCAAGACTGTTCAAAATTATCACGACAGGTAATGGGTTAAAACTAGTATATTATACGTTTTTGTAGTGTTTTTATTGTAATAGTTTAAATATAATGTTTTTTTTCTATAGTTCTTTAAGTTTAGACCTCATGAGGACTATGTCCACTAACTATGCATTCATCCCCCTGGCTTTTGTGCCAGTGGGGTGTATACAGACCACAGTGGTCCCTAAACATTAACTCCCCATAGGGGTATATAAGGACCCCTGTGGTACACCTAACACGTATCATGGGTATTCCTGTGGACACTCATGTGACCTAACAGGAACCTTGAGCATTTCCTTTGCCATCAATGCCAGTTCCTGCAGCCATGCAACTTGGGTACCCCACAGGTAAGGAAGCAAAACATCAGCTTGGTTAGTGAGTTAAGTTGAGAATTCAGGTGGTAACTTAGTGGCATTGTAGAATTGGTGCTTTCTCAGTCCTACACATTTCCTGGTATGTTTTAAGACAAAGCAGGACCTCAGAGGACAGCTCTTTTGAGAAGGAACAATAGATAGCATTTGAAGATGTCTTCCTGAAGGATAACTCCATCCTGGTTTAAGGGACATTGTCTCTGATGAATAAACAAAGCTCCTTGAGAGACATGCATTTTAATAGACCTCATAATGGTCATTCATTTTGTTCCACTGTGGAATAAGGGCAGGTATGTAATTTTGTGGAAGATGAGATTGACTGTTAGATATTTATTATATGTTGGTGGAGGGCTAGCAGTACTATGGGCCTCATTCAATTGCGATTTGACCAATTGAATAGGGCTCTATATAAGCACAGAGCATATTTTTTTACAGAAGTTTTTAGTCAGTGAACTTCTATCCAAAAGCAAGGTCTTCACTAACTAAAAACTTCTGTAACAAAATATGCTCTGTGCTTATATAGAGCCCTATTCAATTGGCCAAATCACAATTGAATGAGGCCCAATGTTTGCTCTGGTCCAGTAATTAAGCATGTTGACTCTGCGGCTGATTTGAGGCATATCCTTGGGATTTGATGCTATATATGAACCAAAAAGATTTGCCTGGTTTGTCCGTTCTGTGGATCTAAAACTTTGGATTGATTAAGTCTCAGGGTAGCGTTTAGGACATATTTAATTACTTACCTGTGTTTAACCCTACCACTTTCACTGCAATACTGTTCCATTTAGCTTCCCTTTCTGTAAAGAAATACTTTCTCACATTACCCCTAAAAGTTCTACCTTCCAAGACTTGACATCTTGTTCTTGCATTCCTCTTTTTCTTGAACTTTAAGAAATGCTACAGTGTTATAAAAGTTTCATATCACCCCTCTACCCTCTGTCCTCAAGATATACAAATTAAGATCATAAAGTATTTCCCTACATGTTTTATGTTTTAGACCTTGCACTATTTTAGTCACCCTCCTCACATAGTATGTGTGGCAAAATTAAAGCTGAGGTTGGAGGGCTCACTGTCAGATTCGGAACATTGACGTGGTAGCTGGAAAGGCTGCAGCATATTTCTTCAGAACTTCAAGTACCAGAGCTGTTGGCCTTGGGATTATGTATCAAGTTCCACACATGACAGATTGCAGTTAATTCATGGTGCCACGAAAACCCCCATGGTGAACACCCTGAAATTGTAAGCCTATCTCTACCAAGTATTGCTTATACAATTTTGAGGCTTTGAGGTATTAGGGGGATATGGATGGTCTGTATAGACCATTTTCTTAATTTACTTGATGCTCCTATGAGTATCTAAAGAGCCCTTATAGAAAAATGAGGATATAGGGGATGCATGCTGATGTCCCCAGTCCTATGGTATTTTTCTCAGTCCTATGGATTACAATATGTTGGGGATGTTATGAGATTATATCTAATACTCCCACAGCTCAAGCTTTTGTCACTATTTTGGGCTGCTGCTACTCTCGTGGTATAATTTTAATATGGGATAATTATAAATGTGTTTTTTATGTACAGTAACAACATTAATCCCAGATATTGAAATGAATATATACTCTATAACTATTTAATATGTTTATATATAGGATACTTGATATTTTGAAAAATATGAGTTTCAATCCTCCCATGCCTGTTAGGATTGTCAAAACCTTGTTTGAGGGCCAAAAATTCAATAATCAAATTCAATAATAGTGGGGACAGACAACAGCCTTGTCTTGTGCGCATTTAATAGACAATCGACATGTGAAACATATAGTAGCTGCAAATTATCTTCTATATTCCAAACCTCATCTGTATTTGTTCTCAATGTTTTTAAACCATCTAGCAAATAAATTAATATGCACAAACTGTCTGATATTAGTATTTTAATATATCCTCAGAATAAAGCTTGCCAAAATAAGCTCTTTTTCTGTACCCTAGTATGATGTATACAATTTTTTACATAAATGTTATAGACTGTTTTGAGCCTGCATGTATTTTGTAGTTATTAAGCTGTCTTTGGAACTTCAGAATGTTCAAGATACTCTGAGATTTTTAATACAACCGTAACTAAAGCATCATTTCAACATCTGGGTAATAATTTTCATGAAGAACATTAATCATATTCTCCTAGTAAGCTGTCTTGTCCGTGTGTAGAGCTACTCCTAAAACGTCATCAGAACTTAGAGCTTAATTTGGAGATGTTTGCATGAACCTCAGTGAGATTTAATAACTTACGAAGCCTATCCAGACTTTCACATGCTATCTTATATACAACCATTTTAATCAATTTTAGTTTAGACCAAAATTCTTCCTGTTATTTCTTCCTTTCTTGTTTTCATATATCAGCAAAATACAGAAAAAATATATTTTCCACATCTGCCTTTTCGTACATTTTGACCCTGGTAGTCCCTCTGAGAGGTGATAACAGATGTGAGCCTAAAATTATGTACTAGGGAGGCCAAGAGTTTCTTGGACTTCTTGCTGAAGGGGTAGTAGAATGTTTTGGATTTATTAAAAAAATTGGCTTTTACTCCTTGAAACAGACAAGAGAAATGGTGACTCTCACAGTGCTCATAAGGATAAATAAATCTTCAAAATTACATTGTTCAAGCTTAATTTGAACATGTTTAATAATACTAGTGTTCCTGCAATTTTCATACGCATTTTGTGAAAAAAAGACATTTTACCTCATGTATTACAGGTGACGTTAGTTTATATGCTTACTTACAAACACAGATGTTTACAATATATGAAACAGATGTATAAATATTAACAAAATACATTTCTGGAGGGTTGTATGTTGAAGTGTATTCCTCACCTATAGACTTTAAAATGAACCTAACAGCAATAAAAACAGACTATGCCATGTAAAAACATTTTTCTAAATGAAATACATTTTGAGATATAAATTATTTTCTGATTGGCGCAGTATGCTAATTAGTGATAGAGATGTTCTTTACTAGTATGTGAATTCCACAAACGTGAGTTCTGTGATACAGCATAGGTAGATAGAATCTAATTAGAATTCTGTGTTGGTCCCTAAAAAGTGTATATCTCAAAAATGATATAGTTTATAAAAATGGGTATTACAATGGGTATCCAGTCTTATGCTCTTTAAATCACATCCAAAACCTGTATGGAAGAAGCTATTTAATGTACCATTTGGAAGCTGCTAGATAAACAATATTACAGTACATTGTGAGATCTTGAATCACTGCAGAGGTAGTCCAAGCTGAAGCCAACAACTTGGCCAAGTAACTTCTAAGATAATAGACTGTCACTAACTGCCATTGTTATTAGCTTGCTTTCACTACGAATAGTGCTTCTCAAAACTTAGAAAAATAGATTTACAGTATATATGAAACAAAAAGACTCGCCTGGTTTGTTCATTCTGTGTATCTAAAACTTTGGTTTGATTAAGCATCAGGGTAGTGTCCAGGGCATATTTAATTACTTAACTGTGTTTAACCCTACTGCTTTCACTGCAAGGCTGTTCCATTTATCTACCCTTTCTGTAAAGAAATACTTTCTCACATTACCCCTAAAGGTTCAACCTTCCAACTTCAAATCATGACATCTTGTTCTTGCATTCCTCTTTTTTTTTACTTTTTTTTTTTTTACTTTTAAAACACAAAAGTTTGGCAAAGACTGGCCTTTTTAAGGCCAGTCTGGATCTGTCAAATCACTAATAAGAGAGACACAATCTGTAAATTAAAAGCAAAATCAAATAAGGAGTGTAAGACGAAAAGAAACTGAATGGGGGGATGCCGAGCAGAGTAAACATCTATAGCCCACTGTGAGATAAACTCATCCATCCTCCCAGTGGACAAAGCCAGGTGGTACTCTGCCCAGATTCAGGAAAGCACCAGTGCTCGGAACATGGCCTTGCATGACAGAGGAATCTCCTCAGCCAAACACTGCTTCCTGGACTTACATATAGGCAGTTTGGCTAATGCCAGGAGCAGGTTGATGAGGAGGTCCCTGGCCCCTTGCTTGAGACATTGGGCACCCAAAAATACAAATGTGAAGAAAGAAATGCAGCCAAAACTGTAGAAGGAAGCCCTTCAAGAGTGACAAGAGGGGCTGCAGTCTGCCGCAAATAAAATAAATATGAAACACGGACTTTCCCTTGCCACAGAATGGACAAGTGGCAGGGGAGTCCGTGGAATTAGTAAGGTACTTTCTCATTCTCAGTGCACCATGGAGCACTTTCCAACTCAAGTTCCCGGTGGGTCGTGGTGCCAAAGAAGTCTTTTGGACACAGCATATTATTTACAGAAAACCATAGATTGGCCCTTTTATAGTGCCAATCCATGGTTCCTCACATCTCCACCTGGTGGTGGGGAGGGATATGTCCAACCATTATTTTGTCCATGTATTTAAACTGTGACTAAAAACAAAATCAAATTAGGAGAATGAAACTAAAAGAAACCAAATGGGGGTTGTAGCGAGCAGAGCACACTATCCACAGCCCTACTCTTCCATCCTCCCAGTGGACAAGGCCAGGTGATACTCTGCCCGCATACAGGAGCGCACCAGTGCCCGGAACATGGCATCAGGTGACAATGGAACCCCTTCTGTCAAACACTGCTTCCTGGACTTATATATGGCCAGCTTGGCTAATGCAAGGAGCAGGTTGATGAGGAGGTCCCTGGCCCTATTGCCCTGGGACACTAGGTGCCAAAAAAATAAATACATGTGGGGAGAAATGCAGCCAGAACTGCAGGAGAAGGCCCCTCAAGAGTGATAAGAGGGGCTGAAGTCTGGCGCAACTAAAATAAATATGATACACGGACTCTCCCTTACCACAAAATGTCTTCTGGACAAAGTATTCTAGGTGAGGTAGAACTAGAACTCTATAGAGTCAAATTAGTACCTCACTTTTTCTACTTCAAATTCCTCTTAACAATACATACAAGCTTCCTACTTGCTTTTCCTGCAACTTTGCTGCACTATTTGCAAGTCCCTTTCCTGCCATCATCATTTTACTATTAAGTAAATATTTTAAATTTCGCGTATTATGGCTAAAGTAAATAATTTTGCATTTCTCTGTGTTGAATTTTATATCCACATTCTTGAGCATTGCTTTAATTTAGTAAATCATTACACATTTGACTTACAACCTCCTGGAACGTCTACCCTTACATATTGTTGTGTCATATGCAAAGAAGCAAACTTTCCCTTGAAGGTCATTAATAATATGACTGTATGACTCTTTAAAGCCTATCCTTCAACCAATATCCTATCCACAGAACTCTGTTTGAATTCAGTCCCAGATTTTGAAGTAAAAGGAAAATTTTACTGTGTTGGACACTCTCAAAAGCTTTGCTGAAATTACTGCTCAACCCGGATCTATAACATCAGTTAAATAATCAAGAAAAATCAACAAGATTACTCTGACATGGACTTAGATTTTAGGTATTCAGTATTTATTCCAGTGTTTCCTTTAATCTACATAACTACTGATGTTAAACTTACTGGCCTGTTGTTTCTTGGGTCTTTCTTAATGGCTTAATGTATCTAGGCCAATGCCTCAATTGTGAGGATGCTCCCAGAGATATAGTTACAGAGATAAATCAAATGAAAGGATTGAACACATCTCTTTTCAAGGCACACCACACTCCAATCTTCAGCAAGAGACTAATTTTAAAACGTAACTTTTAATATACAATTATTAAAATTTGACAGTGAAGTTAAACACTAAACAGGCACTGGTATATGCAATTACTCTCGGTACATTAATCTTCAGGGCACAAGTGAGCTAAAAGAGGTTGCTCTCTGAGTAGATAACCAGACATATAGAAAAAAACCACTGAGGTATATTTCGTTCTAAGATGAGCACCTACTATTTTTGTTTACATTTTCTCACCTTATGGGTGATGGAAAGAACCAGACGTGGACTCCTTGCTCACTGTGCCTTAGGGAGTACAGCTGCACCTCACTGATAAGGCCCACAGAGGCTGAAACAAGTCTGGGATTTGCTGTTTCTCTTGTTCAGAGAGAACTGCCTGCTATTTCGGCACTGGATCACTGTTTTGAGTAAGCCCAGATGGATATACTACAGGATTTTTCTCCCTGTGTGGGGCACAAGTGAGCTCAAAGAGGTTGCTCTCTGAGTAGATAAACAGACCTATAGAAAAAACACATATTTTTCGTTTTCAGATGAGCACCTCTACTCTTTTTGTTTACATTAATCTTCATATGGAAATATCACTTATAATATTCTAAGTAATAGTTTATGTAAAAAATTGTATTTTAACGTGACTAGACTCTTTTATCACATTACTTCAAATAGGTGTTATGACAATAGTGGTGAAGCTAGAGTATAGAGGGTCCTGGCGCAAAAGAAAACTAATTTGGCCCCTCTCCCGAGGGGGGAAGTTTTAAAAATGCATTTGCGCTGGGTCCTCCCTGGTATCAATCCACTCGGTGACCCTCCCCAAGACTTTTCCCATAATAGCTCACCTCCCTAAGACCCCTTCTCATAACAGCATTCCTCCCCAAGAACGTTTTTTATTTCTTCTAGACCCCTTTCCATAGCTGCTTCCGTTACCTCCCATCTACACAAAGCTCCCCTGCCTGGAACACATCCTCTGAGGTGGGGGGTGGCTGGTTCTGCCAATGTGGCCCAGCCCCTCTCAACATCTACCCACTACAGCACCCACCCTTCTTAGCATCCATCCCTACATAGCACCCAACCTCTCTCAGCATCCCCCTCACATAGCACCCATCCTTCTCTCCTTTACTCCACCTCACAGAACACACCCCTGTACTTTGCAGTCACTTTGCAGCCCTTGCTCTCTTACCTGCTTACCTGATACACATATCTTCGTAATGAACTGCTCCACACTGTCACTGTCACGATTTGCTACTTCAGTTGGGCTTGGTAAGAACCTGGATCAAACCTATCCAGCAGAATTGTGCAGTCCTTGTACACTTCTAATAGCAGAAGATGGGCCAGAAACAAGTAACACATCCCAGGATATCGGGAACACAACAGCCAACAACTTTGACTATTCTCCACCACTGGATACACCATACAATTCCTTAGAATATTAGGATTAATTCACAGAATGATACTTACACTTTGATTATGTAAGTCAAAAAACTGCCATCTTCTATTGAGAACTAGCAACATATATACAGTTTTCTGGACACGGGCTGGCTAATCACAGTAAGCCCTATCCTTCAGTACACAAATGATATACCAATGGTGACTGCCCATGTGAGAGGGAACATGTATATCAAATGATGTCATGTTCTCTCTGCAGTGGGTCATGTAGGTAACTGCTCAAGGAACCTTATCTGATAATGAACTTAGGATAATTTCTCCTTTGTGTAGGGGCCATCTGTCTCTGTGCCTGTGTGACCTAACTCAGATCCTGTGTTGTCACAGTTAACTCCTGGTCATACTTTGTAATAGCCCAGATATGTCTATGTGTACAAGGATCTTCTGAAGATTAAACTAGCTCTCAACGACCCACCAAACAATAGCAGCTGATGGCACTTAAGTCCCCTTGATCTTTGTGTAGTGCTTATGTGCTGCCACACTGCGTTTGCTCATGTAGGGCCAAGTTAGTCATCACAAGTTAACAAAAGTGTATGACCTTGCTGTTATGAAGTGTCAGCTCCCTGGCTCAGTGTTTAGAATGGTACATCCCTGTTACTGTGCATGTAAGTTATTATGGTACCCCATAGGTCTCTTGGCCCTGTGGAACCGATATCCACACTGTAACATAATCATAATACTGTAAAACCCTTGTTATCCAGCACCCACAGGGACTCCCTATTGCTGGATAAGTGTATTTGCCGGTTAATCGAGAGTCCCCGAATTTAAGGGTCTAATTGACCCTTAAACCCCCCAAAAAACCTCAAAATGCGTTTAACAAGGAATTAGCTCTGAAAATGGGCAATTTAAGCACAGGAAAAATAATTAGAAAATTAATTAATTAATTATAGTGCCGGTTATGCCAGTTTAGCGGGAGTTTTTTGAAAATGGAGACTTCATGCCGGTGTTGGTTGCTTGAGAGTCCTGCTTAGTTGGGTGCCGGATAACCGGGATTCTACTGTATATGCAATACAGGTGCAATTTTTAAAACCATAAGCAACAAACAAAGCATAGCCATAGTCATAAACATCTTAACTCTTGCAAGCCCAGGCCCAGACCACAGTCCCCAACAGTCCAGTCAGGCCCTGGGCATGACAGTCACCTCTTTGAGCTTTAGTAGAAATGTAACAAAGGAGACCCAGGAAGGGCCAGGAAGGCTCACATGGACTGTGATTGGTTGGACTGGGGACCCAGGGGTCCCCTTTACTACAGAAAAAAATATCCTAGTGGAGGGCCCTGGTTCACTGCACCACCTGCACCACTTGTAGCTCTGCCCGTAATCACAACTAACTGAGTGCTTTATTTCTTACAAATAAATTACAAAAAATGCCAATGTGCTAACACGTGTTAACGTGTTAAGCTATTCAATGTTATGTCCAAATATTATATTGGAAAATTAAGTGATAAAAGTGCAAATACTTAATGAGGTTGTTTACAACTAAATTTTAACAGTGACTTATTGTGTATTCATTGTTAATAATATCTCTTAAATAGAGATTACATAAACTACTCCTCATTTGAGAAATGTTAAATGAGAACTGCTAATCTTATATTATAGGTGCCAGAAAGTGCTCCATTCCGTTTCTTAAAAATTATTTTTAAGTTTGAATTGCTCTTACTAATAACTTACTAATAAGCACAAATGTGTTAATGATATCTTGTAAATCCAAATCGCATATAAAAGTAACAACTATTGGATTATGACCTAAAACTTTATTTCAACTCAGATGATAACTTTATCTGAGTTCCTTGGATAGCCATCAAAACCTTATAGGGACTTTGACCCTTTTCTTATATATTTTCTAAGTCCCTTAGAATTCATAGTGTTATTGTATAGTCTGGACTAAACTATTAGAATTAACCCACCCCAATAAACTAATACAAAAAAAAAATACCCTTAAATTAAAAAAAATAAAAAATTCAATTGAGCTAGGGCCTTATTAACAGCCTCATTAAATTTGAAGCCAGTAACTCCAACGTGAAGCACGTAATGGCTACAGGGGTTGAAATGTGGCCTACTTGCTATTAAATTAGAAAGGGCTGCGAGCTACGAGCGAGAGAGGCTATTTCGTAAACCATTTATCGGCCGTCGGAGTTGCGTGCTCGAATGCAAAAAATTAAGCAATCACTTAGTTACGGGTTCAGATGGAGCCAATGAAAAAAGATTGTTCGTGTTACGTCACTGAAAAAGGGGAGGATACATTTCCAAGCCCTACGTGCTTCACGTACAGTTTGCGATCTGACCCACAGTCCAGATATAATGTAATTAGTGATGTCGCGAACATCAAATTTTCGGTTCGCGAACAGCGGACGCGAATTTCATCAAATGTTCGCGAACCGCCATAGACTTCAATGGGCAGGCGAATTTCAAAACCCACAGGGACTTTCTGGCCACAATAGTGATGGGAAAGTTGTTTCAAGGGGACTAACACCTGGACTGTGGCATGCCGGAGGGGGGACCATGGCAAAACTCCCACGGAAAATTACATAGTTGATGCAGAGTCTGGTTTTAAGCCATAAAGGGCATACAATACCTAACATTCCTAAATTGTTTGGAATAACATGCTTTAAAACATCAGGTATGATGTTGTATCGATCAGGTAGTGTAAGGGTTACACCCGCTTCACAGTTACAGACCAATCTCCCCGTTTAATGCACCGCAAACAACTGCAAACAGTCCCTTTGCACAACCGCAAACTCCCCATTTGCACAAGGTTGGATACCAAGCTAGCCATGTCCCGTTCCTTGTCCTCACTGATGTCATTGAAGGTCTCTTCCTCCACCCAGCCACCAAGGGTCCCCAAAAGGTGACAACAAGCCCCCTGGGATGCCTGCTGTGTTTGGTCTTCCACCTCCTCAAAGCCACCTTCCTCCTCTGACTCCTCTTCTTCAGACTCCTCTCTCTGCGTTGCCTCTGTCTGCGTTATTATAAGGTGTGTACTGTTAAGTAGTACTATTCCTATTGGTTTAATCCCTGTTACGTTCACTATTAGGGGACGTGTATATGGCATGGATTTTTGGAACAGGCAGATGGAAAAAGATGCTTGGTCGGACCTCCTACTTCGAATTTGGGGCACTGCACGTGCAATGTAATGTGCCACCAGATAGGAGTGGTGTATTAAGTTGTACTATTTGTTCCTATCAGTTTAATACCTGTTACGTCACCTATCAGGGGACGTGTATATGGCATGGATTTTTGGAACAGGGAGATGGAAAAAGATGCTTGGTCGGACCTCCTACTTCGAATTTGGGGCACTGCACGTGCAATGTAATGTGCCACCAGATAGGAGTGGTGTATTAAGTTGTACTATTTATTCCTATCAGTTTAATACCTGTTACGTCACCTATCAGGGGACGTGTATATGGCATGGATTTTTGGAACAGGGAGATGGAAAAAGATGCTTGGTCGGTCCTCCCACTTCGAATTTGGGGCACTGCGCGTGCAATCTAAGGTGCCACCAGATAGGAGTGGTGTGTTCAGTTGTACTATTTACTCCTATCAGTATAATACCTGTTACGTCACCTATCTTTCCTCCCAATAGCACATTCTATATGTCATCAACCGGCCTGGGTGTATTTAGAGAACCACACTTTAAGGCCCTTAACCTGGGACAAGGTGGCTTGGCTATCAGAATTGCCTCAAAGCCTTAAAAACTCGCCAAACCCCCTAATCAGACACTCACTATCATACTGGAAATGGGCCAAGAAACACATGGGTTTGTTCCCTGGATCCACCCAAATGACCCCAATTCTTGACCACCCTCAGGCCCCGAAACACATGAGCACAACATCACAACACTGGTGGAGGTCAAGGAAACTAGATAGACTGGGAGACTGGTTAGTAAAGGGCCAGATGCTCACCTATGAGGAACTGAGGGACAAGCATGAGCTACCGCTGTCAGAACATTACAATTACTGTAGGCTGAGGCATTTCACACACTCCCTGACCCAGAAACAGGGGACACCGGTCTTAAATTGGTTCTCCAAAATTTGTAAAGATAAACCTCTATCAAGGGGGATCATTGGTTTCGCTTTACAAATATAAAACATTTGTTACTGGTTGAAGCGACACTGGGGGAAGGACCGGAGTGGGGGAGCCCTGGAGACCCTTCAGAAGCAACCGGCGGCCAAATCATCCCAGGAAAGGAGAGGTCGCTTACTGAAGCCTGCCCTAGGGTAACCCAAGATAGCTAATAGGACTTTGGTGTTTCCTGCAAATATACTCTTTACTATTGTCTATTTTACCATGTTTTAGGTATCTCTTAAATTGCAATCACAGTAAAAAATAAGAAAAATTATTAATCTAAAAAGTAAAAATAAGAAGGAATAGCCAGCTAACTTTCACAAAATGCCTTTATTGTAAATATGTATTTTTGCACAACTGTTATGCAAGACTGTTCAAAAATGCTTTATTTTTCATTACATGCTGTACGCCTTCTGACAATAAAAGAATTTAAATGCAAAAATTAGGTAGTGTTGCAGCGACCAGAAAAATTGATGTTAGTTTGCCAGGCAGAAAGTGCCCTAAAACATTGCGTCTTGAACCCTAGTTGGTGGCGGATAAGTCACGCAAGTCATCCGGTATTCAGGGATAAAATACAGCAGCGAGTGGACCATTATTATCTCAAGGCAGCTCATCTATCAGGCCTTTTTTAATCTAATGTATCGTCCACTGTCAGTCCCTTCGGGATCCATCCCTCATTCATCTTAATAAAGGTGAGGTAATCTAGACTTTTTTGACCTAGGCGACTTCTCTTCTCAGTGACAAAACCTCCTGCTGCACTGAAGGTTCTTTCTGACAGGACACTTGAAGCGGGCAGGACAGAAGTTCTATGGCATATTGGGATAGCTCAGGCCACAGGGCAAGCGTGCACACCCAGTAGTCAAGGGGTTCATCGCTCCTCATAGTGTCGATATCTGTAGTTATGGCGAGGTAGTCTGTTACCTGACGGTCGAGTCGTTCTCTGAGGGTGGACCCCGAAGGGCTGTGGCGATGCATAGGGCTTAAAAAGCTCCACATGTCCTCCATCAACAACACGTCTGTAAAGCGTCCTCTCCTTGCCGGCGTGGTCGTGGGAGGAGGAGGATTATGTTCACCTCTTCCACTGTTAGATTGCCGTTGTGCTGTGACATCACCCTTAAACGCTGTGTAAAGCATACTTTTTAATTTATTTTGGAAGTGCTGCATCCTTTCCGACTTGTGGTAATTCGGTAACATTTCAGGCACTTTCTGCTTATACCGGGGGTCTAGTAGCGTGGACACCCAGTACAGGTCGTTCTCCTTCATCCTTTTTATACGAGGGTCCCTCAACAGGCACGACAGCATGAAAGACCCCATTTGCACAAGGTTGGATGCCGAGCTAGTCATGTCCCGTTCTTCGTCCTCAGTGATCTCACTGAAGGTATGTTCTTCCCCCCAGCCACGTACAACACCACGGGTACCAGATAGGTGACAACGAGCACCCTAGGATGCCTGTTGTGGTTGGTCTTCCTCCTCCTCCTCAAAGCCACATTCCTCCTCTGACTCCTCTTCCTCACAATCCTCTTCCAGCGTTGCCGCAGGTCCAGCAAGTGATGCTGATAAGGCTGTTTCTGGTGGTGATGGTGACCACAACTCTTCCTCTACCTTTTCACGCTCATCTACGGCCTGATCCAGCACTCTTCGCAGGGCACGCTCCAGGAAGAAAACAAATAGGATGTGGAATAGTACCTGTGGAGCTGGGGGGGTGCCGTTGATGTGGAGCAAGACATAGCAGCAGCAGAAGAGGACTCAGCCGAGGAGGTTATGGAAGAGGATGGAGTAGGAGGAGTAGAGGAGGTGGCACTGTGCACTGGCAAAATTTGGCAGAGTAGGCGCTGTAGGCCTCACACACACGCCTGTAGGCAGGCAACTGATATTCAATTGATTACAGTCAAAAAAGGGTTCTTAAATGTCACTGTACACTAGGTTGCACCAGATATGAGTGTCACTGTGCACTGGCAAAAGTTGGCAGAGTAGATGCAATAGGCCTCACACACCCGCCTGTAGGCAGGCAACTGATATTCAATCGATTACAGAAAAAAAAGGGTTCTTTTATTTCACTGTACACTAGGTTGCACCAGATATGAGTGTCACTGCGCACTGGCAAAAGTTGACAGAGTAGATGCAATAGGCCTCACACACATGCCTGTATGCAGGCAACTGATATTCAATCGATTACAGTCAAAAAAGGGTTCTTTTATTTCACTGTACACTAGGTTGCACCAGATATGAGTGTCACTGTGCACTGGCAAAATTTGGCAGAGTAGGCGCTGTAGGCCTCACACACACGCCTGTAGGCAGGCAACTGATATTCAATTGATTACAGTCAAAAAAGGGTTCTTAAATGTCACTGTACACTAGGTTGCACCAGATATGAGTGTCACTGTGCACTGGCAAAAGTTGGCAGAGTAGATGCAATAGGCCTCACACACCCGCCTGTAGGCAGGCAACTGATATTCAATCGATTACAGAAAAAAAAGGGTTCTTTTATTTCAGTGTACACTAGGTTGCACCAGATATGAGTGTCACTGCGCACTGGCAAAAGTTGACAGAGTAGATGCAATAGGCCTCACACACATGCCTGTAGGCAGGCAACTGATATTCAATCGATTACAGAAAAAAAAGGTTTTTTTTTATTTCTCTGTACACTAGGTTGCACCAGATATGAGTGTCACTTTGCACTGGCAAAAGTTGGCAGAGTAGGCGCTGTAGGCCTCACACACACGTCTGTAGGCAGGCAACTGATATTCAATCGATTATAGTCAAAAAAGAGTTCTTAAATGTCACTGTACACTAGGTTGCACCAGATATGAGTGTCACTGTGCACTGGCAAAAGTTGGCAGAGTAGGCACTGTAGGCCTCACACACACGCCTGTAGGCAGGCAACTGATATTCAATCGATTACAGTCAAAAAAGGGTTCTTTTATTTCACTGTACACTAGGTTGCACCAGATATGAGTGTCACTGTGCACTGGCAAAATTTGGCAGAGTAGGCGCTGTAGGCCTCACACACACGCCTGTAGGCAGGCAACTGATATTCAATTGATTATAGTCAAAAAAGGGTTCTTAAATGTCACTGTACACTAGGTTGCACCAGATATGAGTGTCACTGTGCACTGGCAAAAGTTGGCAGAGTAGATGCAATAGGCCTCACACACCCGCCTGTAGGCAGGCAACTGATATTCAATCGATTACAGAAAAAAAAGGGTTCTTTTATTTCACTGTACACTAGGTTGCACCAGATATGAGTGTCACTGCGCACTGGCAAAAGTTGGCAGAGTAGATGCAATAGGCCTCACACACCCGCCTGTAGGCAGGCAACTGATATTCAATCGATTACAGAAAAAAAAGGGTTATTTTATTTCACTGTACACTAGGTTGCACCAGATATGAGTGTCACTGTGCACTGGCAAAAGTTGACAGAGTAGATGCAATAGGCCTCACACACACGCCTGTAGGCAGGCAACTGATATTTAATCGATTACAGTCAAAAAAGGGTTCTTAAATGTCACTGTACACTACGGTTGCACCAGATATGAGTGTCACTGTGCACTGGCAAGAGTTGGCAGAGTAGATGCGATAGGCTTCACACACACGCCTGTAGGCAGGCAACTGATATTCAATCGATTACATTTAAAAAAGGGTTCTTAAATGTCACTGTACACTACGGTTGCACCAGATATGAGTGTCACTGTGCACTGGCAAAAGTTGGCAGAGTAGATGCAATAGGCCTCACACACACGCCTGTAGGCAGGCATTACAGTTACAGTATATGTCTTAACACATCGGTTGCAGGGATTGATATAACACAAAATCTAAACATGAAATAAAGTATTTTTCATGGCCGATTTGGCTCTTGAGAATGTTGTGCTATTAATTCTAAGACATTTTACAAAAATTGTCAAAATTCCTATTATTACTATTATTAATTCTTGCATTAGCACTCTAACATTCACAGTTAAAAGATAGTCCTATATTTCCCAAAGCTACTATGAGAATCCACCGTATTACCAAAAGCATTTACTGAAGCATATGATTATTGGATTCCTAGGTATCATTTCTTTTTTGTAAAAGTAACTGATAATATAACAGAATACAAGCAAATTATTAACAGTGACAAAAACACAGCAAGGAATTTTGACAATTTTATTATAATTGAACAATCAGGAAGTATCAGTCTGCACTCTTAGTGTTTTAAATATGTTTTAACTTTTCTATTTTAAATACGTAAATAAAAATTTGACTTTTTAATCTAAAATCTTTTTTCTTGACATAAAGAATTTATTTGAAGAATTTATTCAACAAGGGAGTCTATCTGGTCAAAAAAGGGTGTCTTTCTTTCCTTTTTGTAAAATGTCTAAATTTACATCTTTCCAGTAATTGGCATATATCATTAATGAAAATATGAATAATAAGATTTAAAATTATAAAAACAATCAGCTTTATTCTACTTCCAATTATTTATTTTCTTCCGTTATTCTCAACAAAATTAATTCTTAGACCTAACATCACTTTCCCTTATAATAAATGTACAGTAGTGTGTTTTTATTTGCATTACAAGTGCTACGTATTGTACTTTACCCCCCTTGCGGGTGCTCTCAAGCACATGCTGGCCTTTGGGCTCCATTCACGAGTGACCATGCAATTTAATAGCTGAATTGAACAAGTAGCGGTCACTGGTAATGTTGCACAGCACGTAGCCTATTCTCGGCCGTCTTGCGTGTTAAGACGCAAGTCCCCTGCAAGCAACGTTACGGAGCTAATTTAATAGCCATAACCGGTAAATTTGTAGTAATAGCCCCAATTTAATGAGGCTGTCAGTACCCTATTTTCTTGAGTTACACCACTTAAAAGTGGTAAGTAACTCTACTCAGCTATTCAGTTGACCCACTTAAACATGATTGCAAGTGAGCTTCTGGTAATGCATGAGAACAAGCAAGTTATGCAAATGATGGCAAGCTTTCCCATTGATTTTCTGACATCCATAATATTACAAGCTACTTCTTCAAAGTTTTACACAAACTCAGTTTAAGTATGACTTGTAACTCTTAGCATAAGGGAAAATAATTACATGCACTGAAGAGCACCTGCAAATGTTTTTAAAAGCCTCTCTGAAACCTGCAGCAGCACTTAAAGAGACAATAAAGTACTAAAAAAAGGGTATGTGTAAGTCCATTAGAATTTAATGCTTAACAGTCCCTTAGGAACATTTGTGCAAATTAAAAATATAATTTGTAATTATTATGTTTGAGTTGTTATACAATATCTAAAGAAAAATAGCATCCAGTACTCAAGAGGTTAATACATATCAGGAAACCCATATGGACTAAAACAGATGCTCTAATGTATTGTCTACTAAAGGGCAAGCCCTATGTGCAAAATTTACTTATTTATAGCAAAATGCTTATTCAAATTGCGAGTGCTTATTTCTTCTTATTTTACCTATCTATAATATATCATAACGTTCTTGTTTTCTATTGGTTCCTACGGCTGTGTCTCATCAAGAATTTAAGTAAAATGCAGGGTTTAGTGTTATTTCATGAGTAGGCACGTAATTATATGCCTTGCCTTTTACTGACAAGACATGGATTCACGTACTTCAGACTGAGATACAGTACCATTACTATAAAAAGCTCCCGCTGTTCAAAATACGTAATTGCTTAATTAAGTATTTTGAATTGAATGAGGCCCTTAGCTTGCGGTTTGTGACTTTCGTTCCAGATGGAGATATTAGTCTGTTTGGTGCTCCTGTACATTTGTCTTTTTGGAATCCCCTATTTATGAGGTGAATTGTTCTAAAAGAGGCTAGTCATGATGTTCACCAAATAAGGTTTTATTTTTGCTTGTATGCATAAGGGATTGTTTATTGTAGAACTTATTTGAGCTATCTCATCATTTTTGTTTCTGTCTACCTGTGGTGGTGTTAACTTTTTATTGTATAGTCCTGATATAAATATATATATATATATACAAACATTTACACATAGCAAAAAGTACTTTTACAATTGAATGTTATTTAAAAAAACGTTTTCCTACAGTAAAGTAACACTGAAGTTTGCAATAATTAGCTGTCAGTCAGCCTTTGTGATCAACCTACAAACCAACTTTCTGATATTTTGTTAATGAGAGATTATCGTTTTCTTAAGTGAAGTTGTGTGCACAAAAAAGAAAAGGCATGCTTTATAGCAGCGGTTTCCAAGTTCGAGCCAGGAGGGCCACTCACAAGTCTGGATTTGAAGATATCCTTTCTGCGCACAGGTGAGTCAATCAGGATGACTAAAGAAGTGATTGACTCACCTGTGCGCAGCATGGATATCATCAAATCCAGGCTTGTGTATGGCACTCCAGGACCAAACCTGCCCACCCCTGCTTTATAGGGCTCCATCATCACCCTCAAAAGAACCAATCACAAATTCTCTATATGTGATCATTGTCATATACAAAATTTACATTGGCTTTTTAACCCACAAGTACAGTATTGAACCAGTAAGTTCCCACTTAATTTGCTTAATGATATAAAATACAGAGAGCCCGATTCAATTGCAAGCCTGTATGTCTGCGGACGTACTGCGGGCTCCCGTTTGTCTCCAATTCTGGTGCTATTCAATTGAAGGAGCCCGCAAGTTACAAGCCGCAAGCCGACTACGTAAACCGTGCACTGGTCCGGAGCAGTTCAGGGCGGGAATGGGATCAATTAAGCAAGACTGTAACCTCCCATTTAGAAAAAAACAATACACAATGAGACCGGCATCATTACGTCAATAAAATAAGGAGGTTACATGTCAATCAATTAGATATGGGTGTCCGATATGTGATGGGACTCGCAAACCCGAAAAATATGAAATTATAAAAATGAATGCCAATACTGTTCTAGTCCATATGGGTGGCCTGATATGTATTAAATTGAATCCCGAGTTCGATATAACCCCAAAATGACACATTAAAAATATATTTATTTTACTGCCGAATTGCAAGCTTGAGACTGTTGTGCAATTAATTATAATGTCTGTCATCGCTTTCCCAGTCATTTACAGTGCAGTATTAATTTTTTATTTCCATTTACAGTGCTGTGGACAGGGGTTAAACCCCCTTGTAGGACCTCTCTACATTTGGGGAATTGCAGCAATTGAATAGCGATTTGCTATTTTAGCGCTCCTAACTCTTGCGAAAGTGAAAGATCAAAGGTTTCAGGAGGCTGTAAGTTCTGGTTATAACCAAAGTTTTCAAGCCCGTAACCCGTAAACCATCCGAGCCTGCAAAAAGATGCCAATTGAATAGCAAATTAACCTCACTTACGGGCTCCAGTAACTTACGATTGCGCAATTGAATCAGGGTCATAGTCAAAGTCTACCGCAGTTGTTTTTACGGAAATAATATGTATGACTGTTAGATCAATACCAACCAGGACAGAGACAGATAGAGAGAGGTACAGGTTCTCCATTTCTTAGGGTAAAGAGATTGGTGAGCGATCCTGTTAGATCTGATATAAATTTGATAGAAATGACAAATACATTTATGTACGTGGCTATCCTTGTAGGATAACAGAGAAAGAACTTGCAGAGGGATGTTTTGAGGAAAAAAAATATTGTAGTGCTTTTGTTAGTACTTATCAACAGTAAAATTGTGGTTGGTATTATATAAAAACTTTGCATATTTTAAGAAACGATATAACAACACTGAAGAATTTAGTCAGCTTTCTTTATCACATATTATAGTTGTCAAACCATGAGACGTCGTCACGCTTTGCAAGGTGTACCGGCGCTCATTGCCTGTAAGCCTCGCGGAGCGAGGCGAGCAGTGAAGGCAATGAAACAGACAAGACTTAGCCACAAAGAAGCACCGATCACACATTGAAACACGCGGCACCAAACACTTAGTAAATGCGAGGCTGCAAGCAGTTGACCAACGCGGGTCTTAGAAAGAAAAAAATTACGAGACGCGGGACTTAGAAAAAAATAAATACGAGACGCAGGACTTAGAAGAAAAAAACCTGAAGTTAACGGCAAAACCACACAAAGCAAAAAACACTAAAAACACACAAAATATAAAACAAATTACAACAAAAACATCACACACCGCACGGGGGAACAGCCAGAACACTATTACAAATGATGGAAAATGCTCGCAAACCTCGTAGCACATAGACAAGCCACACCAGTTTACAACACTAACTTGCAAGTAATAACGAATTGATAAAGTCGCTTTACACAACTAAAGCAACGGTTTGCCCTCGCGCACACAGCCTATTTCTAATGCCAAGTTGGGACATTGATGACACTTTCTCCTCAGGGCAGCAACAGGCCAACTGTACAGTGTATGCTGCAGGAAAATAAAAACAGATTGTTAGCTCTTCAGGCTATTGATTGCTGGATTTATTAATTACAAATAGGTAAAGTAAATTAATTTATTAAGTAACTAATTCATTATTAGTTAACAAAATATATATATATATATATATATATATATCTGTCTTTGTGATGAGCGCCGAATGTGCTCAGAGGAGCAAAAGTACATGAGAGGAGAGGCTCGCAATGAGCGCCGAAGGTACTCAGAGTAGAAAAAGCTTTACATTGTGTGGCAAACAGCATTGCCATGGCTTCAAATTGTATTGTCCCGTCACTTTTTGACGGGCAAGTCGCTAGTGTTTATATAAAAGACCATGAAATCTATATCATAAATTAGATAAAGCACTTTAACGGATTTCATTAGAACATCTTCACAGACTTATAGTATATTATCACCTGTAATTTTTAACACCACTTCTGGATCGCTACATTGTCATGGTGAGGGGGCTTGTGTATTTCAATGAAGCTGTGAGCTATACTATGTAGGGTCACCCAAGATGGGCAAGTCATGACAGAGAGGTCAGACAAATCGAGGTCTAGTAGAGAAGGAACTGGCAACCCAAGTATCCAATATCTTTGGCAATAAAACCATATAGATAAGCAAAACCAAAAACATAGACAAATGTGCCTGGCATGATGCGTCCATATGGTCACCAAGAGTCAAACCTGTCTGTAATGTCTGCTCAGTGTCTTCTAGACAGCTTGTATCACTGTGCCTGCATCAGAAACGGTGATTGGGCATATGTGCATGCGCAGTCATCTGGTCACACTGCTACCCGCAGCGTCAGGAGTGAGAGACAGCGACATGAGAGAGAGAGCGCAGCGAGAGAGCCAGGACATAGAGAGAGAGGAGACAGATAGAGAGAGGTGAGAGGTACAGAGAGAGAGACACACGCACACAGGACAGAGACAGAGAGAGAAACAGGACAGAGAGCTCACAGACAGAGAGAGTACACAGAGAGAAAAGAAGAGAGAGAGACACAGGACAGAGAACGTACAGAGAGCACACAGACAGGAAGCACAGAGAGAGAGAGAGCACAGTGAGAGATAGAGAATGCACAGAGAGAGAGAGAGAGAAAGGGAGAGTGCACAGGCAGAGAGAGAGCACAGGGAGAGAGAGCACACATAGAGAGAGTGCGCAAAGAGAGAGCAGGCTGAGAGAGAGAGCACAGAGAGAGAGCGCATGCAGAGACAGACAGCATAAAGGCAGACAGCACACAGAGAGAGAGAGGCAGCACAGAGCTAGAAAGAGACAGTACAGAGAGAGCAAGCATAGAGTTAGAAAGCACAGACAATTCAAGATAGCATTCTATGATACCGTCATTTATGATGGGCAAGTTACTAAAAAATACTTTCATGGACGGGTAGTATTGCAGCAGCCAAAATGTGTATACTTCCAAAAACGATGTATCGTATATACTCGAGTATAAGCTGAGTTTTTCAGCCCTTTTTTTAAGGCTAAAAAGGGCCCCCTCGGCTTATACTCGAGTCACTCTCCCCCACCCCTGTGTTTCTCTAACCCCCCCGTGATTCTCTAATCCCCCCTTGTGTATTTCTACCCCCCCGTGTCTCTCTACCCCCCTCCGTGTCTCTCAAACCCCCCCGTGTCTCTTTCCCTCCCCCCTCCTCATCCTCAACCCCCCCATTCTAACCACCCCCTCATACTACCCCTCTAAATACCCCCCCTCCCCTCACTTACCTGCTCTGGCCTCCGCTCCTTCTGGGTCTTGATGTGGCGCGCATGTGACGTCACACGCGCGCCACGTCATTAGCATATACCGGGTGCCGGCACCCGGTATATGCTAATGCCGTTACGTCACACGTGGCTAATGACGTGGTGGGCATGTGACGTCACATGCGCGCCACATCAAGACCCGGAAGGAGCGGAGGCCGGAGCAGCTATGTGAGGGGAGAGGGAGGGGGGAGTGGGGAGAGGTATTTAAAGGGGTAGTATGAGTGAGGGGGTTTAGAATAAGAAGGGGGGTGGTTAGAATGAGGGGGGGTTGAGGATGAGGAGGGAGGTTGAGAAGGGAGGTTTAGGAGGGGGTTGAGGATGGGGGGGTTGAGGTTGAGGAGGGAGGTTGAGGAGGGGGTTGAGGATGGGGGGTTGAGGTTGAGGAAGGAGGTTGAGAAGGGCGTTGAGGATGGGGTGTTTAGGTTGAGGAGGGGGTTGAGGATGAGGAGGGGGTTGAGGATGAGGAGGGGGGCTGAGGATGAGGAAGGGGGCTGAGGATGAGGAAGGGGGCTGAGGATGAGGAAGGGCCTGAGGATGAGGAGGGGGCTGAGGATAAGGAGGGGGGCTGAGGATGAGGAGGGAGGTTGAGGATGAGGGAGGTTGAGGAGGGGGGTTGAGGAGGGGGATTGAGGAGGGAGGTTGAGGAGGGAGGTTGAGGAGGGAGGATGAGGAGGGAGGATGAGGAGGGGGGTTGAAGATGGGGGTATTGAGGATGGGGGGGTTGAGGTTGAGGATGAGGATGGGGGGTTGAGGTTGAGGAGGGAGGTTGAGGATGGGGGGGTTGAGGATGGGGGGGTTGAGGTTGAGGAGGGAGGTTGAGGAGGGGGTTGAGGATGAGGAGGGAGGTTGAGGATGAGGAGGAAGGTTGAGGAGGGGGTTGAGGATGAGGAGGGGGGTTGAGGTTGAGGAGGGAGGTTGAGGAGGGGGTTGAGGATGGGGGGGTTGAGGATGGGGGGTTGAGGTTGAGGAGGGAGGATGAGGAGGGGGGTTGAGGCTGAGGAGGGGGTTGAGGAATGGGGGGTTGAGGATGAGGATGTGGGGTTGAGGAGGAGGGGGTTGAGGAGGGAGGTTGAGGATGAGGAGGGATGATGAGGAGGGAGGTTGAGGATGAGGAGGGGGGAAAAGACACAGGGAAGGGAGAGGGGGAAGAGACACAGGGAAGGGAGAGGGGAAGAGACACAGGGAAGGGAGAGGGGGGAAGAGACACAGGGAAGGGAGAGGGGAGAAGAGACACGGGAGAGAGAGGGGGACACAGAAGGCACAAAAGGGACACATGGGGCAGCACATTTCCCATCCTCTGCTTATACCCGAGTCACTCATTTTACCCAGTATTTTGTGGTAAAATAGGTGCCTCGGCTTATACTCGGGTCGGCTTATACTCGAGTATATACGGTATATATTTTTGCTGTATTCCATTACTGGATCCAGGTGACACCTTAAAAAGATTACAGAAATAACTAGAAGATACATTCATCTACAGAGGGAAAAGTACGTATTAAATAAAAGAGAAAAGACAATTTATTAGAGGTTTATCCTTTCCCTCAAAGACTACCATGATGCAGTAATCTTATCACACATAATTAAATGGGGGGACACCAGAGGAAATTCCTAGTTGGATTTATACAGAATAATCTCTTATGAGAGGTCACTCTCTTATTTAGTTATTATGGATTCAACCAAGATCGAAAAATGATGTAACTAAATTCCCCCATGTAGTTAGAGCTAGTCTAACTTTCTGGTATGCTTCCATTGATTCATTAGTCCAAAAATATTCAGGAGAAAGATGATTAATGAGATTTCTGTTATTAGTAACATAATTTTGACTAGAACACCAGAAAGTATACTATTTCATATTTTTCAAACAGGAATTAAATATTCAACAAAATGGTTAATTTCTCAAATTCTGATAGTAGCTAAATACTTGTTTTTAAGATAGTGAAAATTAGATGGTTTGCTGTCTTGGAACAAAATTAATTTTATTTTAGAAAGAAATAGAGAATAAAAGAGAGAATCTCAATCCTTGGACATAATTCGAAAAAGAAAAGACATAAAATGGAATTTATGGGATATTTATTCTGATGATGATCACAGAATAGTTAGTATACAAGGCATTTCTCTACTTATGCTTGATGATTATTGATTATCTTGTGTAATTTTGTATGTAGATTGTGAATGAAAATTGTACTTATATCTGTTTTATGTAATCTCTTTTTTCTTTGTTATGAATTAAAACTATATTAAATTTGTTAAATCATACATTGGGTCACAAAAACATAGGACTATATACTGTCACTCATCCATTTTTCTGGGTAGAAATCTAAATGTAAGGGTCATTTCACTTGCCAGACAGAATTTGCTGTATATCTGCTTAAGTGATACTGGTTTGTACCTGATAGATACCCTTAATTTGCTTGCTTAAACCAGTATACAGATTTCACCAAAATGTCATTGTTGAATTGTACCTGATACATATATATATTTTTCTCTTATATCTAATCAGTCTATCTTCCCTGCAATTTCTGTATTATGTACCTATAATTTGATACCTGGTGTGTGCAATAATTAGTGTATTGAATATATGTTTTTTTCCTGATAAGGAACAAACACCTTCCTTTTATAATTTAGTCAATTGGCCAGTCTATGACCTGCAAATTAGCTCAAACTTCTAGTTTGCCCCTGGAGACAGAATAGGGGAAGGGGGTATTTGACCGGGCTATGTGCGAGGGGAGTGTTTATGGTTGATGGAGTTAGGGGGGAGGTATTAAGTAAGGGGTGTTTTCCCGCCTTTGGCTACAGAGCAGGGGACGTGAACCCAGCTTCCGGCAGAGCCCCTGGCATCCCCAATCTTGGATGCCATGGTGGATCAACGAAGGGCCCAAGTAGGGATCCATGGACCAAGGTAAGGCTGCCCAGTGTGGAGGACAAGGCCGCCACAGAGACTTAGCCCATCAGTTGATACACCAAGAAAAATAAGACTGAGCAGGGCACCCAGGCAGCGGCTGGTGAGTGGCCCAGGAAGCAAGGAGAAGGAGGTGCAGCGGCAGAGAGCGCGGACAGAGCGTGGAGGCAAGATGGCGGGGGCTCCAAGGCCCTATTCACCAGATATAAGGCATTGTTCAGGAGCAGGATCGGGAAGTGAGGCACCGGGTCGACGCAAGAGGAACGCCAGCTGGAGCAACGGGAGCTCAGCGGAGAGTGCAGGCGTCGAAGTGTTTGTAATTACGGAAGCAGGAGATCTCCAGCGAGCTGGCGTGACAGGAGTGATCGATCGACATCAGCAGCATACAGGAACAGACCCATGCCCTCCCCCACAAGGGGGTCGAGGTCAGGGAGGATGTCACCATGGCAGCGGGCAATATATGGTGAGCCAAGATGGAAGACAGGAGCCGAGAGGGGGGGTCTTTTTGTTATAGCAGCGAGAAAGACAAACGCGGGTATAGGGACTTGGAACTGCCTTCCTATGACTGCGGACTACAGACCAAGAGGAAGGAGTTCTATGTCCAGGAGCAAGCAACTTCCGCCCCCGAATACCGAATCAGGCGTTACAGACCCCTTTAGGAGACGCAGTTGGGAGTCATAGCGATGAGTACCCAGAAGACACATGAGCTGAATACAGCACACAGTAAATTTTGCAAGGTTTCATGTCCAGTTTAAAAAGTTTGCTTGCTAAGTTTGAGGCTAGTAAAAGTCTGGGCCCCGTGCAGCATGGGTGGCAGATTTTGCTCAGAATGTAGGGCAGGTGCCGGTCAGTAATGTGGAGTTTAGAATAGATAGTGGGCAGCCTGTTGGGATTACTATGGCATCTGAGGAGGGAGGGCCCCCCATGAAGCAGGTGGCTGAGGAGGATGCCTGTATTAAAGTGGCGGATACTGCTCTAAAGAAATCGGCGCTTTGTTCTATCGGGCCCATAGGTGAACATGTGGCAAAAGAAGTTAGGGAAGAAATCTGGAAGAGGGAGTTCATTGAAATATTCTCTTTGTTGCCATTGGATAATTACATAAAAATAAAACATGACGAGAAAAAAGATAATACAAAAAAAGAGGATGAGCATAAGAGGAGGTATAGAAAAGTTGCCAAAACGTTTACCAACTGGTTACAAGCTTATCATTTTTGCCAGTATAGTGAGTGAAAAAATCCTGAGTATTGCTCATCCTTGTTCTGCTATTTGGACGAGATTGAGGGTATCCACTGCACATATAGAGGGCTAGCTTGGTGGGCCTATGATAAGAAATTCAGGCAAAAGATGGGGGTTTCTCCAGGAAAGCAGTGGGATGACAGGGATATGGGCAATTGCTTAAACATATTTACCCCATTACGATCTAAGGCAGTATCAGCAGTATCAGGGGCTAAACCAGGGTCGGTGCCTGCCATTAAGAAGGGACGTTGTTTTGCTTTCAATGAAAGCTCTTGCAGTTGGAGGCCGTCTTGCAAGTTTAGGCACAAGTGCTTAGAGTGTGGGTTAGGGCATCCTCTTTTTCAATGCTTTAAGAAGGCAAAAGGGCAAAAAACAGGGGAACAGGCTTCAAAAGGGAAAGAGCCTGGTATCATTAAAAAGAGAGGCCAGGTTATTGGTTAGCGGTTTTGATGTGGGGTTTTCTATTCTGTCTGTCATTTTCTTGGGTTTAGGGAGGCCCCCGAATTTAAAATCTACTATGGATAATCCTCAGGCAGTATTGGAGAAGCTTATGGAGGAAGTTAGTAAGGGTAGGATGGCTGGCCTGCTTATCCATTACCTGTCTCATCCAAAGGGTTTATCAGTTGACAACGGAATTGATAAGGACCTTGCATCGGTTACTAACGCCTCCTATAAACAGGCAGTTAAGCTGGTTAGGAAAGCGGATAGAGAGGCGGGGTTAGCTAAGGTTGACATTAAGGGCCCTATTAAATTCCAGCCTCGTAAATAAGAGGCTTCTACTTAAGCCCTACGTACTGCAAAGTTTCTCTAACTTACAATGCTATTAAATTAGCCCTGCTGCGAGCAACGTGTGAGCTACGCAGCAGGGCCGTACGTATCTACACTGCGTAAATGTACATGAGGAGTGACAGCCTGCGAGATGATATCGCAGGCTCCCACTCCTCATCAAGTGCTGCGGGGGTCCTAAAAGGGACCTCCGCGGCAGTCCCCCACATAAGCATTGCCGTGGGGGGTACTCCAAACCCCCCCCAGGCACCTAAAATGAACCCCCCCTCAATGCGGGGGTCCCTGTCGGGACCCCCGAAGTGTCCTCACATGAACACCTTGCTGCAGGGGTCCATAGGAACCCCCGCAGCCCCCACACATTAACCCCTTGCAGCGGGGGTCCCCGATCGGCACTGATCAGGCCCCCGCTGAATTTAAAACTTTTAAATTCCCCGCCGCGGCTCCTTAACGGGGCCGCGGCACACTATTAGCCAATCCCGGCCGCGGCACTTAAAATTAACCCCCCTCTATGCTGGGGGTCCCCATCGGGACCCCCGAAGTGTCCCCACATAAACCCATTGCAGGGGGGGTCCCCGATCTGCATAGATCAGGCCCCCCGCTGCATTTAAAACTTTTAAATTCCCCGCCGCGGCTCCTTAAAGGGACCGCGGCACACTATTAGCCAATCCCGGCCGCGGCACTTAAAATTAACCCCCCTCTATGCTGGGGGTCCCCATCGGGACCCCCGAAGTGTCCCCACATAAACCCATTGCAGGGGGGGTCCCCGATCTGCATAGATCAGGCCCCCCGCTGCATTTAAAACTTTTAAATTCCCCGCCGCGGCTCCTTAAAGGGACCGCGGCACACTATTAGCCAATCCCGGCCGCGGCACTTAAAATTAACCCCCCTCTATGCTGGGGGTCCCCATCGGGACCCCCGAAGTGTCCCCATATAAACCCCCTGCAGCGGGGGGCCCCGATCGGCACCGATCGTGACCCTGCTGCAATTCAATTTTAAATTTCCCGCCTCGCGGGTCCTCAAAGGACCGTAAAGGTCCTGAAAGGACTCGCACTAAAAATAATAACCCCAGGCAACTATAATTACCCCATTAACTCATGATGGTCAATCCAGACCACCATAAGGCCTAAATTAACCCATTAACTCATGATGGTCAATACAGACCAGCATAAGGCCTAAATTAACCCATTAACTCATGATGGTCAATCCAGACCACCATAAGACCTAAATTAACCCATTAACTCATGATGGTCAATACAGACCAGCATAAGGCCTAAATTAACCCATTAACTCATGATGGTCAATACAGACCAGCATAAGGCCTAAATTAACCCATTAACTCATGATGGTCAATACAGACCAGCATAAGGCTCTATTTAACCCCATCAGTCCCATAAGGGTATATTATTACCATTATGGGCCTGTTACAACCCAACATTAACCACATAAGTGCCATGATGGTCCTCAAGGACCATCATGACACTAACTACAAACACTACACTATAACCCCCAATAAACCATTTAATCTAAACTAACCCCCCTCTACACTAATCTATTAACACTTACACTACCTACCTACACTACCTACCCCCCTAATAAACCTCCCCAACACTCTAATTACAGTACAAAAAACAAAAAAACCTACAGTACAGAAAACAAAAAAAAATTACACACCTGAAAAGGAAAGACAGATAAACACAATACAATAATACATATAATACATTACATACATTACATACAATACATGACATTACATATAATATATTAAATATAATATATTAAATATAATATATTACATATAATACATTACATACATTACATACAATACATGACATTACATATAATATATTAAATATAATATATTAAATATAATATATTACATATAATACATTACATACATTACATACAATACATGACATTACATATAATATATTAAATATAATATATTAAATATAATATATTACATATAATACATTACATACATTACATACAATACATGACATTACATATAATATATTAAATATAATATATTAAATATAATATATTACATATAATACATTACATACATTACATACAATACATGACATTACATATAATATATTAAATATAATATATTAAATATAATATATTACATATAATATATTACATATAGTCCTAATCAAATACCCCCTATCTATCTAACATACAATCTATTTAATTTAAAATAAATCCTAACTATATCAAATACATCCCCCTATCTATCTAATATACAAAAAATCCTAACTACATACACAGACCCTTATTCTAAAATAAAATAAAATAATTACAGTCCTAACTACATACACAGACCCTAATTCTAAGCTAAAATCAATAAATTAAGACCACTTACCTTTAAGATGTTGCTTCAGATCACTAACCTATGGGTCAAACAAAAAAAAAAAATTAGTACAAAACATTAACATCAAATAAATAAACATTATATACATTCTACATATTCAACTCACCTTTACAGCATGTCCAGTCACTGTTAAGCTCTTCCGGCGCGGCCCTGTTAAAAAAAAAAAACACAATACATGAATACATGAATACAATATATAAACAATAAATAAAATACACAAATAAACATCTAAATATACATTTAACTTACCTCCCCGCGATGTCCCCGGCCTTCTCTCCTTCAGCCCCGGCTGGGCCGCGGAACCATCCGCGCTCTAAAAAAAAATAAAAAAAAAAATAACGGAGGTCTGCACTGGCAGACCTCCCCGACGCTACTGAACCTCCCGGAGTCGTTTCCGGGAGGAAATTGGCATTGTCGGCTTGTGATTGGCTGAAAAAGCTGTCAGCCAATCAAAAGTCGTCAATGTAGGAGCCAATCAGGATGCGCAGATGTCTTCTACCAATCACTCCGTGGGGGTGTATCCCATAGTGATTGGCTGAAGGCATCTGAGCGTTGTGATTGGTTCCCATAAAGATAGACAAGTGTTTTAGCCAATCAGGGTGGGATATTGGGGTGTATCCCATCCTGATTGGCTCACACATTGACGACTTTTGATTGGCTGAAATTGATAGACAGCTTTTTCAGCCAATCACAAGCCGCCAATGCCAATTTCCTCCCGGAAACGACTCCGGGAGGTTCAGTAGCGTCGGGGAGGTCTGCCAGTGCAGACCTCCGTTAGTTTTTTTTCTTTTTTTTTTTTAGAGCGCGGATGGTTCCGCGGCCCAGCCGGGGCTGAAGGAGAGAAGGCCGGGGACATCGCGGGGAGGTAAGTTAAATGTATATTTAGATGTTTATTTGTGTATTTTATTTATTGTTTATATATTGTATTCATGTATTCATGTATTGTGTTTTTTTTTTTTAACAGGGCCGCGCCGGAAGAGCTTAACAGTGACTGGACATGCTGTAAAGGTGAGTTGAATATGTAGAATGTATATAATGTTTATTTATTTGATGTTAATGTTTTGTACTAATTTTTTTTTTTTTTGACCCATAGGTTAGTGATCTGAAGCAACATCTTAAAGGTAAGTGGTCTTAATTTATTGATTTTAGCTTAGAATTAGGGTCTGTGTATGTAGTTAGGACTGTAATTATTTTATTTTATTTTAGAATAAGGGTCTGTGTATGTAGTTAGGATTTTTTGTATATTAGATAGATAGGGGGATGTATTTGATATAGTTAGGATTTATTTTAAATTAAATAGATTGTATGTTAGATAGATAGGGGGTATTTGATTAGGACTATATGTAATATATTATATGTAATATATTATATTTAATATATTATATTTAATATATTATATGTAATGTCATGTATTGTATGTAATGTATGTAATGTATTATATGTAATATATTATATTTAATATATTATATTTAATATATTATATGTAATGTCATGTATTGTATGTAATGTATGTAATGTATTATATGTAATATATTATATTTAATATATTATATTTAATATATTATATGTAATGTCATGTATTGTATGTAATGTATGTAATGTATTATATGTAATATATTATATTTAATATATTATATTTAATATATTATATGTAATGTCATGTATTGTATGTAATGTATGTAATGTATTATATGTAATATATTATATTTAATATATTATATTTAATATATTATATGTAATGTCATGTATTGTATGTAATGTATGTAATGTATTATATGTAATATATTATATTTAATATATTATATTTAATATATTATATGTAATGTCATGTATTGTATGTAATGTATGTAATGTATTATATGTAATATATTATATTTAATATATTATATTTAATATATTATATGTAATGTCATGTATTGTATGTAATGTATGTAATGTATTATATGTAATATATTATATTTAATATATTATATTTAATATATTATATGTAATGTCATGTATTGTATGTAATGTATGTAATGTATTATATGTAATATATTATATTTAATATATTATATTTAATATATTATATGTAATGTCATGTATTGTATGTAATGTATGTAATGTATTATATGTATTATTGTATTGTGTTTATCTGTCTTTCCTTTTCAGGTGTGTAATTTTTTTTTGTTTTCTGTACTGTAGGTTTTTTTGTTTTTTGTACTGTAGGTTTTTTGTTTTTTGTAATTAGAGTGTTGGGGAGGTTTATTAGGGGGTAGGTAGTGTAGGTAGGTAGTGTAAGTGTTAATAGATTAGTGTAGAGGGGGGTTAGTTTAGATTAAATGGTTTATTGGGGGTTATAGTGTAGTGTTTGTAGTTAGTGTCATGATGGTCCTTGAGGACCATCATGGCACTTATGTGGTTAATGTTGGGTTGTAACAGGCCCATAATGGTAATAATATACCCTTATGGGACTGATGGGGTTAAATAGAGCCTTATGCTGGTCTGTATTGACCATCATGAGTTAATGGGTTAATTTAGGCCTTATGCTGGTCTGTATTGACCATCATGAGTTAATGGGTTAATTTAGGCCTTATGGTGGTCTGGATTGACCATCATGAGTTAATGGGTTAATTTAGGCCTTATGCTGGTCTGTATTGACCATCATGAGTTAATGGGTTAATTTAGGTCTTATGGTGGTCTGTATTGACCATCATGAGTTAATGGGTTAATTTAGGCCTTATGGTGGTCTGGATTGACCACCATGAGTTAATGGGTTAATTTAGGCCTTATGCTGGTCTGTATTGACCATCATGAGTTAATGGGTTAATTTAGGTCTTATGGTGGTCTGTATTGACCATCATGAGTTAATGGGTTAATTTAGGCCTTATGCTGGTCTGTATTGACCATCATGAGTTAATGGGTTAATTTAGGCCTTATGGTGGTCTGGATTGACCATCATGAGTTAATGGGTTAATTTAGGTCTTATGGTGGTCTGGATTGACCACCATGAGTTAATGGGTTAATTTAGGCCTTATGCTGGTCTGTATTGACCATCATGAGTTAATGGGTTAATTTAGGTCTTATGGTGGTCTGTATTGACCATCATGAGTTAATGGGTTAATTTAGGTCTTATGCTGGTCTGTATTGACCATCATGAGTTAATGGGTTAATTTAGGTCTTATGGTGGTCTGGATTGACCATCATGAGTTAATGGGTTAATTTAGGTCTTATGGTGGTCTGGATTGACCATCATGAGTTAATGGGGTAATTATAGTTGCCTGGGGTTATTATTTTTAGTGCGAGTCCTTTCAGGACCTTTACGGTCCTTTGAGGACCCGCGAGGCGGGAAATTTAAAATTGAATTGCAGCAGGGTCACGATCGGTGCCGATCGGGGCCCCCCGCTGCAGGGGGTTTATATGGGGACACTTCGGGGGTCCCGATGGGGACCCCCAGCATAGAGGGGGGTTAATTTTAAGTGCCGCGGCCGGGATTGGCTAATAGTGTGCCGCGGTCCCTTTAAGGAGCCGCGGCGGGGAATTTAAAAGTTTTAAATGCAGCGGGGGCCTGATCTATGCAGATCGGGGACCCCCCCTGCAATGGGTTTATGTGGGGACACTTCGGGGGTCCCGATGGGGACCCCCAGCATAGAGGGGGGTTAATTTTAAGTGCCGCGGCCGGGATTGGCTAATAGTGTGCCGCGGTCCCTTTAAGGAGCCGCGGCGGGGAATTTAAAAGTTTTAAATGCAGCGGGGGGCCTGATCTATGCAGATCGGGGACCCCCCCTGCAATGGGTTTATGTGGGGACACTTCGGGGGTCCCGATGGGGACCCCCAGCATAGAGGGGGGTTAATTTTAAGTGCCGCGGCCGGGATTGGCTAATAGTGTGCCGCGGTCCCTTTAAGGAGCCGCGGCGGGGAATTTAAAAGTTTTAAATGCAGCGGGGGGCCTGATCTATGCAGATCGGGGACCCCCCCTGCAATGGGTTTATGTGGGGACACTTCGGGGGTCCCGATGGGGACCCCCAGCATAGAGGGGGGTTAATTTTAAGTGCCGCGGCCGGGATTGGCTAATAGTGTGCCGCGGTCCCTTTAAGGAGCCGCGGCGGGGAATTTAAAAGTTTTAAATGCAGCGGGGGGCCTGATCTATGCAGATCGGGGACCCCCCCTGCAATGGGTTTATGTGGGGACACTTCGGGGGTCCCGATGGGGACCCCCAGCATAGAGGGGGGTTAATTTTAAGTGCCGCGGCCGGGATTGGCTAATAGTGTGCCGCGGTCCCTTTAAGGAGCCGCGGCGGGGAATTTAAAAGTTTTAAATGCAGCGGGGGGCCTGATCTATGCAGATCGGGGACCCCCGCTGCAAGGGGTTAATGTGGGGGTGCTGCAGGGGTCCTGATAGAGACCCCTGCAGCATGGGGATGTGTATAGGGTGCAGGGGGGAGCCTCACGCTGCTGTCTCGGGCTGTTCCGAGGCAGCACGTAGAGGCTTTCGGATCCCTTGCGTGGACTTTTTGTCCACGTAGGGATTCTTACGATATGCGAGACTCGTGCATAGATTTAAGGCTACGTAGCTCTCTCGGAGCCTATTCTCGGCCATTTTCTCGCAGTCATATCGTAAAGCAGGCTGCGAGAGATTCGGTTCTCGCAAACAGCAGGAAAACTGCCTTTTGCGAGCACCGAGAGAACTACGAGGGAGAATTTAATAGGGCCCTAAGTCAGCATTTAGGCTGTTGCCAGTTCATCCGGATTCCCACCATTTGCTAGGTTGTTTCATCCAGGGGAAGTATTTTGTGGACTTGTGTCTTCCCATGGGGTGCTCCATTGCTTGTTCATATTTCAAAATGTTTAGCACGTTCTTGCAGTGGGTGTTATTTAAGTGGGCGTGGTCATCATCGGTAGTCCATTACTTAGACAATTTTTTATTTGTGGGTCCGGCGGGGTCCTCTGAGTGTGGCATACTTTTGGTAAAATTCCAGGAGATGGCAGCATTTTGGAATCCCCCCTGTGGATGATAAGACCGAAGGCCTGAGTCGAGTAATTTTTTTAGGAATTCAAATTGATACAGATTCATTGGAATGTAGACTTCCTGAGCATAAGGTGGATGACTTACGGAATTTGGTGCTGGTGGTCTTGGTCGCTAAGAAGGTAACTTTAAGGGTTAAAACTTAATTTTGCATGTTGTATTATTCCAATGGGGAGAATTTTCTCTAGAAGGTTGTCTTTGGCCACATAGGGAGTGAGGCAGCCCTATCATCACATTAGAATAATGGCGGAGCATAAGGCTGACTTACATATTTGGCATTTCTTCTTGCAGCATTTTAACGGGCGCACGATTATTTTACAGGAACCAGTGAACGATGAGGTATTAGAACTGTATACCGATGCAGCAGGCTCAAAACGTTTTGGGGTTTATTTCGGGGGCAGTGGTGTGCAAAAAAAGTGGCCGACTGATTGGGCAGTTTGACTAGGAATTTAATGTTTTGGGAGTTATTCCCAATAGTGGCAGCTATTTTCCTGTCATATTTCACAGCGATAATTTGTGTGTGGTCCAAGCGATCAACTCAACAACTGCCTATTTGCCTCCAGTAGTCAGGCTGCTGAGGCCATTGGTACTGCAATGTCTTTAAAATAATATTTTGATTAGGGCTTTCCACATCGCTGGGGTAAGGAATGTTATAGCTGATGCCTTATTGCGGGGTAAATGGAAGAAATTCAGGGAACTGGCGCCAGCAGCGGATCACAACCCCACGTACTTTCCACCTCACTTATGGATATGGGGTTTAAAGTAATGATAGGATCATTGGGGTTTAGGGATACTGCCTGATAAAAATCTGGATGTGATTGTCTAATTGTTTCATTAAAATATGTGAGTTGGTTTATTTCTGTTGTTCTCTTTCATTATCAGGAGCCCGCTGCAGTTATGGATTGTGGGGCATTCGTTTATATATTAGTCAAGACCGTCGGCGGCAATACAAGACAATGGTCGCCAGTTGGGTTTTCCAGAGTAAGCAGTTTCAGTTAAATGGTTCAGTATACGGGGGATGAAATGGGAACAGGTTTTGGGTAAGGTTGTGGGGTATGCGAGAGCTGCTCTGCCTCCGGAGATTTTAATCCTACACGTGGGTGGGAATGATTTAGGTTTTATGTCAATGAAAGAGCTTATTAGAATGATGAAGAGAGACATTCTAAGGTTGAGTGAGCTATTCCCGGGATTAATTGTTATCTGGTCACAGATTACTCCTAGGTTTAATTGGAGCGGTGCTTTTGAACAAAAAAGGTTAGACGGAGCTAGAGTCGGGTTAACAAAATTACGGCGTCTTTTGTTAGGAGGTTGAGTGGTTTCACAATAAGGCATAGAGATCTCGAGATCCCGGGCGTACACCTCAATGAGGTAGGCCTGTCTTTGCTAAATTATACATTAAAGGTGGGTATCAGACAGGTTTTGGTGGTAGGGGACTCTATTATTAGGAAGGTAGACAGGGTGATTTGTCACCCAGATCCCAGCAATCGAACAGTTTGCTGTTTCCCGGGTGCTCAGGTTCATCATGTTGTGGATTCGGCAGACAAATTATTGGGAGGGGCTGGAAATGAACCAGCGGTCTTGGTACATATTGGTACCAATGACAAAGTTAGTGGAAGATGGAGTGTCCTAAAGAATGATTTTAGAGAACTGGGTAATAAGCTTGTAGGCAAGGACCTCCAAGGTAGCCCAGGGAGGCAGAAGGAGCTTAGGGAGGTTAATGCGTGGCTAAAGATGTGGTGCACTAAGGAGGGGTTTGGGTTTTTAGAACACTGGGCTGACTTCTCACTTCGGTACAATCTCTACAGCAGGGATGGATTGCACCTTAATGATGAGGGAGCTTTTGTGCTAGGGAATAGGATGGTAGAAAGGCTGGAGGAGTTTTTAAACTAGGAGGTGGGGGGAGGGACTAGATATAAGTAATGGGGTAAAACATGTAGAGGGTATAAGGGATGAATTAACAACTCATAGGGGAGGATATGGGGGGAGGGGTAGTATAGTCAGTAGGGAGATAGTACTAAGTAACTCAAGTACTGTGGCAGTCACTTCAGAACTACAGACTCATAACATAAGGTGTATGCTTGCTAATGCCAGAAGCGTGCCAGGAAAATGGGAGAGTTAGAATTATTAGCAATTAATAAAAAATGGGATTTAATAGGCATTACTGAAACATGGTGGGATGAATCTCATGACTGCACTGTTAATCTGGATGGTTGTAACCTATTTAGGAAAGATAGAGGCAATGGTAAAAGAGGAGGAGGGATTGGTTTGTATGTTAAGCCTGAATTTAAGCCTATAGTCAGAGAAGATTTATACAGTGGAACTAGTGATAACGTTGAAGTGTTGTGGGTATAGTTAAATAGCGGAGCAGCAAATTCCAAAAGAATAATAGTTGGAGTATGCTATAAACCGCCAAATATAATTAGAAAATGAGGATTTGCAATTATTGTTACAGATTGGAAATGCAGTTAAGCATGGGCAAGTTCTAATAATGTGAGATTTTAATTACCATGAAATAAACAGGATAAATGAGACTAGCAGTTCAGCTAAGGGGAGCAGTGTAACAGGGTTGGAACACGAATCCAATATCTCCACTGGTATACGGTATAATATCCAAGAAGCACTACAGTCTCACCATCCCCAACCTCTGATATTGGACGACACTCAATTGGGAGTCAAAGACTACTGTCTTTATTTTGTTGTGCAGAAATATATATACACATCTCTTCCCACAGGCAATACACATCCCCCATAGTTGGCCACACAATACACATAGAGGGACAATAGGTGTGGTCACACCCCCCGGAGGTTACCTGCCTACTTTGATACAATCAGACATTGATCAGATTATCCGTCTCTTTTGTTCTTATGTCTCATAATGAAAACACTGTATACAATAGACTTCCTTATCTTATGAGGAGTCTCTGTAATAGGATTATCTATTAACCTAGTAGCTGTAATATTCTGAGCCAATATATTCTGTAGAACATAAAACAACATATCTACAGTACAGCAATGTGATCATATTTTAACCATAACCATAAAACAGGGTAAAACAGTGATGGGTTCCGTTACACACCTCCCCCGTGACCATAAGCCGGTATACACGGTCTGATCCCAACAGATCGGCCTGGGGATGTCCGGACAAAAGTATTTGTTGGTCAATTCTCTAGTTTGACAACCCATCAGCATTACTACAATTCACCTTTACTCACATTTCAAGAACAAAACAAACGCACACTTTATACAGCATTCACAGCAATAAACATTTCAAGGAGAGGGAAAATACATTTTACAAACAGATTTTACAGGGGCCTCTATACTGGAGACAATGGGGAAAGTAATCCAATTATCCAGGGATAGAGGCAGACTCCATTGAGCACATGGTTGCAAAAAAACATAAACCACTTTAAAATACATAAAGTCACCTTTTACACATAACACACAGACATTTCACATATCCCCAGATAGCTGGGATCTGAGCGCACAAAACTACCGAATAGCGCTCAGATCCTATTCACACAGTTCAATTGCCAGGTAGCTAAAGTCTTTCCCATAGTCTTTCATTATATGAATGGGCTCCATGACATAGCTGTCTGGGGTATCACCGCTCCCACAGGGCAAGTACCAAATGACCCCACTGTATTTAAAGGGCCATAATGAGGGACATACACTCTGGTATAGCCGAATACTGTTTTTAAAGGGCAATATGTCCCAGGGCCATAGTCGCAGGGCAGGAGGCTGGCAATAAGTCCTCTACAGGACAAAGTGGCAAAAGGCACTTCGTGACCCATTTCCCCTTTGGGGGGAAGTCTAACCAGGCACCTGGATATTTCGCTCTGGCGATGGCGCAACACGCTGAGGGGACTTGAGGGGCAGAGGCCAGCGGCACTTTGCCCTGATGCCAGCTCTTCTGCTGGTATAACCTGCAGGACATTCTGCTCTGTACAAGGGACAAAGGGAGGGCAGAGGCCGACTGCACTCTGCCCCGCTGTCAGCTCTTCTGCTGGGGTACTTGGGACATATTCCGGCTCAGTAGCCAGGGAAAGGTGGGGGTCAGTGGGGGTTAACATTTCCTCTGTTAACCCTGGGGCCACATTAGGAGTTAGCTGGGGAGGGGAATTTGTACTTACCCCCTCCTCCGGTTGTCCCAGTGAGGGTAGTTGGGGATCTGGACAGGCTGTCCAGCATCCTGGTAGGTCAGGTACAGAGACCATGGTCCCTTCTGCGCCGTCTGGGAGATTGGTGTCTCCCCTTGTTAGGGTAAGCTGTCGCTGGGGGGAGAGGGCGACACCTTCAGCTCCCTGGGGTTCACACTGCCGCTGGGGGGAAGGACGACACCTTCGGCCCCCTGGGGTACACACTGCCGCTGGGGAGGAAGGACGGCACCTTCTGCTCCCTGGGGTACACACTGCCGCTGGGGAGGAAGGACGGCACCTTCTGCTCCCTGGGGTACACACTGCCGCTGGGGGGGGGGGGGGGCGGCACCTTCTGCTCCCTGGGATACACACTGCCGCTGGGGGGGAAGGACGACACCTTCTGCTCCCTGAGATACACACTGCAGTTGGGGGGGAAAGGATGACACCTTCGGCCCCCTGGGGTACACACTGCCGCTGGGGAGGAAGGACGACACCTTCTGCTCACTGGGATACACACTGCCGCTGGGGGGGGAGGACGACACCTTCGGGCCCCTGGGGTACACACTGCCGCTGGGGAGGAAGGACGGCCCCTTCTGCTCCCTGGGATACACACTGCCGCTGGGGGGGAAGGACGACACCTTCGGCCCCCTGGGGTACACACTGCCGCTGGGTAGGAAGGACAGCACCTTCTGCTCCCTGGGGTACACACTGTCGCTGGGGACGAAGAATGGCACCTTCTGCTCCCTGGGGTACACACTGCCGCTGGGGAGGAAGGACGGCACCTTCTGCTCCCTGGGAAACACACTGCCACTGGGGAGGAAGGACGGCACCTTCTGCTCTCTGTGGTTCACACTGCCGCTGGGGAAGAAGGACGACACCTTCTGCTCCCTGGGATACACACTGCTGCTGGGGGGAAAGGACGACACCTTCAGCCCCCTGGGGTACACACTGCCGCTGGGTATGAAGGACGGCACCTTCTGCTTCCTGGGGTACACACTGCCGCTGGGGAGGAAGGACGGCACCTTCTGCTCCCTGGGGTACACACTGCCGCTGGGGGGGACGGACGGCACCTTCTGCTCCCTGGGATACACACTGCCGCTGGGGGGGAAGGACGACACCTTCTGCTCCCTGAGATACACACTGCAGTTGGGGGGGGAAAGGATGACACGTTCGGCCCCCTGGGGTACACACTGCCGCTGGGGAGGAAGGACGACACCTTCTGCTCCCTGGGGTACACACTGCCGCTGGGGGGGACGGACGGCACCTTCTGCTCCCTGGGATACACACTGCCGCTGGGGGGGAAGGACGACACCTTCTGCTCCCTGAGATACACACTGCAGTTGGGGGGGGAAAGGATGACACGTTCGGCCCCCTGGGGTACACACTGCCGCTGGGGAGGAAGGACGACACCTTCTGCTCACTGGGATACACACTGCCGCTGGGGGGGGAGGACGACACCTTCGGCCCCCTGGGGTACACACTGCCGCTGGGGAGGAAGGACGGCCCCTTCTGCTCCCTGGGATACACACTGCCGCTGGGGGGGAAGGACGACACCTTTGGCCCCCTGGGGTACACACTGCCGCTGGGTAGGAAGGACAGCACCTTCTGCTCCCTGGGGTACACACTGTCGCTGGGGAGGAAGGATGGCACCTTCTGCTCCCTGGGGTACACACTGCCGCTGGGGAGGAAGGACGGCACCTTCTGCTCCCTGGGAAACACACTGCCACTGGGGAGGAAGGACGGCACCTTCTGCTCTCTGTGGTTCACACTGCCGCTGGGGAAGAAGGACGACACCTTCTGCTCCCTGGGATACACACTGCTGCTGGGGGGAAAGGACGACACCTTCAGCCCCCTGGGGTACACACTGCCGCTGGGTAGGAAGGACGGCACCTTCTGCTCCCTGGGGTACACACTGCCGCTGGGGAGGAAGGACGGCACCTTCTGCTCCCTGGGGTACACACTGCCGCTGGGGGGGGGGGGGACGGCACCTTCTGCTCCCTGGGATACACACTGCCGCTGGGGGGGAAGGACGACACCTTCTGCTCCCTGAGATACACACTGCAGTTGGGGGGGGAAAGGATGACACCTTCGGCCCCCTGGGGTACACACTGCCGCTGGGGAGGAAGGACGACACCTTCTGCTCACTGGGATACACACTGCCGCTGGGGGGGGAGGACGACACCTTCGGCCCCCTGGGGTACACACTGCCGCTGGGGAGGAAGGACGGCCCCTTCTGCTCCCTGGGATACACACTGCCGCTGGGGAGGAAGGACGGCACCTTCTGCTCCCTGGGATACACACTGCCGCTGGGGGGGAAGGACGACACCTTCGCCCCCCTGGGGTACACACTGCCGCTGGGGAGGAAGGACGGCACCTTCTGCTCCCTGGGGTACACACTGCTGCTGGGGAGGAAGGACGGCACCTTCTGCTCCCTGGGATACACACTGCCGCTGGGGGGGAAGGACGACACCTTCGGCCCCCTGGGGTACACACTGCCGCTGAGGAGGAAGGACGGCACCTTCTGCTCCCTGGGATACACACTGCTGCTGGGGGGAAAGGACGACACCTTCGGCCCCCTGGGGTACACACTGCCGCTGGGTAGGAAGGACGGCACCTTCTGCTCCCTGGGGTACACACTGTCGCTGGGGAGGAAGGATGGCACCTTCTGCTCCCTGGGGTACACACTGCCGCTGGGGAGGAAGGACGGCACCTTCTGCTCCCTGGGAAACACACTGCCACTGGGGAGGAAGGACGGCACCTTCTGCTCTCTGTGGTTCACACTGCCGCTGGGGAAGAAGGACAACACCTTCGGCTCCCTGTAGGGCCGGTAGAGAGACCTCGGTCCCATCTCTACCTGCCATCTGGAGGTCATCCCAGGACCAGTCAATGAGGTCTGGTTCTGCTTGTCGGGTTGGTTGGGGCTGCACGAAGCTGAGCAGGTGTTGGTAGTCCTGCTCCAGCTCCCACTCGCTCGTTACCAGGTGGGTCATGTCTTTGCTCACCTCGCCTTCGTCAACCCAGACATACATGCCCATCCGGTAGTGGTAGATGTCCCAAAACCTAGACCCCTCCGTGCTGCCAAGATCAATGTCGTCCTCCAAGGCATCCCATAATAAACCCGGGCCATCATAATCATCCCCCTCCGGTAAGTCGTGTTCAGCCATCCAGGGGGTAAGTCAAACGGTATGCCACCAGAGGGCCTGGTATGCGTTGTCTAGCCAGATCTCTCGCCATACCAGGGTCTCTAGTCTTGTCACCCACTCATCCAGGGGCTGCTCTCCCAATAGATACATCCGCATCGCCACTCGCTTCTGTAGCCGCTGCTTATCACTGGGGAGACTCTCAGCTCGCCACCATTGGGCATCTTCCAGGGCATCATACCAGAGTTCCTTTCTGTCTGCATCCCTGTAGTCCGCGGCCGCCTCCTCCTCCTCATCATGGAACGCTGTCCGAAAACTAGCCGGTTCCATCCTGCTGTAGCCAGGGGCGCTGTACGGATACTAGCGTTGTCCTCAATTTGTAACTCCATGGAATGGTGTCTCCTGTAGCTGTCCTTCTGACCGTGGGAACAATTGCGCCACTTGCCACCAAATGTAACAGAGTTGGAACACGAATCCAATATCTCCGCTGGTATACGGTAAAATATCCAAGAAGCACTTCAGTCTCACCATCCCCAACCTCCCATATTGGACGACACTCAATTGGGAGTCAAAGACTATTGTCTTTATTATGTTGTGCAGAAATATATATACACATCTCTTCCCACAGGCAATACACATCCCCCATAGTTGGCCACACAATACACATAGAGGGACAATAGGTGTGGTCACACCCCCCGGAGGTTACCTGGCTACTTTGATACAATCAGACATTGATCAGATTATCCGTCTCTTTTGTTCTTATGTCTCATAATGAAAACACTGTATACAATAGACTTCCTTATCTTATGAGGAGTCTCTGTAATAGGATTATCTATTAACCTAGTAGCTGTAATATTCTGAGCCAATATATTCTGTAGAACATAAAACAACATATCTACAGTACAGCAATGTGATCATATTTTAACCATAACCATAAAACAGGGTAAAACAGTGATGGGTTCCGTTACAAGCAGGTTCTTGAGTACACTCAGGGATCATTATCTGGCCCAGGTTATACAAGAGCCTACTAGAAATGAAGCTATCTTCGATTTAGTCATCACAAATAATATTGATATAGTATCAAATGTTGGAAAAGGGCAACCGTTGGGAAACAGTGATCACAACACAGTCTCATTTGAGATTGAATTAAAAAAAAAACATTTTTAAGGGGCCAACAAAAACTCTTAATTTTAAACGGGCAGATGGACAACATTTAAATCCTTACTAAATATACATACACATCGGCATATACCATGTGGGGAAAAAAATAAAAGGAGTAAATCCCATCCAATGTGTCTTAATAATGATTTAAAGATCAAGATACAGAGTAAAAAAGAGGCTTTTATATTGTACAAACAAGAGGGGACAGAGACTGCTATACGGGAGTACAAGGAAATCAACAAGGCTTGCAAAAAGGCTATTGGACTGGCTAAAATACAAAATGAAAAATGTATTGCAAAAGAGAGTAAGACTAACCCTAAAATATCGCATTTCGTAAGAATCCCTACGGGCACAAAAAGTGCCCGCATGGAATCCTAAAGCCTCTACGTGCTGCCTCAGAGCAGCCTGAGACAGCCATGTGAGGCTCCCCCCTGCACCCTATTCACATCCCCATGCTGCAGGGATTTCTATCGGGACCCCTGCAGCACCCCCACATTAACCCCTTGCAGCGGGGGGCACCGATCAGGCCCCCGCTGCATTTAAAAGTTTTAAATTCCTCGCCGCAGCTCCTTAAAGGGGCCGTGGCACACTAATTGCCAATCCTGGCCGCGGCACCTACAATTAACCCCCCTCTATGCTGGGGGTCCCCATCGGGACCCCCGAAGTGTCCCCACATAAACCCATTGCAGCGGGGGGTCCCCGATCTGCATAGATCAGGAACCCCGCTGCATTTAAACGTTTTAAATTCCTTGCCACGGCTCCTTAAAAGGGGCCGCGGCACACTATTACCCAATCCCGGCTGCGGCACCTACAATTTACCCCTCTCTATGCTGGGAGTCCCCATCGGGACCCCCGAAGTGTCCCCACATAAACCCCTTGCTGCAGGGGTCCATAGGGACCCCCGCAGCTCCCCCACAATAACCCCCTGCAGCGGGGTTCCCCCATCGGCACCGATCGTGACCCTGCTGCATTTCAATTTTAAATTTCCCGCATAAGGCCTTAATTAACCCTATAACTAATGAAGGTCAATACAGACCCCCATAAGCACTTAATTAACCCCATCACTCATGAAGGTCAATACAGACCCCCATAAGCACTTAATTAACCCTATAACTCATGAAGGTCAATACAGACCCCCATAAGGCCTTAATTAACCCTATAACTCATGAAGGTCAATACAGACCCCCATAAGCACTTAATTAACCCTGTCACTCATGAAGGTCAATACAGACCCCCATAAGCACTCAATTAACCCTATAACTCATGAAGGTCAATACAGACCCCCATAAGGCCTTAATTAACCCTATAACTCATGAAGGTCAATACAGACCCCCATAAGCACTTAATTAACCCTGTCACTCATGAAGGTCAATACAGACCCCCATAAGCACTTAATTAACCCTATAACTCATGAAGGTCAATACAGACCTCCATAAGCACTTAATTAACCCCATCACTCATGAAGGTCAATACAGAACCCCTTAAGCACTTAATTAACCCTATAACTCATGAAGGGCAATACAGACCCCCATAATCCTCTATTTAACCCCATCAGTCCCATAAGGGTATATTATGACCATTATGGGCCTGTTACAACCCAACATTAACCACATAAGTGCCATGACGGTCCTCAAGGACCATCATGACACTAACTACAAACACTACACTATAACCCCCAATAAACCATTTAATCTAAACTAACCCCCCTCTACACTAATCTATTAACACTTACACTACCTACCTACACTACCTACCCCCTAATAAACCTCCCCACCACTCTAATTACAATTTTTTTTAAAAACCTACCTTACAGAAAATAAAAAAACCTAAGTCAACAAAAATAAAGAAACCTACAGTACATAAAAAAAAAACCTACAGTACAGAAAAAAAACAAATACATTGCAACCCCCCCCCCCCCCCACACTACAGAAAATAAAAAAAAATACACACCTGAAAAGGAAAGATAGATATACACAATACAATACATACATACATATAATACATTACATTACATACATTACATATAATATATTACATATAATACATTACATTACATACATTACATTACATATAATATATTACATATAATATATTACATATAATACATTACATACAATACATTACATTACATACATTACATATAATATATTACATATAATATATTACATATAATACAAATCAAATACCCCCTATCTATCTAACATACAATCTATTTAATATAAAATAAATCCTAACTATATCAAATACATCCCCCTATCTATCTAATATACAATAAATCCTAACTACATACACAGACCCTAATTCTAAGCTAAAATAAAATAATTAAGACCACTTACCTTTAAGATGTCCCTTCAGATCCCTAACCTAGGGGTAAAACAAAACAAAATAATTAGTACAAAACATTAACATGAAATAAATAAACATTATATACATTCTAAATATTCTACTCACCCTTCCAGCATGTCCCGTCATTGTTCAGCTCTTCCAGCACGCCCTGTTAAAAAAACACAATACATTAATACAATATACAAACAAGAAATAAAATAAACATATAAACATCTAAATATACATTTAACTTACCTCCCCGCAATGTCCCCAGCCTCCTCGCCTTCAGCCCCGGCTGAGCCCCGGAACCATCCGCGTTCTAAAAAAAAAAAAAAAACTAACGGAGATCTGCACTCACAGACATCCCCGATGCTAATGAGCCTCCCGGAGTCTTTTCCGGGAGGAAATTGGCAATGGCGGCTTGTGATTGGCTGAAAAAGCTGTCTATCAATTTCAGCCAATCAGAAGTTGTCAATGTGTGAGCCAATCAGGATGGGATACACCCCAATATCCCACCCTGATTGGCTAAAGCACCTGTCAATCTTTATTGGAACCAATAACAAGGCTCAGATGCCTTCAGCCAATCACTATGGGTTACACCCCCACGGAGTGATTGGTAGAAGACATCTGCGCATCCTGATTGGCTCAGACATTGACGACTTCTGATTGGCTGAAATTGATAGACAGCTTTTTCAGCCAATCACAAGCCGCCATTGCCAATTTCCTCCTGGAAAAGACTCCGGGAGGCTCATTAGCGTCGGGGAGGTCTGCGAGTGCAGATCTCCGTTAGATTTTTTTAGAGCGCGGATGGTTCCGGGGCCCAGCCGGGGAGGAGGCCGGGGACATCGCGGGGAGGTAAGTTAAATGTATATTTAGATGTTTATATGTTTATTTTATTTCTTGTTTGTATATTGTAATAATGTATTGTGTTTTTTTAACAGGGCCGCGCCGGAAGAACTGAACAATGACGGGACATGCTGGAAAGCATTATAAGGGAGTAGAATATTTAGAATGTATATAATGTTTATTTATTTCATGTTAATGTTTTGTACTAATTATTTTGTTTTGTTTTACTCCTAGGTTAGTGATCTGAAGGGGCATCTTAAAGGTAAGTGGTCTAAATTATTTTATTTTAGCTTAGAATTAGGGTCTGTGTATGTAGTTAGGATTTATTGTATAATAGATAGATGGGGGATGTATTTGATAAAGTTAGGATTTATTTTATATTAAATAGATTGGGCCTCATTCTATTAGCGGCCGTAAATCGTCCGTAAGGCTGCGATTCCTTGCGGGGGTTCTGTTAACTCGCGATTCTATTATACGGCCCCGCAAGGATCTCCCCTTACGGCCGGCCGCATATCTTGAAACCGGCCGTAAGCTGTGAAATCTAAAAACGCAAAAATAAATTCAAGCCTGCACTGTACAGCTCTGTAAATGCTAGGGATCATATTGGGGGACATGAGGATTAAAAGTAACCCACTCTCAAGCTTGCACATCAGCCCAAACCTGAGTTCAAATTAACTGTTTATTTTCCGGCTGTGGTGTGGGCGGGTCTGAAGTGCTACAAGCACTCTGGACTTTTTACATGGATATTTTACGGATATTAAAAAATATATATTTTACGGATTTGAGTATAGGATAATTATGTGCTATTTTTTCTAACACCTAAAATCCCTTTATAGTCTTCTCAAAGTGCAGGATGGCTTTATTTGAGCTATTTTATGTGCTTAATTGGTGCTAGCGGGACCTCTTTCCTGCAAGTAAGCTGCGGCTCGTTTTTAGCCTTGCAGAGAGGGTTCCCGGAGCAATTGAATTGCAAATAGGAATTTCTTACGGCCGAAACTCTTGCGGCCGTTTTAGATCAAAGGCTTTCCTCCGGCGCGAGCGGCCGCAAGAGATAGCAAGGCACCGGCCGCAAGCCTGCCGGAGCCCACGGCCGTAAGGGAATAGAATAGCCGAATAGCTTGCGGCCGGTCCTTGCGGCCCCGCAACGGCTGCGGCCGCTAATAGAATGAGGCCCATTGTATGTTAGATAGATAGGGGGTATTTGATTTGTATTATATGTAATATATTATATGTAATATATTTGAAGTAATGTATGTAATGTAATGTATTGTATGTAATGTATTATATGTGATATATTATATGTAATATATTATATGTAATGTAATGTATTATATGTAATATATTATATGTAATGTATGTAATGTAATGTATGTAATGTAATGTATTATATGTATGTATGTATTGTATTGTGTATATCTGTCTTTCCTTTTCAGGTGTGTAATTTTTTTATTTTCTGTAGTGGGGGGGGGGGGGGGTTGTAATGTATTTGGTTTTTTTCTGTACTGTAGGGTTTTTTTTTCTGTACTGTAGGTTTTTTTTTTGTACTGTAGGTTTCTTTTTTTTTGATGACTTAGGTTTTTTTATTTTCTGTAAGGTAGGTTTTTTAAATTTTTGTAATTAGAGTGGTGGGGAGTTTTATTAGGGGGTAGGTAGTGTAGGTAGGTAGTGTAAGTGTTAATAGATTAGTGTAGAGGGGGGTTAGTTTAGATTAAATGGTTTATTGGGGGTTATAGTGTAGTGTTTGTAGTTAGTGTCATGATGGTCCTTGAGGACCGTCATGGCACTTATGTGGTTAATGTTGGGTTGTAACAGGCCCATAATGGTCATAATATACCCTTATGGGACTGATGGGGTTAAATAGAGGCTTATGGGGGTCTGTATTGCCCTTCATGAGTTATAGGGTTAATTAAGTGCTTATGGGGGTCTGTATTGACCTTCATGAGTGACGGGGTTAATTAAGTGCTTATGGGGGTCTGTATTGACCTTCATGAGTTATAGGGTTAATTAAGGCCTTATGGGGGTCTGTATTGACCTTCATGAGTTATAGGGTTAATTAGGGCCTTATGGGGGTCTGTATTGACCCTTATGAGTGACGGGGTTAAATAAGTGCTTATGGGGGTCTGTATTGACATTCATGAGTTATAGGGTTAATTAAGTGCTTATGGGGGTCTGTATTGACCTTCATGAGTGACGGGTTAATTTAGTGCTTATGGGGGTCTGTATTGACCTTCATGAGTTATAGGGTTAATTAAGGCCTTATGGGGGTCTATATTGACCTTCATGAATTATAGGGTTAATTATAGTTGCCCGGGGTTAATATTTTTAGTGCGAGTCCTTTCAAAACCTTTACGGTCCTTTAAGGACCTGCGAGGCGGGAAATTTAAAATTGAAATGCAGCAGGGTCACGATCGGTGCCGATCGGGCACCCCCGCTGCAGGGGGTTAATGTGGGGGGGCTGCGGGGGTCCCTATGGACCCCTGCAGCAAGAGATTTATGTGGGGACACTTGGGGGGTCCCGATGGGGACCCCCAGCATAAAGGGGGGTTAATTTTAGGTGCCACGGCCGGGATTGCGTAATATTTTGCCGCGGGCGCTTTAAGGAGCCGCGGCGGGTAATTTAAAAATTTTAAATTCAGTGGGGGGGCCTGATCTACGCAGATCGGGGACCCCCGCTGCAAGGGGTTAATGTGGGGACACTTGGGGGGTACCGATGGGGACCCCCAGCATAAAGGGGGGTTAATTTTAGGTGTCACGGCCGGGATTGCGTAATAGTTTGCCGCGGGCCCTTTAAGGAGCCGCGGCGGGGAATTTAAGTATTAAATGCAGCGGGGCCTGATCGGTGCCGATCGGGGACCCCCGCTGCAATGGGTTAATGTGTGTGGGCTGCGGGGGTCCCTATGGACCCCAGCAGCAAGGTGTTAATGTGAGGACACTTCGGGGGTTCCGATGGGGACCCCCGCATAGAGGGGGGGTTCATTTTAGGTGTCGGGGGGGTAGTTGGAGTACCCCCCACGTCAGGGCTTATGTGGGGGACTGACGCGGAGGTCACGTTTAGGACCCCTGCACTACTTTTTGAGGTGCGGGAGCCTGCGATATCATATCGCAGGCTGTCACTCCTCATGTACATTTACGCAGTGTTGATACGTAAGGCCCTGCTGCGTAGCTCATACGTTGCTCGCAGCAGGGCAATTGTAATAGCATTGGAACTTAGAGAAACTTTGCAGTACGTAGGGCTTAAGTAGAAGCCTTTTATTGACGAGGCTGGAATTTAATAGGGCCCTAAATGTTAATAAAGCCCTGGGTCTTGATGGAATACATCCAAGGGTACTGAGGCAACTGGGTTCTGTAATAGCCAAACCATTATATTTAATTTTTCAAGATTTACTCAACACAGGGTCTCTACCAGATGACTGGAGAAAAGCAGATGTGATACCTATATTTAAAAAGGGAGCAAGAGCAAATCTGGGAAATTACAGACCAGTGAGCCTCACTTCTGTAGTGGGGAAGCTTTTGGAAGGGTTAATAAGGGATAATATACAAGAATATGTCTATTTGAACAGGATTATAAGTAGGAGTCAACATGGATTTATGATGGATAGGTCATGTCAAACAAATCTAATTAGTTGCTGTGAGGGGTTAGTAGGAACCTGGATCAAGGCAACTCAGTGGATGTATTTTTTTGGGGATTTTGCAAAGGCTTTTGATACAGTGCCACATGGGAGACTATTGTGCAAACTAAGATATACAGGTATTGCAGTAAATATCTGCTCATGGATTGAGAGCTGGCTAAAAGACAGGAAGCAAAGGGTTGTTCTAAATGGAACATACTCCGATTGGACTAATGTGGTATGTGGGGTTCCTCAGGGTTCAGTATTAGGTCCTCTCCTTTTTAACATATTTATTAATGATTTAAAGGTAGGACTGGAAAGTAGCGTCTCCATTTTCGCTGATGACACAAAGTTGTGCAAGGTAATAAATCAGATAATGATGTGCTTTCCCTCCAAAGGGATTTACATAAAATTGAGGAATGGGCATCTAAATGGCAAATGAGATTTAATACAAATTAATGTAAAGTTATAGCCACGCAATTTATAATCTTAATGGAGCAAATCTAGGGGTATCAGATATTGAAAGGGATTTGGGAGTGCTTGTGGACAACCACCTAGGTAACAGTGCTCAAAGCCAAGCACCTGCAAAGGCAAATAAAATATTAGCATGTATTAAGAAGGGTATAGAAGCAAGGGAAGCAAATATAATTCTGCCACTATACAAATTCCTAGTACGCCTTCATTTGGAATATGAAGTACAATTTGGGGAACCACTTCATAAAAAGGACATTTTAGAGCTGGAAAGGGTACAGAGGAGGGCAACAAAACTAATAAGGGGAATGGAGGGGCTAAGAGAAAGACTAACCAAATTAAACTTATTTTCTCTAGAAAAACGGTGTCTAAGAGGAGATATGATTACCCTATATAAATATACCCAGGGTCAGTATAAAGATTTCATCACAGTAAGGGTGGTTAATCTGTGGAATTCTCTACCAGAGGAGGTAGTGACAGCGGATTCGATAGATAACTTTAAAAGGGAACTGAATTCATTTCTAATTAAAAAGGGAATTCAGGGTTATCTTGGATAATTAGAGAGAGAGTATTGATGCAGGGAGAAATCCGATCGCCAGTATCTGGGGTTAGGAAGGAATTAATTTTAAGAGTTCAAAAGTACCATCAGGCGGTAGTTTTCCTCACATAATTTAGCCTACTTTTATCCCATTTTCTTTTCTAAAGCCGGGATTTTTTATCAATTTTTCAAGATATTCGCCGTTGTTACCCTCAATTAATAACATTTCTATTTTTGTAACTATTTAATCCCAACTTTTTTGGTAGAAAATACCTTGGGAAATCAGCATCACTTTTTGTATTAATTCAATGATTAGTGGTTCAATCCACATTAGGGAGCATTGAGAAAATGTGTTTATTATAATACAATTTTTTTTTCAATTTCAATTATTCTTAAAAATACAATATTCCAAGGAAAAAATTTCATAGTTTTCATGTCTAATATCTCCATTCAGAATATGGACATAGAATTCCTTCTAAAAGAGGCTGAAGAAAGCTTCAGTGGAAATGTACAACCTGTAATAGAAGGCACTAAAGATATAAAAAATATATATGGAGATCTTCTTAAAGTAATGAGAAAGCAAGTAAGCTCAGTATGGAAAATAAACAGTTTACAGAACTACCTCAAAAATCACTTTGTTCCTAGAGGCCTAAGAGTTCATCTTAATCCTGCAATAAATTTACGTGATGAAAACTTTGTGAATAAATGGAAACAAATACTTCTAAAATGTTCCTCTGAGTTAATCAGTTTAATTATTGAAACAGAAAAACAGAACTTGGAACTATTAAAACCTAAGATTGTACTATGTCAACAAGAGTTCAACAAACAAAGTGAATCCACAGAGTATGAACTACTATGTAAAAAACTAAATGAGAATATTGATAGATTCAAAAGAGATATAAAGGACCGAAAACAGAAAAAATTCCTACGAGATGAAACTGATTTTCAAACAAATAGGATTTTTAAAAAGTTCCCCACATCATTACCTCTGCAAATAAATTCTGATATAAGCTCATCAGACTATGACAATTCTGACATAGATGAACATTCCATTCGAAATTCCAGAGGTAGACGACCTGGTATGCATTATAGAAGGTAGGCATTTAATACAAGAAAATTTGCACAAACTAGAATGCCAAATAATTACAATAACGAAGGTTTTTAGGAAGAAGGCCAATTTCCTTTGAAGGGTCCAGAGAGGAGAGATTATAGGAAAAAGAAATAAAAATTGAGAGAGAAGCTGATACAAAGAGTTATAATAAAGATCAGAATTTGAAAATTGTTAACCTTTCTGACTTTGTTATAAATAATGATCATGAATCAGTATTGAAAAAAAGGTCTGATGTTTGTTCCAACATCAAGGTCTGATAAATTCACTCATATCAAGGATATTAATCTCTTTGCACGAAAACTGGCCCTACAAAAATTCTTCAAAAATAAACAAGAAAAAGAGCACATGAGGTTGGGAATAAGTAAAGAAGATATTGAAACCTTTAAACTTCTGATGTCCCTTCTAGAAGAAAACATTTCCACTGAATTGGGCAAAACAGATGAAAAAATTAAAATATGGAAAAATAAAAGCTGCTTCACTCCATTTTTAAAAGAATACTCTAACATTTGGGTTTTCTTACAACAGGTGACAAATGATATAGAAAGTTTGGACTTTACAAAACTAGAAAGAGCTTTCAATCTAACTAAAAAAGAATATCAAGCTCTTGACGAACTTAAGTCATGTAAGGATATCCAAATTAAACAAGCAGATAAAGGGGGTAATCTTGTGATACTGAGCAATGAGGAATACAAAAAGATGTGCAATAGAGTTTTGGATGAGAAATCTACCTATGAGGTGTTAACAAAAAATCCAAATCTTGAATATAGACTACCCCTAAAGTCTATACTGGAAAAAGCAACAATAGGTAAGATCATTGATGAACAAACATACACATTTCTCCTGCCAAAATTTCCCTGTATCTCAACCCTCTATGACTTACCAAAGGTACATAAGCAAATAGTACCTATTCCAGGTAGGCCTATAGTATCAGGCACAGGAAACCTCTCATCTAATGCCAGTATTTTTGTGGATTATTATCTTCGTGACCTAGTGCAAAATTTACCTTTGTATGTAAAAGACACTAATGATATCTTAAAACAACTTGAAAATGTAAGAGTACCAAGTGATACCTGGCTAGTAACAATTGATGTAGAAGCACTCTATAGCAGCATACCTCATGATTATGGTATTGAGGCAGTCAAAAATGTTTGAGTGCTAAAAGCACCAATCTGAGAAAATTCAATGATTTCATTGTGCAACTCTTAGAATATGTCCTGAAACACAACTTCTTTTTATTCAATGGAAAGTGGTTCCATCAGAAAAAAGGAACAGCAATGGGAACTCCCTTCACCCCCACCCAGTTATGCAAATCTTTTTTTAGGGTGGTGGGAAGAGAACATTTTCTCCGAACAAGCTATTGAACATGCCATTATTTGGCTTTGCTATATAGACGACATTCTAGTAGTCTGGGATGGCACAAAAGTAGAGTTTGAGACCCTTATGGAATCATTGAAATAAGATGGGTCTTAGATTCACTTATGAAATTCATATGACAGAAATTTATTTTCTGGATTTGCTTATCAAAAAAGATAATCAGGGAATTATTTTAGAAAGGAGACACCACCTTTAGAAAGGAGACAGCTACTAACATGCTTTTAATGTGGAATAGCCAGCATTTCGAGCCTCTAAAGAGAGGCATCCCTAAGGGGCAATATCTGAGGATCAGGAGAAATTGCAGTTCAGATACTGAGTTCAAAATCGAAGCAGACAAATTAAAGCAGAGATTCCATGAGAGGGGGTACTTGAACAAATGCCTAAAAAAAGCATTTCAGTATGCATTAGGCTGTAATAGAACAGAGTTACTAAACAAGCCCTGCATGAAAAAAACTCAGCCATCAGACAGTATATATCCCAGATGCATTATGACATTTGGGTATAAATCTACTGCAATTAAAAACATCATATCCAAACATTGGCACTTACTAAGAAGCGATGAAGACTTGGAAGAGATACTCCCACAAAAAGTACCAATTACATACCGAAGGGGTAAAAACTTAAAAGATATGCTAGTACACAGCTTCTTTAAAGAACAAAGATCAAACAATACATGGCCTAAATCCACCATTGGGCTGCTTTAGATGTGGGAACTGCAAGTTTTGCAGATATATTAAACCTACAAAAAGTTATGAACACCCATCTAGTGGAGAAAAGAATATACTAAAGGACTTTTCAAACTGCTGTTCCACTAGTGTGATATACGTGGCGACGTACCTTTGTAAAAAAATCTACGTAGGTAAGACCCGGCGTCAACTACGCAGACGTATTGGTGAACACATCTATACCATTAAAAAAGATTTAGATACACCATTAGCACACCACGTAAAATTATTTCACGGTGGAAACCGTGAGGTTTTAACCTTTACAGTCCTTGAAAAAGTTCATCCAGGCCCTAGACAGGGGGAGCTAGATAGAAAACTTCTCCAACATGAAGCTAAATGGATTTATAAATTAAAAGCTTTATCCCCTAAGGGATTAAATGAAGGATTTACCTTTTCACCCTTCATTTAAATATGTAATATGACACGTTAAGAAACAGTGATCATTATTCTATTGCTCCACATTTTTTGAGTAGGATCTCATATCACTTTTTGAATAAAGATTTTTAGGTTTCACTTTTAAGATGAGCATACATCTTAGATTATTATTGAAAAAATGTATCAATATATTAAATGAATCATCTTATAAAAGATAAGTCTAATTATTTATATATTAGAGGCATTATTCATCTTGTAATCATAGAGATGGCACATATTCACTTTACACTTTAGATTTCCTCCGATATCTAGGAAGGAATTTCCTATAAGTACTTCCTTTGTTCTATCTTTGGAAAGAAAGGGGGTAGAAGAAGTTCATCACACAACTTGACCCTTAATTTTACGCAGTATTTTATGGGCAAGTACATTAACGTTATAAATCACAATACGTATAACAATTATATATACTTTTTTCAGATGTCACTTTTGTTATTTTGTTTAGTATCATTCAAATAAGGTTGGAATTATAGAATAGTTCATTCAGTGAATTCTACCATCATAACACTTTATCTTCCAGGTTTCATAAACAAGTCATCTTGTATAGATACTTCTGTTTCCTATCATGTAATAATATAGAATTAATTCAAGGCGTGGTTTTAATTGTGAAGAAACATTATCTATATATATATATTCTATATATTCTATACATATTCTATATATATATATATATATATATATCATATATTTTAATGAAAGTTAGGAATTATTCCGTTGGCATATTGATTCTTTGAGCCTATGCATTATCTGAAAGTATCTTTTCTATTTAAAATTATATTTGCAAGAATCACATTTGCAATATTCTCTCATTTTACATAAGTTCAGCGTGATCGGCGCTTTCTGACTCTAATGCGCATGTCCAGATTATACTAATCGGTTGCCGTAGTTACGGCAAGGTTTAAAAGAAGCCCTGACGGCCTAGCTAGTTTTACCTTGACAAAGACGTCTTATTACGTCAAAACGTGTCGTCTCTGGATGACGTAGCACACCCTGATGCTAAGGGCACGCTGGCGTCCCATTTACTAACAGTACTGTATGTTTTAATATCGAGGATGTGTGCTTACCCTCCCTGTCCGTTTCCAAATGTTTGAATGCTGTGACTTTTGCTTGATAAGATTCCACTTTAAATAGACAGCCTTAAAAGAGGCGTATAGATACCTGGATATTATTTATTTATTGGTTTGTTTTCAAATACAATGCCTTTCTGCATAAAGAGACTTGACTCCAAATAGACAGCCTTAAAAGAGGCTTATATTTTTCTGCATATGATTTATCTCTTAGACCTTTAAAGGCACAGTGCAGAGTAATTTATATGTTAAGATTGATTAACATTTCTACTATATGCATGTACTGTGACTTCTACATAAGTCACTTTCATCTTAAATAGCCAGACCCATAAAAGGCATAAAGATCTTATTGGAGTATAATAACTGTCCAAGTGTGTTTAGGACTCATATGATATATATATATATATATATATATCACTCCAGACTATTTAAGATTTCCTACACTGTGTATCTAAGATTCAGCAATCCTATAGTAAATAGCTGTTACTTCCGTGCAAAGGATTATTTGACATCCAGCATTTAAAATCTATTACTTCAAACTAATGCATTAAATACAAATTTGTACTAACAAGGACAGAATTTATGGAGCTGTATTAGCCGTATGTTTATAGTCACACATAAGTACTGTTGGGTGAGAGAACATTTACCCCTCTATTAAGAGTTCAAAAGTACCATCAGGTGGTAGTTTGTCCTCACATAATTTAGCCTACTTTTATCCCATTTTCTTTTCTAAATCCGGGATTTTTCTATCAATTTTTAAAAATATTCGCCGTTGTTACCCTCAATTAATAACATTTCTATTTTTGTAACTATTTAATCCCAACTTTTGTATATATTTGTACATTTTTTGGTAGAAAATACCTTGGGAAATCAGCATGCCTTTTTGTATTAATATATTGGTAAAGTCACAAGAATGACAGACTAAGTCCCGTTAATTCTCTATTTGAATCACATAATGTTATTTTATTATTTTACTGAATTTGGAGTGAATTAGAATGTAATATTAAAGTATGATATACAGTGGATATAAAAAGTCTACACACCCCTGTTAAAATGTCAGGTTTCTGTGCTGTAAAAAAAATGAGACAAAGATAAATCATTTCAGAACTTTTTCCACCTTTAATGTGACCTATAAATTGTACAACTCAATTGAAAAACAAACTGAAATCTTTTAGGTAGAGGGAAGAAAAAATATAAAAATAAAATAATATGGTTGCATAAGTATGCACACCCTTAAACTAATACTTTGTTGAAGAACCTTTTGATTTTATTACAGCACTCAGTTTTCTTGGGTATGAGTCTATCAGCATGGCACATTTTGACTTGGCAAGATTTGCCCACTCTTCTTTGCAAAAAAACAAAAAAACTGTCAGATTGCGAGGGCATCTCCTGTGCACAGCCCTCTTCAGATCACCCCACATATTTTCAATCAAATTCAGGTCTGGGCTCTGGCTGGGCCATTCCAAAACTTTAATCTTCTTCTGGTGAAGCCATTCCTTTGTTGATTTGGATGTATGCTTTGGGTCGTTGTCATGCTGAAAGATGAAGTTCCTCTTCATGTTCAGCTTTCTAGCAGAAACCTGAAGGTTTTGTGCCAATATTGACTGGTATTTGGAACTGTTCATAATTCCCTCTATCTTAACTAAGGCCCCAGTTCCAGCTAAAGATAAACAGCCCCAAAGCATGATGCTGCCACCACCATGCTTCACTGTGGGTATGGTGTTCTTTTGGTGATGTGCAGTGTTGTTTTTGCGCCAAACATATCTTTTGGAATCATGGCCAAAAAGTTCAACCTTGGTTTCATCAGACCATAAAACCTTTTCCCACATGCTTTTGGAAGACTTCAGATGTGTTTTTGCAAAATGTAGCCTGGCTTGGATGTTTTTCTTTGTAAGAAAAGGCTTTTGTCTTGCCACTCTACCCCATAGCCCAGACATATGAAGAATACAGGAGATTGTTGTCACATGTACCACACAGTCAGTACTTGCCAGATATTCCTGCAGCTCCTTTAATGTTACTGTAGGCCTCTTGGTAGCCTCTCAAACCAGTTTTCTTCTAGTCTTTTCATCAGTTTTGGAGGGAGCTCCAATTCTTGGTAATGTCACTGTTGTGCCATATTTTCTCCACTAGATGATGACTGTCTTCACTGTGTTCCATGGTATATCTAATGCCTTGTAAATTCTTTTGTACCCTTCCCCTGACTGATACCTTTTATCGATGAGATCCCTTTGATGCTTTGGAAGCTCTCTGTGGACCATGGTTTTTGCTGTGGGATGCAACTAAGAAAATTTCAGGAAAGACCAACTAGAGCAGCTGAACTTTATTTGGGGTTAATCAGAGGTACTTTAAATGATGGCAGGTGTATGCTGACTCCTATTTAACATGATTTGGAATGTGATTGCTTAATTCTGAACACAGCTAGATCCCCAGTTATAACAGGGTGTGCAGAGTTATGCAACCACATTATTTTTCTTTCTTTTTCTCTTCCCTCCACCTAAAAGATTTCAGTTTGTTTTTCAATTGAGTTGTACAGTTTATAGGTCACATTAAAGGTGGAAAAAGTTCTGAAATTATTTATCTTTGTCTCATTTTTTTATAGCACAGAAACCTGACATTTTAACAGGGGTGTGTAGACTTTTTATATCCAATGTACATTTTATAAATTTCATTAACAGGATTTAGGTACTAGAAACTTTTGAAATTATATATTTTCTGTAGTATAGGTAGTATTATATATTTTGTATTGTAATTTCAATGGGAAATTAATTAATTTATAGATCTTTATGATTTCTATTAGATTATAAATTCACTTAGAGCACCTTTGGGGATATTTTTTTATATAACACTTTTGAGTATTGAAATTGGGATATACAAAATAACTTATTGATATGTTTTTTTTCATCTTTCACTGAAGTTGGCATCAATTAGAATGTAATATTAAAGTATTCACTGAATTCCTTCATGGTTAAGGATTTAGATATTAGAATTGTTTTATATGATATTCTTTCTGCAATATATGAAGCTTATATCTCTAATATTGTAATTTTCTTATGTGAAATTTATAATTTTAGGAATTGATAGATGTTATTAGATTATAAATGATTTAATGTACACTTGGGGATATTTTTAGAAGATGCTACTTTGACTTTAGAACTTAGGTTATACAAATTATTACACTGATTTTATTTTTTTTAGCAAGCAGTTCTATCATTGGCGAGCTTGTTTATGAATTATTTGCCCTCCTTTACAAGAAATTATTTTTTGAGGTCATTAGTCCCCCATTTCCTAGGCCCAATCACCTCATTATTAGAACTAGAAGTAGTATTTGAATCATGACTTTGTTAAAGTATGTCTGTATATATGTTCCAATGGAAGTTGCTAATCTAAAATGTTATAGCTTGTTGTATTGGACAAAATCTAATTATTGTAGATCTACCAGCTCTTTAGATTATATTGATTATTGGGAAGTGTTTCAATTTGATAGCAGGGTTGAAATAGCATATACTTAATACATTAAATGACCATTAAAATTTTCTCTCAGAACGCCCAAGGTCTGAATACTCCATATAAAAGAAATACAGCAATTATAAATGTCATTAAAGAATGAGGTGATATACTATGGCCCCTATTCAATTGTCCAAATTCAATTACATAAGCCCATAATGGAGCCTGTGAAAGTTACAGATATTTAATTGGCTACATTTTGCTACTGGTAATCTATTTGCGAGTTATAGGCTCAAAATCATTGCGATGGTCAAACATGTAACTCCTATCACCTCCTTTGATGTTTTAAGCCCGCAAATGTTACCAGTGGTAAAGATCATATCCTAAAATCCATATTTAATTACAACAAATGAACAAGCCTGCAATTGCCTTGTAGCATATAGGACTCGCAAAGGCTTTTTCAAAAATGTAAGAGTGCCCTAGCAGCGATTAAAAAGACAGTAAACCACTTGAAAACAATACAACATCAGGGAATTTCATCAGAATTAATTGTACAACATTCTCCAATGAACAAATAACATAAAAAATATTCTGAAAAGATGTTGGACAGTAAAAATGTATATTTTTTTGATAAGAATGGCACACTGCAAGCAAATGTTAGGTGTTATGTGCGACAATATGTGAAAGGATGGATTATGCTCAGCCATAAGACCCCGGTCTGGGGCCTCATGGTGCTGTTCCCCCATGTATTAGAGTTCTGGGTGTATGGTGCCATATATCTTGTTCCATGGCTCAGTTCGATCAATGTATCATTTTTACAATGTATGCTGATTATCACATATATAGTTGTGGATCTTGTGATGTTTACGATGTTGGTCAAGCAGTTGCAACCTCGCAAAGCGAGGTTGCAACCTCAAGCCTCACGATGCGAGGCGAACCAGCAGCGCCGTCACACATGCAAGTCTTGAGAAGCTAGGCAAAGCAGCCGTGCAGCACTTAGGCTGCAATGAGCGCTGTCACACATGCGAGCCTTGCAAAGCGAGCCTCGCTAGTGGCGCAGCACTGTTCAAGTTCACTGTAACTCTAAAAACCCACCAAAACAAGCAAAAAATTTACAAAAAATTCTAACACACTCACACAGGTGAGAATCCCACCCATATTTGGCATTTTTGGTCACTCGAAAACCGCATAAGTGAGGAAAAAAATGGCGTCTGAAAAATGCAAAATTTCAGAATCAGCATTAAAACGAGGCTCAGCAACGCCAGGCTTGCAAAACTTACAAAATACACAATGCTGAAGATAGTAACACTTACACGAAAAATGCCAGGCATGCAGGACTTTGAAAATAAAATCAACGGCAGTCACCGCGCACCACACAAACATTCAACACACACACAGAGGAGAAAGACACAGGGAAGGGAAAGGGACATGCATTCCCAAGCACTAAACATGCAGGTTAACGAACCCTGCAATGAGCGGCCCGTACAGTAGGCGAGAGGAAAGGCTCACCATGAACGCCAGAAGCGCTCATCATGGGGCTCACAATGAGCACAGCAAGTGGGAGAGGCTTGCAATGAGCGCAGGCTAGAGGAAAGGCTTGCAATGAGCGCCTTCGGTGCTCATTGCGAGCCCCAAGATGTGCACCAAAGGCGCTCAGTCTGGGGTTTGCAATGAGCGCCGAAGGTGATCAGTGCAAATTAGGAAACTTGAAGTCCTCGGGGGAGAGGCTAGCAATGAACGGCAAAGGTGCTCAGAGGACCAAAAGCCTCTTGTTGTGTGGCAAACAGCATTGACAGCCTTACAATTTTAATCCCGTAATTTTTGACGGGCAAGTTCCTAGTTACATATATTACATGTAGGTTGTTTAAATATTATGTGGATGCTTGCTATGAAACTGCTGGTCAGTCCCTAAGGAAGCTGTACATAAGGGGTGCACTCAGCATAGAAAAACATTGGCAGAAATGAACATATCCATAGGAGAACAGAATAGCATGACAAGGGCCTGAAGATAAGCAGGTCAATTAAGGAAATCGGATAGATAGAAATCGGGTAGAAATCGGATAGATAGTCTCCAGTATTGTCCTACTTGACGTACTACTGTAAGGTCAACAACCCAGAATAAGATAACTTCCCCTGATGATTACTGCACCACAGGGGTAGATTACATACCATTTATCAATTTATGGACAGGTGCCCATTTGGATATACAGGAAGATGATCCTGTGTATATATATATATATATATATATATATATATATATTGTAACAGAGCGCCCCCTTCTGACAGGGTTTGCGTCCTGCTCTTTCACGTTTTGAGGGAGGAAAACAGAGTAGGCTTGTCAGAGGCTTAATTTTACGGCTGTTTATCTGTAAGCGCCAACAGAAAGAAAAACAGTGCTTATCCTCAGCAATAAAATAAAATTCTACATAAACGGGCTCACTATAACCTGGAACACCCTGACTAGCCCTGAGACCGCTTCTCGGCCTGCAGGTATAACAATACAGTCCACAGTGTAAGCTCTCTGGACTTTTTCCTCTTCTTTCTCTGTCAATATTGGGTGAAGCATAGGGCCCACCCTTCTCTCCCTTATGCTTCACCCTTGTCACCCTCTTGTGATGAGGGACTCTTATTCTCTCTCAATGCACTCTTCTTCTCCCTGGGGCATTTGTAATCCTTCTCTGGATATAATGAAAATAACATGCATTTATCACCAACCTTTATATCCCTTATTGCAACCGGATTATCAGGAATGGGGTCTTTAGATAAATCCTTAATCAGTGGATGGAATATCTCCTATACCACAGCAGTCTTCTCCACGAGCAATCTCTGTAACACAGCAGTCTTGCTTCCGCACTAAGCCCAGCTCTCAGGATCCAAACAGCCGCTGAGCTATCCAGGGTTTTCTTCTTTAAACACACTGCAGCTGCTCACAGCTCACAGCTCACAGCTCTTAGGCCCAAGCCTAAGTGAGAGAGATTCCACCCCATCTCTCTGCTGCTCTTAAAGGCAGTTCACAGCTGGGCTTCCATTAGCCTCTGATCACTGCCTGGAGTTAACTCTTTCCATTCTTAGGGGAGAAGTCTTACAGAGCTCTCTTGTGATCCCTGGTGACCCTCCATTACATATACTCCCCCTCAGCTCAACACCATGTATTTGAGCTACATGAGCCGAGAGGCCGTAAACGCTCACTTGTAGCTTTATCTTCCCCTTGTCCTCTCGTTTAAGGGGCTCCTCTTCATAGGGCATAATATTCCCTGGTGCAACTATGCAGTATGGGCTTGGGTCTTGCTCTATTCTCTCGAGCTCAACAGCACACGTACTTCCATGAGCCAGGAGAACTTTCCCTTCTTCAATTGATCCATCAACTTTGACGAAGTAAGGCTTGAGATACACCACGAATAGACTACCAAGGATTTCGTCAACCGCATCATCTATGGGGAACACACAGTTTTGTTCGCCATATGGCACCCCTGGACCTGGTTGGATACGGATAGTATCTCCAAACAACACCCATAGGTTGTTACACACAACTCTGTTCCTCCTGCACTTCTCATCTAGCTAAGTATCATCTGTACGACCAATGTACGCAGTTTTCTGTCTCTTCTTTCTTTTCAGAAGAACAGGTTTTCCTCGGTACAACAGAAGCTCATCCTTCTGGACCGGAGTCATCGACATCACTTTCTCTTCATTGCTTTGTTTTTCTTCAATTTCTTTTAATAGGACCTGCAGTTTAGATAATTCTGCAGAGAGCGATTTAATTGTATCATTTCTCTCACTACCGTTTTCTTTTACATAATCTTTGTAACGATTTGCCTTGAGTTCCTTACTCTTATGTTTCCATTCTTCCAATTCTTCAAGTAATTTCTGAGCTTCTTCTACTTTGGCCTCAAGTGCTTGATCTTGTTCTATCTGAGTTTGTTCTTGTTCAATGAGAGTCAATCGCATGTCTTTAATTATTTTCTCTTTTGCTTGAACATCTTGACAAACCTTTTGGTACAGAGGTGTTGACTCATCACTTTTCTCATTCTCAATGTTTTCCTTTTTTAGCCGCTGAATTGTTCGCTGCTTCATCTCCAGTTCACTAGACATCTGTTTCTTTAAATTTTCATATTCACAAATTTTACTGGATAAATGCTTCTTGGCATCAGCCAGTTTATCCTTTCGGTCACTATGATCCTCATCCTTTTTCTGGAGATCCAACTGTAGAGACTTCAGATCTTTGGCCTGCTGCAAAAGATCGTTCTTCAACCATTTGATTTCTTGTTTCGACTCTTCCGTTTGTTTATCCTTCTCAGCACAAGCTCTCTCAACAGTTGTACATTTATCTTGCACAATTACAATTTTCTGTTCTAGTTTCAGATGTTCCTCTTTTAATTTCTCAAGATTATTTTGGCCTTCTGTGTGTTTGGTTTGAATTTCTTCCAACTGCTTCTCCAGAACCTCCTCTTTGCTCTTCAGTTTTGAAGCTTCATCCTCTCCTAATGCTTGCAGTTCATTCTTCAGTTTTGTTTTCTCTGCTATGACCCTAGCAGTCTCACTTTGGGTACCATCCAACAGCTCTTGGAGAGATGCTAGGTCAGCTTGTGCTTGCTTTTTGTCTTCCATGACCTTAGCAATTGTTTCATTACAAGCTAATTTGTCCTTCTCATACTCACTTTGTACCAATGTCAGAGCTTTATTGGCTCTCTCAAGACCACTGATGGTTTCCTGGTATTGGATGCAGTCTTTATGTAGGTGTCTCACCTCCTGCTGTTTCTCCTTGAGTAGTTCTTGAAGCTCCCTAGCCTGAGTGTTTCTGCCCTTCTCTCCTTCATGCACGGATTTAAGTTTCTCTACATATTCTCTTTGCACCAGGGACAGTGCTTCTGCTTTCTGTCTCTCCAGCTGCCTCTTCTCTTCCTCTAGCTGGAACTGCAAGTCTTGTAATTCTCGTTGCATGTTCTCATTCTTTATCTGATATTCTACTGCATCCTGCTGGTAGTTTCCAATGCTTCCATTCAACTCAGCCAGCTGATTCATCAGACGCTCCTCAAGCTCATCCTTCTCCACCGCCATTATTCCTTTTTGTTTGCTTAATTCAGCTATTTCATTACAGAATGTCTGATTCTTTATTTCCAGCTCTGCAAATTTTTTCTGCATATCCGTCCCCTTGCCCTGTACTGCGGCCATTATGATGTCCACATTGGTCTTCCCCTCTTTAAGTGCCATGAAACTGAATTTCCACTTTTCAATCTCTACTCCGACCTTTGCAGACTCCACTAGTTTCAGCTTATTCAAGACTTCGTGCTTCTTCTGTCTCACTGCCTCCATAGCTCGTTTCATCCGATCAGTTTAGTTGCCGACATTTTCGTAAGACTGTAGGAGTATCTCATACTCCTTCTGCATGTCCGAGAGCTTCTCTTTATACTCTGAAATATCTGAGACTTGACTGTTTTTCATAGACATCAAATCCATTTCAAGCATCTCCTTCTCCTGTGTAATTCCACCCAGAGCTAGTTTCAAGCTTTCACATGAAATTTCTAAGTTTTGATTTTCTATTAGGCATTTACCAACTTCTGAAATCAGCCTCTCTCGCTCTCCTTGTTGTCTGGAAAATGCTTCAGACAGTTTGGCTTTCTCGTCACTTAGTTGGGCTAATGAATTCTCTGCAGCTTGCAACCTATTAGAAACTTCTTGTTGGTGTTTCCTCATAGTGCTAAGTTCAGACTTTAAGGACTTGCTTTCTTTCAGTGCCTCTTTTCTGGATATCAGGGTAGCCTGAAGTTTTCTTTGCAGCTGCTCTTTACTCCTCGATTCCTCCACATCATCATTTTGCTTCTGATTAACTTCTCAAATCTGAATTTCTAGTTCTCGGCAGTGGTGTTCATGCTCCTTGGCTTGAAGTTCTTGCTGACTTTTCAAAGCAACAATGGCATCTTCTTTCTCCAGCATAAATATTCTCATGTTCTCAAGAGCTGTATTCTTTTCCTCAAGCAACAAAGACAAGTTTTCAACTTCTCCTTTTTTAAGAAGCAAATCTTCTTTCAGTTGACTTATATCAAATTACAGTTCCTGCAGGTGGTTTGATTCATTAAGTCCTTGCTCCTGCTTACGGGATTCTTCTATCTCTTGTAGCTGGGAGGTGGAATTGGTGATCTCTCCTGCTCTCTGAGATGCACAGAGATTAAGGAGATCTTGCGTCTCCTTTTTTCCATTGTGCCGCCCCTCCCACACATCTGATTCTTTCAGCTTAGACTTGGGAGGATTCTTCCTCTGCTCCCAAATAGGCATCAGTTTCTCATTCCTGTAGGACACTCTGTAGTCCTCAAATGCAGGCATCCTCCGCCATTCAGGAATATAGTCTGGCATCATCTTTACCTCTCGCTGGTCTGGTTTCCTTTCTTTCCTCTCCTTGTCCACAGTGCTTTGTTTTATTGGCACTTGAGACAGAGATCTCTCTGTATACTGTGTTGTTTTAGTATGACACATCTCCATGCTCTGCGTCATATGTCCTGTCCGGGACAGTGGGTACTCCTTGAGTTTTTCTGCATTGCGGTCAGCCCGTTTCTTTTCTCTGGTATAAGCAGCTTCCACTTCTCTGAACTGTTTTTTTATCATCTCTAAGTCAGATGCACTTTGCGAGTAGCTGGCCTTTTCCCCTTGAAGTGAAGACTCAAGGTCCGGGATCCGCAACTGGATAACTTCAGACTTAAACTTAGACTCCAGATGGGCTGCTCTTTCCGATTCTATATCTTCTTCCAGTCTTTTTACTGTTTGTGCTGCTCTCTCCAGTTCCAGAATCAGTCTCTCCTCTCTCTCACGACTGTATTCCAGCTCATTCTTCTGACGTGAGAAGTTATCCATGCAGACATTCTTCTCTGCTTCTATATCATATAGCTGCTTGTGCAACTCTTGAACCTTCCTGTTTTGGGACTGGATAACAGATTCCATTTTATTCTTCATCTCCTGCTCTCTCTTTTGAAGCTCCTCAATCTTAACTTTGAATTGTCCTTGGAGCCTTAAAGAATGCTGTTTCTCCTCCTCTAAGGTCATTCTGTCTGCACCAGCAGGCTCTTTTGCGTTCTCAGCAATATCTGTTACTGTCTCTGCAGTCTCTCTGGTGCACTCTGCAGTTTCTTTTGTGCACTCTGCATTCTCTTCGGTGCGGTCTGCATTCTCTCGCAGTACCAGCCGTCTCTCTTGCTGTACCAGCCATCTCTCTCGCGGTACCAGCCGTCTCTCTCGCGGTACCAGCCGTCTCTCTCGCGGTACCAGCCGTCTCTCTCGCGGTACCAACCGTCTCTGCGGGCTCTCTTTTACCCTGACCGGTTTGCCATCCCTTAACAGGAAAACTGCTTTTAAGACTTGGGTAGACAAGCATGCCCCTTGGATGGTGATAAGCAGGTTTGTTAAAAAAATCCCAGGAGTGCAGTCTCTGTACTCTTTTTAGTCCTATTCGGTCAAGGATCTCCTCCTTCAGGGTGCAATAATTGGTTGCCATTCCTTCAGGCAAAACCACATATGCTCTCTGTGCTTCTCCACACAGATAGGGATCCAGGACTGTGGCCCAGTGCTGTTTAGGCCAACCTTCCCTGGTAGCAATCTTCTCGAAATTCAGGAGGTATGTTTCTACATCATCCTGTGCGGTCATTTTCTTTAGAAAGCTATTTGGATTCACAATCGCAATGTTCTCTGTAGCTTTAAATTGCTGCAGCTGTACTTTCTGTGCATCTAAAATGTCTCTCATCTCGGACTGGCTCTGATTAAACTTAGCAGCCATCACTCTGTTCATTTCTGCCTGCTGCAGGTTCATTGCCCGCTGTGCCTCTATTAAAGCTTTAAAGGCCTCCTCCTGCATTATGCTGTACTGTGGGCTGTCTTCTTCAACACAGACAATTATATCCCACTACTGCCACCAGTGTAACAGAGCCCCCCCTTCTGACGGGGTTTGCGTCCTGCTCTTTCACGTTTTGAGGGAGGAAAACACAGTAGGCTTGTCAGAGGCTTAATTTTACGGCTGTTTATTTGTAAGCGCCAACAGAAAGAAAAACAGTGCTTATCCTCAGCAATAAAATAAAATTCTACATAAACGGCTCACTATAACCTGGAACACCCTGACTAGCCCTGAGACCGCTTCTCGGCCTGCAGGTATAACAATACAGTCCACAGTGTAAGCTCTCTGCTTGATTCTTGTAGCTCTCGAGGACTTTTTCCTCTTCTTTCTCTGTCAATAGTGGGTGAAGCATAGGGCCCACCCTTCTCTCCCTTAAGCTTCACCCCAGGCACCCTTGTCACCCTCTTGTGATGAGGGACTCCTATTCTCTCTCAATGCACTCTTATTCTCCCTGGGGCATTTGTAATCCTTCTCTGGATATAATGAAAATAACATGCATTTATCACCAACCTTTATATCCCTTATTGGATCCGGCTTATCTGGAATGGGGTCTTTAGATAAATCCTTAATCAGTGGATGGAATATCTCCTATACCACAGCAGTCTTCTCCACGAGCAATCTCTGTAACACAGCAGTCTTGCTTCCGCACTAAGCCCAGCTCTCAGGATTTAAACAGCCACTGAGCTATCCAGGGTTTTCTTCTTTAAACACACTGCAGCTGCTCACAGCTCACAGCTCACAGCTCACAGCTCTTAGGCCCAAGCCTAACTGGGAGAGATTCCACCCCATCTCTCTGCTGCTCTTAAAGGCAGTTCACAGCTGGGCTTCCATTAGCCTCTGATCACTGCCTGGAGTTAACTCTTTCCATTCTTAGGGGAGAAGTCTTACAGAGCTCTCTTGTGACCCCTGGTGGCCCTCCATTACAATATATATATATGATTGTGCAATACATGTAATGTATGTTGATGTCCCAAAACCTTACCCATTGAAAACACACAGAAACAGTGATAACGGTAGAACCAAACTTTATTATATACACAGATACACAAATGTATCCAACTGCTGCGCATTAATATTATGGGTGTGGGGCGGATCACGGAAGGGCATGAGGCTGTTGTGGAAATAGGAGATGCAATACCGTATAATAATTATGATGCATAGCATCTACTAGGATCACTTGTAGTAACTACACAAATGCAACCAGAATCTGATGAATACTAATCTCATCATACATCACTCCTTGTAATAGAAGTAACCAGGAATGTGCATTGCACTTACATATGGTCTTTAACAGATGCATGGACTATGTAATCCAGGCCAGTTAAACACATACAGTGTGTTCCAAAAAGTTGAAAAAGGAAAAAACCTAAAAAAGGCAGGGGAGGATAAAAATCTAGAAAAGAAGGCATGTACAGTACAATGCCAAATACTGTAACTGTAATAATATAACAACTTACCTGATCTTCATTTACAAGCATTACTAACCTTTAGGTCATGTTAAATCAATAGTCATAATCATTTATAATGATGTGTCATCTCACAAGGAGTTCTTAGCTATGACCACATTCAGTGATCCAAGAGCACTATCACCTTCTCTATATGATATTGTTTAGCCACATTTATATCACATTCATCTGGGATACAGGTGTTTGCACATTTTATTTTAAATGATAGTTATGACACAAGGGTCAGCAGCTGTAATAGACAAGAGCATGTGTTCTTATATTGAGATTCCTGAGAGGATGTGATGCTTCACTTGTTGGGCTTTGCAAGTCCACTGCCACATCTGCATTAGTACATATTGTGTTTACCAACTACCAAGTGCTCAATAACATGATATTTGATTGAATTCAGGGCATGTGAGCTAAATTATTTCGAGGGGTTGTCAGTGGGAGATATGACCTATATGATACACACAATGAATAATTTTCAATCACACTATTTTTGAGCAATGCTTGCAAATTAAGAAGATGCCTTCATGAACCTGAATTGAGCCTAAAATCAAAGAATACAATAAAATTAAAAAGAATAGGGCCTTTAAACAATTATAGTGACTGCATCAACTCTTCTCAGCAGCATTCTTCAGCGACCTTCAATTGGTAAAATGTTAAAAATAATCCTACATGTCCAAAGAAGAGAGGTGGGATGTGATTGTAGGTAGCCATCTGCATACAAAATATCACCATCACATAGGCCATGATACTCAGTAGCCAGGCTAGATTATGTAAACATAGATTATGTTGGACTAATAGATTGTCACTGAGGAGTGCTCTTGAGAAGGTACAAACATAGGTGCAACCCCTGAATCCTCCTCTGCCTGTACACAGTGCAAGCACGCCTTCTTGAAATGGGAGGGGGGAATGCAGGGGAGGCATCCCCCTAGGAGGCAGCCACACCAGAGGGAGTGGAGGCAGTGAGGGAGGCAAGGAGTGTCCAGGCTGCAAGTGTGCTGAAGAGGCCTCCAGGTTGGAGGAGGTGGTACTTGGCACCTGAGTGCGCCGCTTCAGGTCAGGTGTGTTCATGTGTCAGTTTGTCTCCTTTGCTTCTGTCTTTCTATTTCCTTTGTCTCTCTCCTATTTATACTAAAACTTAATTTGTTTATCAGAAATTCCAATCAAGCTAGGGGTTTGGCAACCATGGTGATGTTAGAGTTGTTAACTAATAAGAAAAATGTATTCTTGTTCCATAGACAATTAATATCTTAACATGAGATGGTGCCCTTGTACCATCAAATTACAATAAAACAATTAAAATTAAATTAGCTAATGACCTTTTGACCTTAACTCCTAAAATTATCTATATCTTAATTACATTTTGATAGTTTAGTGTAAAACTCTTACATACCATAGACAAATGTATGAATTGTGAATCAGACACTTATCTATTTAAAAACATTCTCGTAGATTGGAACTATTAAGGTGTATCTTCTAAGTTATAGACTTAATCTCTTAAATTAAGGAAAAATGAAATAATGTCTCTTAACAGAAAACAATTACCAATTGAAATCCTATTTCAGTGAGAAACTGGAAATTCTTTTCACAGACAATATTCAAATATAAATGCACCTCTCCTTCTCCTCACCTCTCCTTCTTCTCACCCTCTGACTGTTGGTGTACCCCAAGGTTCAGTCCTAGGTCCCCTCCTCTTCTCCATGTATATATTTAATATTGTTATTATCCTTTATTTGTAACACGCCAACATATTTCTCCCTTCCTATCCTAATATAATATTTTGTATTTTAGTATCATCTATATGCAGACATGAGACTCAAATATACCTATATGGACACAGTTACTGATGCACATAATTCATTATACTGTATCACATATATAGTTGTGAGCGTACGAGTCGTTGCTCACGCTTGCGGGCTCGCGAAGCGAGCCGCGGCCCTCGCGTAGCGAGGTCACTGGGCAAGGGCCTCAGTTGCTGGCATGGAGCGCCGAAGGCGCTCCATGCCAGCAACTGAGGCCCCTCGCGAAGCGAGGGCCTCAGTTGCTGGCGAGGTCACTGGGCACGGGTCTCAGTTGCTGGCATGGAGCGCCGAAGGCGCTCCATGTCAGCAACTGAGGCCCCTCGCGAAGCGAGGGCCTCAGTTGCTGGCGAGGTCACTGGGCAAGGGCCTCAGTTGCTGGCATGGAGCGCCGAAGGCGCTCCATGCCAGCAACTGAGGCCCCTCGCGAAGCGAGGGACTCAGTCGCTGGCGAGGTCACTGGGCAAGGGCCTCAAACCCTCGCAAAATTCACGTCGCTACTCAAAAAACACGACACACAAATTACGACACTCGCTAAATTTTACGAGGCACGCAAACAACGTACGAAACACGTTACCACACATTACGACCTCGCAAACATCGGACGCAACACGCCGACATACAAACATTTAAAACACAATACATACACACAGCACATACATAAAAAACTTACCTACACCAAGAGGGAGCACCCAGGACCTCAAAAATGCAACTTACACCTCGATTTTACTCGAAATAAAACAGTTTAGAGACTAAAAAAAAATCTAAGCGACAGAAAAAATGGCCGCCGAACAAAACGAAAACGAGGCTACAGCACTCTAAACTCGCAAAACACCACAAAACACCTACGGATATTCCGATACAGACCTATACCACACATTACTCGCCATTTTACACCAATGCGGAAGTACACGACTACGCTAACGGTTTGGTCTCGCGCACGCACAGTGTTACACTGCACACATTCAGCATGCTTATACAGCAGCTCCACACCACTAATGCTGCAGCAACATCAAACAAGGTTCACAGATCTTCAACACAATGCATACAAATAGGTCAAGTATATTCATTTATTCATTTGGATTATATATTTTAGTAGTACACACAAAACAACATTACCTACCTTACAATTCAATATGTATATTAATAACTAAACAACTTCACAAACATACACATCTCATTGCCGTCATTTTTTGACGGGCAAGTCGCTAGTATATAAATATTTAAGAGGAAAAAATCCTTCTATCAATTTAAATAGTTATCTGAATATTCGTACTGAAGACCTGCGATTTTTAACAATGTGTAAACACAAAAAAGAAAAAGAACTTTTATAAGAATCGCAGTTTATCTTACACTTTTATCTTTTACTAAAATGTAACTTTTATTGATATCACTTAAATCTTTTATAGCACATAAGACAACTCACATGGAAATTAATATTAAAAATATACTTGAGGATAAGTAACCAGGGAACTGGAAAACCCTTTAAACTGATTGCTACCACCTTTCCCTAGTACCTCATGAGTTAAAACATATAATGTACAAGTTCCATTCAAAGTTTCTTTGATTTGGATAACTTTCCCTAGCTTTTTTGCTTTGGGATATTTGATCTAGTGAAACTTTTTTTATATATTGTTGTATTGAGTTCTTTAGAGTAACATAAGATAACTATTCATATAACTATTCCCATTTATGTAGACAGTTCCTCAGTTTAGAAGAGGTGGTGAAAGGTTTAAGTATTTAAAACAAAAATACGTATGTCACTTAAGGGGTTAAATCAAGATTAGAATTTGTATTTATTTTTAGAATTTTGGGGATATTTTAAACCATCATGGGAAATGAATGGACCAGTAAATGAGATAAAAATGTTAAGTCAGCATAGAAGCCAGAAAAAGATAAAGCAACTTTTGTAGACTTTCACTTTGTATTTTGTGTCATTAAGCATATAGAGGGTGACTTTACTGGTATTGGCTCATTATTTTACTTGTAAATATTTGTATATCACTATGATCACCTATACAATTACAATCCTGTGTACATTTTTATATATATGATACTTCCCTGCTTTTTCAACTCACTAGACTAGGACCTTCAGTGTTAATCTTCCTAATCAAGATATTGTTAATAAAACCTATAATCAAGTAGAAAGCAGATTGTTTGAAAAATCAGTATGTCATTTGTCTGGATTTAAGTAAGTAAATGCACAGAAAAATATGCCTGACTTCCAGGACCCTAAACATTAATCTGAATGATAATATAATAACAACATACTATCAGAATATATGGACATCATCTAACTAAGGGTTTGACAAATTTACATAAGACGTAGAATCCAGCCACTACTGATAATCCTTCTAGACTTGGAGCCAGTGAGGGGTGTATGCTCATAAATACATGTAGAATAACCAAATGATTTAGCAACCAGATATAACATTTTAGGAGCAGTCATCAAGCTTTGCTCTAGGCTATATTTATTATGACAGTGGTTCTTCCCCAAGGTCCCATTGATCACATTACTTTGTGTGGTGTTGGAATGAAAGAAGATAACATCTGGAAATGTTAACAAATGTTAAATAAAAAAACTTATTCTCTCACAATCCTTATAATTTACTAATAAAGAAAATGGTGCAGTGTAGCTCCCATTCACTGTTAACGCCACCTGAAATTTAACCCAGGTAACACGTCTCTTGGGGTACAACACCCTCCTTGTAACAAACTCACAGAAGTATGGCTTTTTTTCCTTTTGTTATTCCAGCTCTTGGCTCTGTCTCCTAGTTTCTGTTGGACTATTGGCTTTCTCCCTTGAACTCTTTGAGCCTCTCTTTTTTCATTGTAATTTATTGCAGGCTGCAATTTCAAATTTTGATATATGCACATTTATTTTTAAATGGATCTTAAGTTAGGCATCCTAAGTTGCATGTGAGACCTCATGCGCAGACACCTTTCTTAGGGAAATCAGCTGCACCTCACTGACAAAGGACCAAGTAGGCAAAAACTATGTTAAACACCATAGTGACACAGAAAAGGAAAGCACTGAAAAAATAAAGACAATTACAAGATAAATATATTTATAAATTCACCAAAAGACTCACCCGCTGAGGTAGTGGCATTATCAACAGCAATTATTAAAGATTAGCAGTTGGCCGTAATCGACAATAGAAGCATGTCCACTATAAAATAGTGTTTGGAACAGAGTCATTTAGCATTTAAATGTAGTTGTTGCATTGGTAAATGTCTTTGTCACTATTACGGTTTGTTTTATGCCCGGAATGTTCCTATGGTTTAATTACCTTTGACTACTAATCTTAATTACTGTTGATAAGACCATTACCGCAGAGGTTGAATATTTCAGTTAATTTATACATAAAATAAATCCAACTTCTATAGCACTTTTTTGAATCATCTTGTTCCACATGTGCCCAGAATCTACACTGTGCTCTTCTGCATCCCCTAGCAGTGCCAACCTATCCTTGGACAGATATTGTTGTGCATCTACCAGCCTCTGGAGGGTTGACCACAATATTTGTTGTGGTGGTCTTGTTCTCTAAGCAATACACTTCAGTCCTTTACCCAAACTTCCCACTGCTCCAGAATTGGTTATGATATTTATTTATCCACAGAGGGAGACACTTTGTCTCAGGTTTTTGGAAAGCCTTTTGTACCCAACTGAGAATTAGACTCTTTCTTATTATCATATCACCCTCAACCTAAAAGCATTACTGAGCATGGAAAGGTTATTTTGTTGATAGACGTCTTAACACCAAGATGATTGATCCACCCTCCTACCATTGGCTGAGTTTCTCCACATTAAACTCAAGCTCAATTCCACTATTACTTCCACACTGCCTGCATGGATATCGTCCTAATCCATATTCTATTGCTTTTATTCCTATGTCCCAGTAGTAGAAATCTGTATCTGTCAATTTCAGGAATCTAGGAAGAAGATACAGACAGGTTTACAGAATTCTGCACAGGTCCAACAAATGTCAGGCTGATAAGTGCAGATGGTCTTTTTTGCTATTTAAAGTACCGTACCACTTTAGTGGTTTTATAAAGAGCTCTCTAAAGAATAATTAGATAGGGCTTGATAAGAAAAAATACTTTCTTACATTTTTGCTGTACATCTAAACAATTAACTACTATTTGTTAATAATCCACCAGGCTATATCATATGCTCTGATTCTAAACTCCCCCTGAATGAAGTACTTTGGCTGTAGTGGACCTGCCCAGATAGAAGTGCCACATTGAAAACAACACTGTGAAATACACATCAGTAGCAGGGAGCAGTGTAGCCTGATCTATTAGTGATGTACAAATATAATTTACAATCACTGCCCACTACCATACTGCAGCTCTGATAAGCCAATTTAGATAGCTATCCCCACTGGGTAGGTCCATTCCAGCCACAATACTTCATTCAGAGGATGGAGAGATACATGGGGACATGATTGAAAATGGTAACTGAAAATGTATTGTTATAATGTACCATAAAATGTTTTTTTTTAAGCCCTAACTCTTCTTTAGAGAGCCCTTTGTAAGAAAATGAAATGGTTCTATAAATAACGTGATTTGTTATGGCTTTCAACTCACCATAACCATCTTAGGTATAGATGTGTCAAACTTGGGCCAAGTACCTAGGACCATATAAGATTGCAGAGCAACCTAATTACATGGCTCCTGTGGGAACTCCTGTAAGGCTACATTACAAGAGAATTTCACTGGTTGCAAGAGCCGATGTATAAATATTACCTATAGTTAACATTCTCCCATATACTTAATACACATATATTACGCCTTAATCCCTATACAATCTACGCCATCAACATCTACCTCCCACCACCAACACATTCCCGGCCATACCCCACTGCTACACACCCTTCCACAAAACAACTGACCCATTTGATTTATCACATTCCCAAGATTCCCAACACATATACCCTTGCTAGATACGCCAACCCCATACCTCATTCCCCTTGTAGTGTTTACTAGTAGTGTGCACATAATTAATACTCATAGAACATACATCTTTATTTTTCACACAAAAGACACTCTTTTGATAATTTTATTGTGTAAGTTGTGATAGTGTGTGTTGAGAGTTTTTCTGTTCGTGTTCTGTGAGTAGTGTGACTCTAAATCTGTTTGTTCATTTGAGTGAGGAGAGTGGAGGGGGTGGAGGAGGGGAGCGAAGACAGGGAGAGAAGAGTTGCAAACATGGAGTTAGAGGGTGACCCTTGGACTGGTAGCAGAGGAGGAAAGAGAGGAAGAGTAGTGGAAGAGAGGGTGAGTGGAGTGTTAGGAGCCCCAAATAATAGAGGCACACAAGTGTCAAGAATAGAGGGAGAGGCATCTGTGATTAAGGGGGGGGGGGGGGGGAATGAGCCACAGACCTCTGGGAAGAGCAGGGAGGGTCTTATCCCCCGGCACATTTAGGGGTCTAGAAGGTGTTGAAGCCCAGGGCTTCAAGTACTCAAAGGAATAGATTTTGCTACTCTTCAACTCTATCCATGACTAATATCATATTATCCATTGTGGTCAGATGACCCAGAGGTAGCAACAGAGGTCAGCACAGTGGAAGTGTACCCTAAAAGACATTAAGAGTGTGAAGCACAGCTATAAAAATTGCTAGTCCACCAAGAAGAGTATGATGGGGGAAAAAGCTTCAAGCACCACAGCCACAAGTGCTAGAACAGCCAAGGTGGTGGCTAAAATGAATGGGAAACACTACTGAGGAGCAAGATGTCAGCCATAAGTGATGGTGTCATTGCCTGAGTCCCTGCCAGGGGATTTCATGCATCACAACCATCAGTTATCAAGTTCACAAAACATACACTCCTATTCATGGATATGGCCTACATACCATAGCAGGGCTGGTTCACTAAGCTGCAGTATAAAAATACAGTATACAGTCTAGGTGATGACCATCCATTTCTGATCATTTTCCCTGAAATGCACCCGAAAAAATGTTTGAGGTAATATGGATCAAACCAATACAGATTGAAGTGGACATATCCTCAATATGATTAAACACCTATGTGGCCAAACTATCATCAAGATGACAATCTAGATTATGTGAAACCTCTGTGGCATCTGAATTTACTATTATTAATAAGAAGTCTCCTTAACTTTGTCTATGCAACACATAAGTTCCACCATTGCATACATGCAAACAATGAATGATGCTATTATCATGAGAAGCGGAAACAAAACATCTGTTTATTTTTCTTCAACAGCCACTCAACAGACCCAATTCAGACGCATGTCAGCAACAGAAGAGATGGTTTGTGAAGTGCAATAGATTGCGCATGACAATTGGAGGCACCAGCATCAGATGCACCATGAAATGCAACAGCTCCGACTACAAAATTTGAACATGGCCCAGGCAGTCAATGGGCAGGTCTCTGCCATGAACAGGAATCTGCCCAGACTGGGAACCTCATCACCACTAGGCTCTGTGGTATACTGCTCATCTTAATCAGTCATTTCAGGTTGTTGCAGCTTTTAATAAAGATGAACTTTGCTTGGCAGGACTAGTGTTTTAGCTGCCAAATTGGTAATATCTACATCTTCATTTACAATTTGTCTTAAAGCTTGTTGATTCTACACCTTTTTTAACTTAGCACTGTGCCCCCTCCAGTAGCCATTAGCAGCTGGTCAGGGTCCAATCCTCCCAGATAAGCTTAACTGCTGCTTGTGGGAACCAAATTTAGGGCCGTGCTGATTCAGGCTCCATAGACTGGATGTAACTGAGCATAGCATACTATTGAAGTTAAGTGGTTCCATTTCAAAGGTTATGTGGTGTCAAGTACTTGTATATGATACCCCTTTGATCCTTTGTCTGTGGTTAACCACTAATTGCCATGTGATTTGTGAATGACATCTAGCCTAGAGCTCCCACATACAACTACAGAGTAATTGACCCCCCCCCCCCCACCACCACCACCACCACCAGGGCACTGTCCTATGTTACCCAATATTGTTGTTGTTCAGTCATAGTCGTGTCCAACTCTCCATTACCCTATGGACCGTAGGACTCCAGGTATAACTCTCAAGTGATGTTCCTCTGAGCTTCATTAAGTTCATGTTCATTGCTTCAGTGACCTCATCTATCCAGCTACACCTGTCACCCCTTCTTCTTGTGCCTTTCACAGCATCAGAATCTTCTCTAGGGAATCCTGCCATCTCATGAAATGGCCAAAATATTTGAGCTTCAGCCTCATGATCATATCTTCCAGTGAACAGTTTGTCCTTATTTCCTGAAGTACTGATTTATTAAATCTTCTTGCAGTCCAAGGGACTCTAAGTAGTTTTCACCAACACCACAATTCCAAGGAATAAATTTTATGGCGCTCAGACTTCTTTATGGTCCAGCTCTTCCATCCGAATCCACCCCCCCCCCCCCCCCCACTGATGACAATCGATATGATGCAAGGGTCCTGACTGAAATAGAAGCCAGATTTCATGGTGCTGGTGCTCCTTGTTAGTAGTTAACCTGTAGTCTATAGCAGGTGGCCCTGGGCTTGTATAGCCCTTACCAGCTTGGATTGTCACAGCTGACACTCAGGAGGCTGGGATAATTATATCTGGCCACCCGGCCATTGTGTATATCTAATATGTTTATCACATAGCCTATCTTATCGACCTAGCATTGTGGCCAGAGACACAGTGGCACCTATAAGCCAAGGGATAAACCTAAGCTTCCCTCCACACCATCCTATACTTGGGTCAATACCCGATCAGGACAATATAACTTGACTGAGTGATGAATGGCACTCTGAGCCTATCAGTGAAGTGATGGTGTGCCTACCAGAGGAGCTGGTGTAAATGATGATGGGAAGGGGGGGAATCGAAATCCCCAAACTCATGAAACAGTGTTTGTTTAGGTAAAGTGACTCATTGTTTCATTGTGTGTTATATTGTATAAAATGCCCAATGTTCGAATAAAGATTACACTCTCTTTGGGACATATAGTAATGGTGTATTTTTATTAAGAGAAACCCTGGATAATTGTTTTGCTGTTTGGTGACTCCTTCTATCCTGAATAAAGGGAACAAAGAACCCGCTCCGATCTCCAGGTAGTATGGTCGCTCTGGCCTTTTCAAGCTCAACTAGAGCTAGAGTGGCTCTCCTACAGGGGAAACTAAGCAATGATTAAGCACTGGGACTGATGGAACAAATCAGTCATGAGGTACAGAGACTGGAGATCTGTGCCCAACCTGGTCCTCGGGCCCTACTGCCTTGCTAAAGAAAAATATGCATTTGATGGTTTTAAGGGCACCAGGGGGGGGGGGGGGGGGTGAGGGGGCAACATTTTTTAATCCCTGTGGCTCGGGTCTGTATTGATTGGGAATTGCAGGAGCTGGGTTTGATGTCTGGATTGCAAGCCAATGTGTTTTTTTGGCGAAGATCGCAAACACATGGAATATAGCTACATCAATATTGTGACTCGCAACAAAGCCACAACACAGATCTCCCAGTCAAGGACCCAGAGGACTCAAACCTGCCCACAGCTAAAGGTCATGGGGTAAGTCCATTACCTGCTTGGGGACAGGGAGTACAGAGGGGAAGTGTAGGAGAGTTGAAGACAGGACCCTAGTTTAGCAGGTATGTGACAGAAAGCTACCCAGGGAGATGTATAGGATTACTCCCGGGGAAGAAGGGTCACCAACTGGAGAAATTAAAAAACAATTAATCATTCCAAAACAATTTAAGACCAAGCTGATAAAATTAGTGCACAATGTTCCTCTTGTATGGCATATGGGCAGTTAGCAAACCAGACTGCATCTTACCAGTATGTTCTATTGGTCTTAGATTAACAGGGATATCATCTGTGATCCCTGCCAAAGATTTTGGACAGCACTCGGGCCTCAGGAAGCCTCTGCCCATCATCGATACCTCCTTCCATAGGGTTGCTAACAACATTGTGGGGGGTTAGCTTGCCCTAGTAGAAAGGGAAAGAAATATATTCTGACCACGGCACTCCAAATCTACCATAGTCAAAGCCCTAATAGTGATACTTTCTAGGGTAGACTTTATACAAGAGACTCTATTAGATAGAGGTACTCAGTTTATGGCTTATCTGACCTAACAGCTTTGTAAATTATGTGGTATCAAGCATCTGAGTTTGTCCCCATTCATCCCCAAACTAATCATTACTGTTTCAATGGCACCCTGAAACAAATGCTTAGAACTTTCATTGGGCAAGAGCAATATTGAAAGAATTTACTTCCCCATCTTCTGTTACCTTACCAAGAGGTTCCCCAAGAGTTCACTGCATTCTTTCCATTCAAACTCCTGTATGGGTGCAGAATAAAGGGACCCTTGAACGTGATCAAAGAGGCTTGGGAAAGAGAGTATGAATGAGATCTGATACGGGTTGTCCCATATGTTCTAGACAGGCTAGGTACCTTGATAGGCCTTGTACAGGAGAACCTCCAGAAGGCTCAAAGGAAACACAAGAGATATTATGATCAAGTTACCTCATGTCTGACTTTCTAGAGCCATCCCCACCGCTGAACCACACTGAAATTTCATTAGCTAATCCTCTACACTAGCAAATCTCCAAAATTATAGCTTAATGAACTACCAATCTGTATTCACAAAATTATTATCTGCCCTACCAAGTCACACCTTGCTAGTCTCCCATTAGTTTCTCACCACCAACCATCCTACATTAAAAGAACCCTCCTACAGGGTTCCAGATGCAGTCGTATTCGTAGCAAATTGAATGAGATGCTATGACTAAAAGTGATTGAAGCCTATAGTAGCCCCTGTTCTTCTTCTGTGGTCCTTGTACCTAAGAAGTATGGTGACACAAAGTTTTGCGTGAAGTATTATAAGCTGAACTAAAATACTAAAACTGATGCATTCCCTATTCCCCCACATGGACAAGTTGCTTGATCGTCTTGGCACAGCCACCTATTTGACCACCCTCAATCTCTCAGGTATAATGACAAAATCCCTATGGTGTGAGCCTTTTGGGATAAAGAACGTGCCCTTAACCTTGGACACCAGGAATTTGACTAGGCTTATCCAGACAACACTGCTTGTTTTAGTGTGTCACAGGACAATCACCTAACACACATTGAACACATTTTAGAAATGATCAGGCAGACAGGGTTTACTATACGCCCAACAAGTGTCAGTGGGCCCTGGCAGAGGTATAGTACCTAGTACACCAGGTTGGAAGTGGAAATAGAAAAGATCGCTAACTGGCTCATTACCTGAACCAAAAAGCAAGTGATGGCTTCCTTAGTTACCAAAGCCTATTACAGAAAATGTGTCTCCTGTTACAGTGCCACAGTGAACCCACCTACTTACTTAACCCGCAAGAATATGCCCCAACTGTTGGAGTGGACCACAGATTGTGATTTGCATTGCAATTGTTACAAGCTGCCATATACTACTGGCACCCTTTAATGGTGCATATCGATGCATACAGCTATGGACTGGAGTCTGTTCTCAGCCAAGTGGACCATTAAGGCTGTGAGCACTCCATTTCCTACATCAGCCATAAGCTACTGGCCCAGGATGTGGCCTATAAAGCTATAGAAAAGGAGTGTTTGGATGTCATATGGGCACTAAAAAAGTTGCAGCCTTACTTGTATGGTTGGGAGTTCATGGTGATCACTGATCATAACCCTCTTTGCTGATTAACCAAAGGGTCAGGAGACAATGGACGGTTGTTGTGATGAGCCTAGCCCTACAGCATGATGGAGCACAACTCATTAACTATCCAGCAGGATAATCCCCTCCTTGCTCGAACTGAGAGTGGAGAGCAGTTGTCACAAAGTTGCTCCTCAAAGACTAAAAAAGAATGTAAATCCCAGATGGATAAATGTTGTTCTCTGTTCCCCTTGAATATATCAATGTTAGCCATGAGCTTCAATATGATATGTGTATTATATCTCAGTGAGAGACTCTACAACTTTATTAACTCAACACTCTGCCCGCTTGTCATCAGCAGATCACTGCAGGTAAGCTTAACCACTGGGTCCGGAAATCAAACTTCCTAGACTGTGTGTGGACTGTCTAGAACACCAATTGAAACATAGACACAGTTAACCAAACAAAGCATACTTTAACTGCTAATTGGCATGTGATTTATGAATTACATCTAACCTACAATTCTCACATACTGCTGCAGAGCCCGTTCAAAAATATATGAATGGAGCTCAGAGTGTTATAGCGAACAAGGGTAGTGGTTCCCTCCTAGTATCTCCTAAGTCATCGGTTTTCCCCAGGGCCAGCAGGTAGACATATCCCTATTCATAACATTGTCCTATGTTGCCCCTCAGATGTTAACCCCATCCTTTTCCCGGGTACTATGCTGGCAGCTGAGATAACTAGATTTTACCTGGCTACTTTGATACAATCAGACATTGATCAGATTATACGTCTCTTTGTTCTTATGTCTCATATTGAAAACACTTTATACAATATACTTCCTTATCTTATGAGGAGTCTCTGTAATAGGATTATCTATTAGCCTAATAGCTGTAATATTCTGAGCTAATATATTCTGTAGAACATAAAACAACATATCTACAGTACAGCAATGTGATCATATTTTAACCATAACCATAAAACAGGGTAAAACAGTGATGGGTTCCGTTACACACCTCCCCCGTGACCATAAGCCGGCATACACGGTCTGATCCCAACGGATCGGCCTGGGGAAAAGTATTTGTGGGTCAATTCTCGAGTTTGACAACCCATCAGCATTACTGCAATTCACCTTTACTCACATTTCAAGAACAAAACAAACGCACACTTCATACAGCATTCACAGCAATAAACATTTCAAGGAGAGGGAAAATACATTTTACAAACAGGTTTTACAGAGGCCTCTGTACTGGAGACAATGGGGAAAGTAATCCAATTATCCAGGGATAGAGGCAGACTCCATTGAGCACATGGTTGCAAAAAAACATAAACCACTTTAAAATACACAAAGTCACCTTTTACACATAACACACAGACATTTCACATATCCCCAGATAGCTGGGATCTGAGCGCACAAAACTCCCGAATAGCACTCAGATCCTATTCACACAGTTCAATTGCCATGTAGCTAAAGTCTTTCCCATAGTCTTTTATTATATGAATGGGCTCCATGGCATAGCTATCTGGGGTATCACCGCTCACACAGGGCAAGTACCGAATGACCCCACTGTATTTAAAGGGCCAGAATGAGTGACATACACTCTGGTATGGCCGAATACTGTTTTTAAAGGGCAACATGTCCCAGGGCCATAGTCGCAGGGCAGGAGGCTGGCAATAAGTCATCTCCAAGACAAAGTGGCGAAAGGCACTTCGTCAAGCATCTCCCCTTTGGGGGGAAGTCTAACCAGGCACCTGGATATTTCGCTGTGGGGATGGCGCAACACGCTGAGGGGACTTGAGGGGCAGAGGCCAGCGGCACTCTGCCCTGATGCCAGCTCTTCTGCTGGTATAACCTGCAGGACATTCTGCTCTGTACAAGGGACAAAGGGAGGGCAGAGGCCGACTGCACTCTGCCCCGCTGTCAGCTCTTCTGCTGGGGTACTTGGGACATATTCCGGCTCAGTAGCCAGGGAAAGGTGGGGGTCAGTGGGGGTTAACATTTCCTCTGTTAACCCTGGGGCCACATTAGGAGTTAGCTGGGGAGGGGAATTTGTACTTACCCCTCCTCCGGTTGTCCCAGTGAGGGTAGTTGGGGATCTGGACAGGCTGTCCAGCATCCCGGTAGGTCAGGCACAGAGACCACGGTCCCATCTGCGCCGTCTGGGAGATTGGTGTCTCCCCTTGTTAGGGTAAGCTGTCGCTGGGGTTCACACTGCCGCTGGGGGGGAAGGACGACACCTTCGGCCCCCTGGGGTACACACTGCCGCTGGGTAGGAAGGATGGCACCTTCTGCTCCCTGGGGTACACACTGCCGCTGGGGAGGAAGGACGGCCCCTTCTGCTCCCTGGGATACACACTGCCGCTGGGGGGGAAGGACGACACCTTCTGCTCCCTGGGATACACACTGCCACTGGGGGGGAAGGACGACACCTTCGGCCCCCTGGGGTACACACTGCCACTGGGGAGGAAGGACGACACCTTCTGCACCCTGGGGTACACACTGCCGCTGGGGAGGAAGGACGGCCCCTTCTGCTCCCTGGGGTACACACTGCCGCTGGGGAGGAAGGATGGCACCTTCTGCTCCCTGGGATACACACTGCCACTGGGGGGGAAGGACGACACCTTCGGCCCCCTGGGGTACACACTGCCACTGGGGAGGAAGGACGGCACCTTCTGCTCCCTGGGGTACACACTGCCGCTGGGGAGGAAGGACGGCACCTTTTGCTCCCTGTGGTTCACACTGCCGCTGGGGAGGAAGGACGGCACCTTCTGCTCCCTGTTGTTCACACTGCCGCTGGGGAGGAAGGACGGCACCTTCTGCTTCCTCTGCCTCTGTGTCTGCATCTGCTTGTACTGGGTTAACCTCGTGGAGGGTGCCCAAAGATTCTTCATTAGACCGGGTCCCGAAGAAAGGTTGTCGAGGCTCACTCTGGTAGCAGTGTACTGCTGCCCAGTTTGCAGGGGAATTAGTTGGAATATTCCACGTGGAGCGGTTTCTGTTTCTGGGACAGTCTCTCTGCATGTGGCCCTGCTGGTTACACGTGTGGCACCTGATGTACCGTGGAGGGGTTTGGTAGTTCCCACCACCCGGACGCAGTGCTGGGGGGGGGGGTTAATGGTGGGAGGTGGGTTAGCAGCTCCCAAGATGGACCGCCCCCGTGCCCGCTGCTTTTCCATTATGTATTCGTGGACATCTGCCATAATCCATTCCAAGGTTTCTGTGGGAGGCGTACCTGGGAAAAAAGCCAGTCTGCTTTTGAGTTCTCTTCCAAACTCATTCTGTGTGCTGTGCGTAAGAGGTGCTGTAGCAGCTGCCCGGTCTCCCTCCATGAGTTCCTTTCTGTCTGCATCCCTGTAGTCCGCGGCCGCCTCCTCCTCCTCATCATGGAACGCTGTCCGAAAACTAGCCGGTTCCATCCTGCTGTAGCCAGGGGCACTGTACGGATACTAGCGTTGCCCTCAATTTGTAACTCCACGGAATGGTGTCTCCTGTAGCTGTCCTTCTGACCGTGGGAACAATTCCGCCACTTGCCACCAATTGTAACGGAGTTGGAACACGAAGTCCAGTATCTCCGCTGGTATACGGTAAAATATCCACTGCAGTCTCACAAGCCCCAACCTCCCATATTGGACGACACTCAATTGGGAGTCAAAGAATACTGTCTTTATTTTGTTATGCAGAAATATATATACACATGTCTTTCTACAGGCAATACACATCCCTCATATTTGGCCACACAATACACATAGAGAGACAATAGGTGTGGTCACACCCCCCGGAGGCTACCTGGCTACTTTGACACAATCAGACATTGATCAGATTATACGTCTCTTTGTTCTTATGTCTCATAATGAAAACACTTTATACTATAGACTTCCTTATCTTATGAGGAGTCTCTGCAATAGGATTATCTATTAGCCTAGTAGCTGTAATATTCTGAGCCAATATATTCTGTAGAACATAAAACAACATATCTACAGTACAGCAATGTGATCATATTTTAACCATAACCATAAAACAGGGTAAAACAGTGATGGGTTCCGTTACAATTACTAATATGGTTATCACACTATGCTGGACCTAGCATTGTGGCCATAGATATTGGATAGGAAACCCGAAGGTTCCTTCCCCACTGTCCTATACTTTGTTCAAGAACCAATGCAGGCTCAGGAGAAGATAAAGATAATGCTCTCTTTGGGACGCATAGTAAAAATGTTTATTTTTTTTATTGAGAGAAAGCCTGCAAAATTGTTTTGTTGTTGGGTGATCCCTGCTATCCTGAACAAAGGGAACAAAGGACCTATGGGTAGGAGGGATCTTGCTGGTCTTTTTAAGTCCTATGAAGTTTAGATCATGACAAACCAAATACTGTGCACACCACATAAACAACATGCATGCACATAACCACCTCTGATCTGTGAACACATCTCAAACAGACTTATATGTTAACAAACAATGGATGTTACAATCAGTTAAAGTTTGCAAGAATAATCTTTCATTTACCCATGATCTAAATTATGTTATGGGCTTCTATGTCACTGAAATAAAGGCTTAATAACCACTTGATTTAACCATGTTATGCTTCTTCACTTGTGTGATTCTCTCCAAAAGACAAAATGGTTGTCTGATGAGACTTTGAAAGTAGCCCAGGAAAGAGGCAAAATGAAAGGTAGTAGATAAAAAAACATTTGTCCAACTGAATTGTAAAGAGATAACAGAATGTGAAAAAGTGAAGAGATCTCTTCAAGAAAATTGAGGATCTCAAAGGAACCTTTAATGCTCAAGTGGGTGTCATAAAAGACAAAAATAGTAGGGTTTTACCAGAAGCAGATCAGATAAAGAAGAGGTGGCAGGAATACACAGAAGATCTATGCATAAAGGACCTTAACAGCATTGCTAACCTCAATAGTTTGTCTAATGAGCAGGAGCCAGACATCTTGGAGAGTGAATTGAGATGGGGCCTAGAAATCCTTGCGGCTGCAGAAGTCAATGGAAACACAGCTGATCTGCTCAAATTCCTAGAAGACGATCTTGTGAAAGTGTTGCTTGCATTATGCCAGCAACTGTGGAAAGTCGGTAGCACTGCATGGAATTTAACAGCAGGTAACACTAAAATATAAGCCTTTCTAAACTATACATATCCAACCTTTTTTGTTGTTTACATCACTGTCTTTTTTTTCTCCCGCATTTCAGAGCTGTGTCATATTATTTTTAAACCTTTCAATGGCACCTGCTGTGTGCAGGTGAATGGGATTTCTTTCTCTTTGGTAATATTCATTCTGGTACACTAACCAGATGAACAAAGTTGCTGTTCTATTTTAGGAATTAATTTGTTGGAGACTCCCTTCTTTAAATGTATAGTTATTCTGGTGTAAGGTCCAGATATGATATGCATTTCTCTACAGTGTTAGGGTTTATTTAGGTTTCTTATTTTATTTTTAGACAGCCTCATGATCACTTAGGATCAGTTTGTGCTACATTGATTATATTTATGCATAGTCTTGTTACAACGCTGTCCATACTTCTAGTAAATTGATAATTTTTCAGTAAACTTTTGTAGCTGAATCTGTATGTCCTTTTATGTATCAATGGATGATAGTTATGTGTATGTGCACCGTACTAGTGGTGGTACGTGCCTCCAATAGTTCAGCAGTGCAGTATGTTTCTGCAAATGTATTCAGGTTCCCTTTGAGTCAGTCCAGGTACGTAACTCTACACTATTCATTAAAGCCATGAACCAGGGCTCAGCTTGAGTGGACCTGAATAGATAAGCAGAATGATACTGCAATTCTGGACTGTTGGTGCCACTCATTGTATTGATTTTACAACCAATGACTTACAGGCATTTTTCTTTGTTGCATCTGACAGAGGGCATTTGAGAATGTTGAAAACCGTGTTTCCCTTTTTAAAACAAGTGTCCTGCAGCAGAATATACTGTTTTGAATGTGTAACTTTCTTTAGGGGTTTGTCCCTGTCAGCCAATGTGCAGCAATATAGCTATAGATCTAGAGTTGTGCATACTCTCATCTCACACAGAGGTACTTCCTGTGGCATTTCCTGTTAGTTTCCAGGAAAAGCATTAAGTCATATGGTAAGGTATTAGAAATCACATACTGATTAACAACACATTCACGAGGTTTATTGGGATTGCACATGAATATTGTCGTTCAGAAACATATATTTTAATTGCACACATATTACATGGTATTAAATGTCAGGTGATACACAATGAATGCTAAGACAGGATTATTGATGAGGGGTTTGTAAATATTTGTAGGGTAGGTGGGTATGTGTTATCTCCTGAGACTTTCTATTAATCAGATAAGAAGTATCTGTAATTGTCATTTTGATGATTGCACTTTAGTATTTATTGGTGTAGACGATTGGTTTAACCTTTCTTATTTTACACTTTGACACTTTTTACTTTTATTGTTGTGTGTCTTGTAAGTGCTCTTGTACGGGACTGATCTTAGCTGCTCTTAAATGAGGTTTACACCAATGGTTTAGGCTGCCTATGAGCGCCAGCAGAACTTTCCAAGAACACATAGCATTATTTGTAATTGCGCTTTAGCTAAAACCATACGTAGAGCAGGGAACACTTGACACATAGCTACGTTGGTTCCTATGTGGGATTTTTCCTTGAAAAACTTTCTGTGGGTGTCATTTAATTGAGCCTTAACACCATTTCATTTGCAGATGACTCCATCTATGACGATAATTCTATATTTTTTGTGAATTTATTCAAACCCTGGACCCAAAATTTATCACATTCTGACCTGCTGCCAACCAAGCACAAATTGTACCATGGGTAAACTGTACTACATCTTGCACTGGAAGAAATATGGAAGAGCAAACTTGGTTGGATCATTTTTCTATGATTGTCTTCCGCTCAAGAGTAATAGATGATCTCATGGAGGAGGTGGGCTGTCAAAGAACTATCTGACTGTTGCTGTAGAAAATGTGTGCCTAAAAGTTTCACTGGAGCTAGACATTCAGAGGTTAATGTACCTGGTACTGAAGTCAGACACTCAGGGGTTAATGCTGCTATTGCAGCAAGGCAAGCAGGATATCCTGTGCAGGGTTTAGCCAGTAGAACCACATGTCCTAATACTACTAATAGCAAACATACATAAGATATCACATACTCCTATAAAATGCAGAGGAGCTTACATTAAAAGCAGGTATAGACAATTAGCTCTTAAATTTCAGGAGATTTCAGGGAACACTTAAGAATATTTAGTCTAGACTTTCCCAGAATTCTCTTCCAGTTCATGGTTTTCAGTTAAAGGGTTCCTACCTGTCTGAGCCTGTTGATCCATTGTAACCTGTTTGTTGCTGTCTGAATCCTGCTTGATCCTCTTTGAACCTGCTTGGCTCTTGTCCTCAAATTCCAGTTCAGTATCTTGTTTTTCTTTCTTGGGGTTCTTGTTTGGACTTCTGTCCTCAAGTTCTCTTTCATAACTGATGTTGTCAAGCTCTTGTTATTAAGTCTGAAACCCTGATACGTTCAGCCTTTATTCTGATCACTGGCTCCCCATCAGTCTCCACATTCCTATCTCGACCCCAGGGATAGCCTTCTGGCTGTTGCTATTCACCATCTACAAAGCACAACCACTATGAGCTAAAAACTCTATAATCGATGTTCTACCCAGGCACAATCTATTTGAGTCCTGACATTGTCTTAGATGCCGTCTGCAAAAGGAATTAAAAGTTCAACTGGTAGTTGCTCAACCAGAAGGAGACATATTATTGCTTGCTCTCCAGTGTTCTTAAATGATAGTCTCTGTCTTCATATCAAAAAAGTTGATATTTAAAATGACTGTAGCTGCAAAACAGTGGTGGAGCTAGTGAATGGAGAGCCCTGTGAAAACAAAATCTACATGGATGGAGGCTGGCTTCTCAGAAGAGAGTGAGAGGGCATTGCTTGTACTATGCAACACATTCTATTTTGACTTATATTGAGTGCCCACTTTTCACCTTGCCCATGAAAAACAGCCTCACCATCAAGATAATTAGAACATGCACATACCATTTGAGTGACAGCTTGGGAATTAATTAGGGGAGAATCAATCCTTACCAGTCGGTTGACAGGTATGAGAAAAGAGAAAGAAATAGGGAGTGACACAGAAAAGCAGCAATGGAGATAAAAAAATAATAGATTCGAGGGAAAACTGACAGAGGCAGACAGAAAATATGGAAGTGTGATGAGACTACTTCTTGCAAAAAATCATGTAACAGAATGGCAGGCTCAAAATCAGAATTGCTTCATTTCTTTCTCTAAAGCTAAAATTTTGTATTCAGTAACCCTTTCAATGAGGCTCAAATGCCTTGTCATCAGATCATGTTAACCTGTTCCCTGTTAAGGATTTCATTGTTATATAAGCCTGTATTTCAGTGCATAACTTTTTTTTTGTAAAGTTTGATGATAGTTGGTGATCAAGACTCTTTCTGGTGCTATTCCCTATTAAGGAATTCATTGTTCTATAAACTTCCATAAGCTCCTGTCAACTGAAAACCAGTTTGCATAAAAAGTTCCCCTGTCAAAGTCTTATAGTGACCCTGGATGTTATATTAGGTAATCATATCCCTTCTAATATCCTATTTCTCAGGAAAATAAGTTTCATTGGTTAGTCTTTCATCAACGTTTAATTCCTTCATTGCCTTTATTAAGGCTATTGCCCTTCTCTGCACCTTTTCCAGTTGTGCCCAAAATTGTAATCTATATTCCAAATAAGGGCTTACCAGGAAGAATGATATAGTCAGAGCTATGGGCTTCTCAGTAAGAACATGCAGCTATGAAAGGAGGGCCATAACGTGAGATGCTTTAGAATTGTGGTGCTGGAGGCCACGATTGAGAGTTGACTAGACTACGAGATCAATACAAGCCATACCCAAGGAAAAAAATAATACTGCTTACTTGAAGGATCAATAGTAAAGATAAAACTCAAATACTCTGGCCCATAATAGGAATACATGATTCACTAGAGAAGACTGTGATGCTAGGAAATATGAAAAAGGAGAAGGAAAAGGATATGAAGGGTAGACAGTATTAAGGCAGTGATGATTATGAACTTGCAGGAGCTCAGATAAGCTATTGTTGACAGACCAAACTGAGTGCTAAAATTCACAAGATTATAAACAGTTGGACCAGACTGATTAAGTGAATAACAAGAATTACATTGCTTCCTCTCACTTGTTAATGCATGCTAATATTTTACTTGCCTTTTCAGCTGCTGCCTGTCATTGAGCACTGTTACATTGGTGGCTGCCCACAAGCACTCCTAAATGCATTTTATCTCCTATTCTGCTAGATTTGTTCCATTTAGATTATACATTGCCTGCTTGTTTTTTCTTCACAAATGCTTAACTTTACATGTATTTGTATTAAATTTGATCTGCCTTTTAGCTGCTTGTTCTTCTAATTTATGTCAGTCCTTTTGAAGTGAAAGAACATAATTTTCTGATTTAACTACCTTGAATGTGATCAGCAAATATAGAGACATTACTTTCCAATCCTACTTCTAAATCATTAATAAATAAATCAGTACAATATGAGTATGCTCCATTTACAACAACCCTTTGTTTCCTGTCTTTAAGACAGTTTTCTCTCCATGTTCATATATCTATGTCAATTCCAGCATCCCCTACTTTGTACAATAGCCTCCCATGTGGCACTTTATCAAAAGCCTTTGCAGAATCCAAATAGCCTACATCATTTGAATTGCCATAGTCCAAGTTTCTACTTACCTCCTCATAACAACCCTTTTAACATTCTCCCCATTACAAAGATAATTTAAGAAGTAGGAAATTAGGAATAATGGTTTGGCTATTACAGAACAGTTACCTTAGCACCCTTGGATGTATTCTGGACCTGGTGCTTTATCATTTAATTTTTAAGCTTCTTTCAGATTTCTTCCTGTGTTAACCAATTTTTTGAAGAAGTTAGTGCGGTATCATCCATTTGTACCTCCCTTGTCTGTACAGAAGAAAACAATTTAGCTCATTTGCTGTGAAATACAATATGTTTTTTCTTAGCTTATTCTAACTAAACACTTGCTGAAAAGATCTCTTTTTCAATTTACTTAAAAATGCTTAGCCAATCTGACTTGAAATCCAAAAATTTGAATGGATCAATAATCTTAATGGGCCACTGTACATAACAATAAAATGCTACTGTTTTTAGAAAGTAAACAATATTCCCCAAAATGTATCTTTTATATGAGGTTTTGCTGCAAAGAGTCTATAATGAACAGCTTCCTGGTATGGCTTGCATGCAGAGGAGCATTTTAATGGCACAGTGTAAATGTGGCAGCTACAACTTGACCTAAGCAAGGCCCAGTTGGTATGTGTACATAAGAATTTATACCCAATCGTCGTAGAATCATACTCATAGAGAACCAATCATATTCCAAGCAAGTAAAGGTGCTAAACCAACTACGTGATTTGGAGAGCCGTAATCCATGAAGGGGGAGCAATCAGTGTGCTCGTTACACTGTAACTACTTCCCTTCCCCACTTGCTCACCCTGGATTGCCCGGATTGCCCGACCAGGCACCTGAGGTCGACATATCTTGTCTGTTTACCCAACCAACCTCTTGCTATCACCCGACCAGCGGGAAAGAGATGGCCGTGCAGAACTAAAAAGCTTCAGACTTGTCACAGACCTCTTTCCAGAGCCGCAATATCCAGCCACATGGTCATATGATCCCCTTTGGATCCCAAGACCAGGCACCTGAGGTAGCCCCACCTTGCCTGTATACTAACCAACCTCTTGCTACCGGCAGACCAGCGGGAAGGAGAAATGGCCGCAGACTGCAAGGCTGCACACTTACCACAGACCTCCTTCCAGAACAGTGGTATCTCCGGCCCTTAGAAAAAGGCTACCAGTCGCCTGCCGTCCCTTTGTCATACCTCCTGTTCACCTTTACCATTTGCTCTCTCCATCCAATCCCTCATCAGGACCTATTAACCCTGCTTGCTTCCTGACACCCCACTTCCGGGGGACACCTTCTCTGAGCCTTGGATTACCGAAAAACCCCAACCCTTCCAATGCACTACACGCGTACCCACCACGCTTAAACTGTCCATCCTCCCACTCCGTACAGCAGCCTAAGGTGCGCCCATAAGAAGGACAAGTCAGCCATCCTGTCTCGAAACCTGGTACCCTCTACCACTATCTGCTCCCTTACCGGTACTACTCACGGGGTTTCTGACAACGTAGTCCCGAACAGGATACTACATACTGGGATTAACTAGCCTGCACCACCACCGTATTCTCTGAACAACCGATTTACTGCCCCTTTATCCACCACCAACAAGCCGTGCATAACTCTACAAGGATCTACAAAGCCACATACTTACAGCACCAGACACCATCACCATAGCTTATGATACCCCCCTGAATGAGCTGGGGATGAACGGAGTGATACCTCCTACTACCACACGCAGCCGCCATTTCGAGCCCTCCATTGACCTTAGACGCACCCAAGAGGGTGAAGAGAAGAATCACCTTGACCCCCACCGATGCCTACCCATCTATACTCCGACCACTGAGGATTATCCAACCTACCCAGACGAAAAACAAAAGAACCCTAGATATGATACCCCCAAGCCCGACCCTCTGCAGCAGGGCAAAAGTGGACCCAACCAAGCAAAACCACGACTGTATTTGCAAGTCTGCCAAAAGCGGTACCGAGACTCCCAACATAAAAAACGTCAATTCCAATACCATAACTAGGGTAGAACCTGTCTGAGAAGAGAACCCGAAAAAAAATTACATAAACATATAAAACGCTCATCTGCAAATCACATCGGTAGCCTATAGCGTCTATGCCCTGGTAACCTGACCTGAACAAATGGAGCCAAGTAACTCCACAAAGGGCAGTAATGTTGAAAATCTGTAAAGCACGCTACTAACCAGCGCTGTACCTGGTCTGATGAAAGAAGAGATACACCAAATACTATATGCTTATAATAACCCATATATACACCCCAGTCCACCATTAGTACCCAGGCACAGCGTTACGGCAAGGCACCCCGGACACCGCACAACACTGCAAGACAGGCAGATACATAATTTCCTTAGAAGAGAAAAACATGTAGCCCGAAACCTAGCCCACAAGACTTATGGCTATACAAAATTGCAAATATACACACAATACACACCCTACTGTGCCAATCATGGAAGGGGAGTGGTGTTATGCATTGGAATCAATAGTACCACACTCACAGGCTCACCAAACTACCATATAAAATGGATATAACTCCAAATTACCGTGATACTCTGATACCCATAATGTAACTCACATAGACCAGCATATAATATACACGCTACATGAATATAACATATCACACTATACAAAACTGATTGTACCCCGCCATAAAAGACCCGTAAGGCTTTGACCTTTTTAGAGACGAAACGCTGACAATATCCGCTACATGGTCCGTCAAAAACCTGTGCTACGGAACAGACTAAATAATCACGCACGGCCACCAATCCAATGGCGCCAGACTTGTTTACGGGCTTGCATCACAGACTCATAACACGCGCCATAAATAATACACTAGCTCTAAACAAGGACCAATTAGGAGTACGGCATTGTTACAGGTCACACAACGCCGCTGCGGGCTAAATTTAATGAGACTAGGGCATCGTACAAAACCGGACATGCACATTTTTGACCGCTCCCGGTCCCCATGCTTAAAAAGATGTATAATAACTGCCCATGTCTAACTCTACGTAACCCATAGATGTGACCTAAAGCATATTATTATACTATCATCATGTATAATACCATAATACTATACACCATGATAGAACCAGTTTATATCATTCACAATTATTGAAAATCTGTCCCTAATGGCCAGATCCATAGGAAGATGGGATCATTCAAGAATGAACACACACGTTGGTTATTTATATTTAAACAAAGCACATTTTATTGGTAAAATCATTACATATTTAGTGAAACATTAACACAACTGGGAGAGTGAACACTTCCAATTCCCCACCTACCTGAATATTAACTAATGACAGAAGCCCTTAAGTAGACATGTTGTTGGTGGGCTTGTGGGTAGCCAATCTGTAAGAAGCTAGCCACGGTGGCTGTGTGCTGCCCATAAATCTACTCAGCCCACCAGGGATAGAACAAGTCCCCAAATCATATAAGGAAGTTCCTTCTGGGTAGCCAGACTCATTTGAGCTGCTATACAAGGACCATATAAGGAGCTGCAAGTTCCAGGACGATATAAGGAAGTTCCTTCTGGGTAGCTAGCTTATATGAAGCTATCTATTTGGCTACTCTTGTTTCCCTCTTTAGCTCTGTAGGAGGTAATTAGTCAACAGAGGGTTAGATATAGGTGAGTCTGGATGGTCAGATGGCCCTCTGAGTCCTTGTAGAGACTTGGGGTTGACCCTTTGCACAGTTTATTCTGGTTGAGGTTGATTCTGCAAGACAAAAGGCACTGACCCTAGGGCTTGCAATAACATTCCCATTTGGTTTAACATAGTACAGGCAAATGGATACAACACATCTACAATACAACATGTTATGGCTGAAGTATTATATCTCCCATTGGCACACATATGATGGTTATGGTAAGACAGAAATTCAACAATTTGATATTCAGGTTTATAGACTCTTAGGGGCCTGTGCTAGGCTGTGATAACCCCTTGAGGCCAGCCCCCTATTGCTAGACCATCAAGCAGGAGTGTACTGGACAATTCCAATGTTTTGCTGGAGGGTCACATACAAGTCAAAACAGGATATTAACTGTCAGTACTCTAGGTGGTTCATACAGATACATATATACATTATAGTCCTTTCCGGCAACTTGCTGGCCCTACAGATATAGTAATCCACATCTACACCAATGCAAGACACTGATAACTGAGTGCATAGTCTTTTAGGATCATGGCTAGGTTGTGGTAACAACCCTTGGAGAGGAAAGCAGAACCCATGGTCAGCACACAGACAGCCGGCACACAAACAGCACAGAGAGAGAGACATACAGCAAAGAGAGAGAGAGATACAGAACAGAGAGAGACAGCACATAGACAGACTGCACAGGGAGAGAGAGATAGCGCATAGAGAGACAGCACACTAACAGACAGAGCGCACAGAGAAAGAAAGACAGTAGAGAGATAGAAAGCAAAGAGAGAGAGACCCCACCATATGGCATAGCAACCAGCATATTCGCCGCCATTACACATCTGAGAGATAAAGCACAGAGAAAGACAGCACACAGTCAGACAGCACAGAGAGAGACAGCACAGAGAGTGAGAGACAGACAGGAAAGAGAGAGACAGAAAGACAGCAAAGAGTGGGAGAGAGGAAGCCACAGAACACACAACACAGCAAGGAGAAAAAAAGTTGGCATTACACTCCTCAGAAAGAGAGAGACAGCACATAGAGAGAGACAGAACAGAGAGATACAGCACAGAGAGAGAGCACACAAACAGACAACACACACAGAGAGGGACAGACAGCAAAGAAAGAGAGAGACAGACATCAAAGAGTTTTAGATGAACCGCCACACAACCTTTTAATTTCTCATACCCTACTTCCTCCTTAAATTCTACATTACAGACACATGCATGGCACAAATTAAATATCATACAAATAGCAGACACACAAAATCAACATTGATCATGTGCCCAGGAAAGCTACTACATCCCCCTGTCAGATTTGGCCCCAAAGTCTTGATCCCTCTTTCCCCAACCCTCCAAACTTATTCTGCAATGCTGGAGTCTTCTGCTACTTTGAGTAAAGGGGTCTCTTTATTTATTAGTGGATAATATTGTTTATAGAAGGGTGACCTGATTGCCCTAGTGGTAATTTGACCACCTACATATTTGTTTTAATCTTTTTTATTGACTCCTTCCTTGTATGGAGAACTTGCAAGGGGTGACCCAGAATATTTTGCCCAAGGGCCATCCATTCACTACTTTCACCATTGGTACTCTGAATAGTTGGAATCAGTCTTGGTCCACGAAAAATGGTCTCACCAACCTTCCCTCCCTAAATTACTTTGGGCAGGTGGAATTAATCCTGGTCCACATACAATGGTTTCCCCCACATCTAGTCACCTTTCCCAGTGGAGGGAAATTCAAGTTAGGAAATGTTTACTTTGTGTTAATGTTTTTAGGTTTCCTTTTGTTCTGTTTCATATTTAATGAATAAGATATAGTGCCTTGCAAAAAGTATTCACCCCCTTGACATTTTACCCATTTTGTTACATTACAGCCTTAAGTTCAATGTTTTGTTAATTTGAATTTTATGTGATGGATCAGAACACAAAAGTCTAAGTTGATGAAGTGAAATGAGAAAAATATATTCTGTTTTATATTTTTTAGAAATAGAAAACAGAAAATTGGTGTGTGCGTATGTATTTACTTTGTTATGAAGCCCATAAAAAGCTCTGGGCAACAAATTAACTTCAGAAGTCACATAATTAGTGAAATGATGTCCACCTGTGTGCAATTTAAGTGTCACATGATCTGGCATTACATATACACACCTTTTTTTGAAAGACCCCAGAGGCTGCAACACCTAAGCAAGAGGCACCACTAACCAAACACTGCCATGAAGACCAAGGATCTCTCCAAACAAGTAAGGGACAATGTTGTTGTGAAGTACAAGTCAGGGTTAGGTTATAAAAAAATATCCAAATCTTTGATGATCCCCAGGAGCACCATCAAATCTATCATAACCAAATGGAAAGAACATGGCACAACAGCAAAACTGCCAATTGAGTGCCGCCCACCAAAACTCAAGGACCCGGCAAGGAGGGCATTAATCAGAGAGGCAGCACAGAGACCTAAGGTAATCCTGGAGGAGCTGCAGAGTTCCACAGCAGAGACTGGAGTTTCTGTACGTAGGACGACAATAAACCGTGAGCTCCTTGCAGCAGGACAATGACCCCAAACTCACTGCTAAAGCAACACTTGAGGGGTTTAAGAGGAAATATGTAAATGTGTTGAAATGGACTAGTCAAAGCTCAGACCTCAATCCAATAGAAAATGTCTGGTTAGACTTAAAGATTGCTGTTCACAAGTGCAAACCATCCAACTTGAAGGAGCTGGAGCAGTTTTGCAAGGAGGAATGGGCAACAAATCCCAGTGGTAAGATGTGGCAAGCTCACAGGGACTTATCCAAAGTGACTTGGAGCTGTGATTGCCGCAAAAGGTGGGTCTACAAAGTATTGACTTTAGGGGGATGAATCTTTACGCACATTGACTTTTTTTGTCCTATTTGTTGTTTGCTTCACAATAAAAAAAAAAACATTGTCAAAGTTGCAGGCATGTTCTGTAAATTAAATGATACAAATCCTCAAACAATCCATGTTAATTCCAGGTTGTGAGACAACAAAACACAAAAAAGGGGGTGAATACTTTTGGAGAAAAAAAGCATTTGTTCTTTATTGTTGTTCTTTTTTGTGGAACCCAGGGTCTATAGCAAAAGCTGCCTCGGGTCATTCTACCTTGCAGCCTATGGTCATTGTGGAGTCCAAGTACCTAAATCGCTTCCACAGATCTGAAACCACAGCCTAACCATTGGGATTTCATAAGCATTGCTTGTCCAGCTGGCTGGGTTCCTTGGCAGATACATTGTGGGTTTCAACACTGTACGAACTGTCTGAACATTATAGCTAAATATGACGACTTATCCATAGCCGAGTTGAGGGAGTTGATCAAGGTTGGAGGAATGAGATGACTAGACCCTGGTTAGCCTTGGTACATGATCTGCAGAGGCTAGATGAGGACAAACAGGACTTAGGGCTGCCAAGGGGAGTGCCAATATCTAACTGGAGCAGTCATCATAGGGAATAACCCAGATCAGATGAAGCAGAGGAAGATGATCAAATGGTCTGGGGCTACCGTGCTCCAAACTGCCACCTTCAGCTGTCCTGTACCTCCCTCAGTGGTCCCATCATGATGGTTATTCCACCCATGCCTCTCAAACCAGTGAGAGGAAACCCAGTGGCCTCAAACTGTCCTTTAACAACTTCAAAAAAGTTGAGAAGGCCTCTGTGGATATTGATGTGTTCCTCCAGTACTTTGAGTGGCAATGTGAGTTCCACTGCATTAATTGTCTGAAACTGGTCTGAACCCTGGTAGAAGAGCCTGAGTTGCTTAGCAGGCTATCCTATGTCTACTTCAAGGACTGTGATGAGGTCAAGCGAGTCATTCTTGCCTTTTATGCCATCACCCTGGAGATCTATAGAAGGCAATTTAGGGATCTATTGAAGACTGGGTATTACTCCAATTCAGAGCTGTTATGGAGGTTGAGCCACAACCTCAATGGTTGGTGGAATTGACAGGTTGTCCACTTAGTGGAGAATGTTGCACAGCTGACGGTAATTAAACAACTATGCCTACCCACTATGCAAGCCTGGGTCATGGAATACCACCATCACTCAGCTGAGGCCGCAGCAAGGTTGGCTGATCAATACACACCTATCCTCGACCAGACAAACAAAAACTGGAAAGGGAGCACTGCTTTGTTTGTCAGAAGCTGAGCATCTGCACAGGGACTGTCTGCAGAATTGGGCTCACACTACCGAAAGCTTGTCCATACTGAGCTAATTCGCAAAGTGAATGCAGTACAACTTGCTGTACAATCCATGATCAAAGACAGCAGGGCTTCAGAGGGCCTCACGGACAACTGCTCATTTATCAAGAGAGATAGATATGTGTGGGAGAAAGGTTTGCTGTATAGGATAACTCATCCGGACTACGAGGGCCAACGATGAATAATGGTAAAACATTTGGTCATCCCAGAGAGGGTTTGAAGTGTACTCCTATCTATAGCCCATGATAAACCTCCACTAGCATAGTCCATCATGGCCAGGGAATGAAAGCCAACATGGGGACTCTATAAGCAACCGGTACTCCAAACCCATTAATTTTCCCATTGACTGATAGCACCATTTCATTGGTTGGTTTTATAATTCCCGGGGTTGCCATCTGATTGGTTGAACTAACTTGGCAGTGACCAATCAGAAAGCCGCTACCGCAGCACTATTTTGATTGATTGCTGCGATCGGGAGTGGGAAATTCAAATGGACACTGTTGGACTACCTGAGTAGAGGAAGATACTGCCAATGGGAGAGCTGCCGGTGCATTTATTGCTCGGCAGAACAAGTGAGGCAAATTTGAAAATGCTGTTCTAGAAGAACAAAAATATTCAGGAATGTGGCTTTAGCTCTTTTACTCAGCCTCCAATGTACATCAGGGTGCCTCATTAATCCCCTCTCTATTATATCCTGAAGTCCTCTTGTTAATTCCCTTATCACTGGCACATTCGTACCCATTGAAAACAAAAGCCACAGTAGGACATGTGTGGATGGGTCTGATTACATTTCCTGGGCTTGTCACTCTTTTGCGATTGGTTGCCCTGATCCTACCTTGGACCAATCATTGAACCACCGACACCGGCAATACTCTAAGAGAGTATTAAAGCTGTTTTGAAACTATGTACTGACTCTTGTGTTTTTTCTTTCAAGCTCCAACAAGATCTTCCTACAGTAGGTCTTCAGTGGATGCTCTGAGCTACCTAGCTCTGCAAACACCTTAATTGGCTGTCTATCAACGGAGCATCCCAGCACATCTGAAGCACGGGACCTGTCTCATCACAGTGCCACTGAAAACCTGTTGCTTTCTACTGGCCTAGCATGTTCAGAGATATTACCCACTATTGTGATACCTGTGACACTTTTCAGAGTACCGGACAGTGTTGTGGGGTGCCAACCTTTAGAAACGCCTTTACAATGTGTGACCATAAATATCATTGGTCCTCTTTCCAAAACCAGTCAATTCAAGGTTGAATTGACTATGCTACTCACTATACGTATTTGGGTGGCCCTTTCCAAGATCACTACAGAGGCAGGAGCCGATACCCTAGTCAATATCTTTAAACAGGTTGGATTGTCTAATTAAATTCTGTCTGGTCATGGCATCCAATTCATAGTCAAATTAACCAATATATTACCTGTGGCAACATTGCACTGTCAAACACCTCTTCTCTAGCCCATACCATCCCCAGACCGGTGGCCTCTGTGGTGATTCAATGGGACTCCAGATACGTGGAACTGAGGTTTTGTAGACAAGGAGGAGTAACTGCATACATTGCTTCTTCATCTCCTCTTTGCCTACAGAGAGGTACCACAGGAGTCGACTGGATTATCCCTGTTCAAGCTCCTTTTTAAATACTGAAAACAAGGCCCCTTGGATCTGTTCTGGGAGCTTTGGGAAGGGGAGTACCAGACACAGCTGACCCCTATGGTGCCGTATGCATTGGAGTTTCTGGACCAGCAAGAGCACTTGCTCCGATAGGAAGAAGCCATTACCCCGCATAGGCTTTACCAATTTAGGATGATGCACTTTAGGATGAAGAACACCCCTTCTACCTTCTAGTGGTTGTTTCATGGAAGTCATGATGTTGCCCATGCCTACCTGGATGACATAGTCATAGCCATAGCAAATCCTAGATCACATTCAGCAGATAAGCATAAATGCCAGTTCTTTTGTATATAGTCCCTTTGGAGAAAACAAGTGCCAGAGCTGTAGTTCTTTATTGGGGAATCAGGGTTTTATTCTCTAGGAAAAGCTGTCTTTGGCCCTTCTATTCAAGTTTAGGGCATCCAGCAACAGAATGGAGTGTGAAGCTGTTCAATTTGTAAGGGCCTTGCAGCGTATAGTTTAAAAGTATCACAAAGCACATGACCCTTTTCCGAAATTGAAGATTGTGTCTCTAACAATCCTGGATGCATCTAAAGTAAGTATCAGATCCTTCTTACAAAAAACCTAGATCCAGACATAATCTGAGCCATTGGATTTGGGAAGATACCATGTTTCTATGGCAATATTTCTCACTAAATTCAGCTACATTGAGGGGTAAGGGAAGCAAGCTTTGCTGGCATCAAGAGTTTTATATTACCATGCAACTTGCTACTTTTCTTTAAATTACAGTGGACTGAAGGTTCTGTATCTGGGGCAGGAGTGTAGTGACCGTGTATGATTCCTAGGGGCTTTGCAGAGAATATGCCCTCCATCTATGGAAAAGCAGAAATATGATGTTCTAGGTTTGTATTGCCTAGTTGAAACTGGCAGATCTGTAATTGGTGTGTCTTAGTGATATTTGTTGAGTAGACATTGAAAGTATCCTTATTAGTGTGTGCACTTCTATTTTTTCATGTAAAAGTGTGCTGGTTTGAGGGTAGAAATTGAGAATAAATTCCTCAGAGGCCTCCCTGTTCTAACTGTGATATTCTTACTGTGGAACCTCTCATTCACTCTCTTTGATCTTTCTTAATCCAGTCCATGCATTGAACATTTCAGCTCCATTTACTTTAGTTAAAAATCCTGCATGTTATTATATAGCTATGTTATTACGTTTTAGCATTTAAATATATATTCATGCTACTATCACATATATAGTTCTCAGCAGCGTGGGCTTGCCAAAATCCGTTGCTAACTAAACAGAGACTGCGGGCTCGCAAAGCAGCCAGGCAAAGAGCGCCCGAAGGCACTCCATGCGCTGGTGGAGATGAGCGCCATAGGCGCTCATCCCTACGACCCCGTAGCACTTAGGCAGGGAGCGCCGAAGGCGCTCTCTGCAATGGTGCGACACCCGTAGCACTTTGAAAAAATTGCATCAAAAAAGAACTACGGCTTGTAACACTTACAAAAGGAAACTGTGACTTAGAGGGGAAAAAAATACGAGCCGCAAAAAAATTTAATAATATCTTAACACCCAAACTGCGCACACCGAAAAACACAGAAAATACAAACAAAAATAAAATAATAACATCAGACACAGCAAGGGGGACACCCAGGATGTCTGGAAGTGAGGTTACACCTCAATTTAAGTCCAATTTCAAGAGTTTAGGCACTTGAAAATCCCATTAGCAAGAGAAAAAATGGCCGCCGTCAAAAACGCAAACAAGGCTACACGGCCCCTAAACCCGCAAAACACCGCCAGGCACATATAACTTTTACACAACCCCGAACGAGCTACAAAATACACTATTAGGAAGGACGCAAAATCATCCACACCCGCGTACCACATTCGCTGCCATTTTACAACACTAACTTACAAAATGCAGAACTGCACAGCTACACAAACGGTTTCCCCTCGCGCACGCAGCCTATTTACACTACACACTTCACACATTGCTGACACTTACATCTCAAGTCATCAACACTGAAAATCTACATTGTATGCTGCTGGGACATCAAAACAGATTGTTAGCTCTTCAGCATATTGGTTGCTGCATATATTAATTACAAATAGGTAAAGTATATTCATTTATCAGTTCAGTAATTAATTAATTAGAATTACAAAAATACATATACAGAAAACATTACAAAACACCACACAACAGTATCGCAATAAACGCCAAAGCCGTTCACCGCACGCCTCACAAGGAGCGCCAAGGGTGCTCAGAGGAGCAAAACTACACCAGGGGAGAGCCTTGCAATGAGCGCCAAAATGTGATAAGCATGGACCTTGCAATCAGTGCCAAAGGGGCTCTGACAACCAAAAATACACCAACCCAGAGGCTCGCAATGAGCGCCAAAGGTGCTCTTTGCGAGCCACGCGATGAGCACTGAAGGCACTCAGCACGAGGCTTGCAATGAGCGCCGAATATACTCACACAACCAAAACACTTACTTTGCTTGCCAAACAGCATTTCCTGACTTACAATTCTATTGCCGTAATTTTTTGACGGGCAAGTCGCAATATAGTGTTGTGTATTACTATATCTCTCTACGTGTTATTATATCTGAACATGTTATTACAACTATCGGTATGTTAATTTATCAGTCTGTATATACATCTGCATGGTATTATCACCTTATTGTTATATAGCTTTGAATTTGTATCCTCAGATATATATATCTGCATGTTGTTATCTCTCTTTACATTATTATATCTCTGCAAAATCGATATCATGCATTCCTTGTGCTATTATATTTGTGGATTTTCATATCTGTGATCTATACTGTATGTTATATATGTGTTATTATTTCCCAACAAATTATTTATATCAACATGTTATTATATCTGTACATCCTATTATTTTCAAACTGGAAAATGTTTATATATTTGTCTATCCCATTGTATTTCCCTAATATATATTTCTGGTCTCTCTGGCAGTGAAAGGGTCATGGAAGCCAGACATAATAGAATCTCTCAGGTGTTGAGATGTCTGGAGCTCAGGTATTGTGCAAACAAAGAGCTCAGTGTGTGACAGGCAGGGACAGCGCCCGGCATGTCTGGAGTGATACTTTATACAGTCAGTCTGATACCTGCGGGCTACGTATGTGACACTATGGGCTGCTGGATTCCAGAATGCACACACATCACACCATAACTATCACTGAGTGACCGAGTTGAATGTACTGGATTCATCAGTTTTGTAATAAGAAAGTTTTGCTAACTTCACACCTCATCATCCTGCTTTTATTGGCGTTCCTCTATTGTGGCCATTGCTTGAGGCGTAAAATGTCCATAGTGAATGCTCTCATTAACAACTGTCTATCCAGGATCTACAGCTGCAGTGGACAACCTTTATGATGAGAGACTTTCTGGGCATGAGCACATCAAGTAACATCAAGTGTTGTTTTGGGTTGCTATAGTCATTACAACACACAAATTAAAACCATTCACTAGCAGGTGGATCAGCAAAACACCAGAAGGGAGCTAAAGAAATATCTCTATAATTACTATGTTAGTCCATGAAGCCATTTTTCTGATGGATATCACACACTTTATTGCATCGTATCCATGTAGTAACATGAACTATCAACCTAAAGGAATAACACAATTAAGATGCAAGGGATAAGCCTCAAATTGCAGGAAATATATAACATCTTTGTTAGGTATAGAACATTTCAACGCCCACAGTTTGTTAAAAAGAAAAGACAGAAAATGCCAGAGAGAGGTGTGGGATATGTAATTAGAGATGAAATAAAAAAGAAATAAGAAACACAATGGATTGCTGATGAAATTTCACCTCTTACCCTAATCCTTGTTGGTATGGCGTGCACTTACATGCAGCAAATGTTCAGTTAGTTTGAGGCCTATATGATTAAGTTTGATGAGCATAGTATATTGGGCAAGAGATACACAAGACACCCCTTTCCTGCATTGAATGGATTTATTGGTGATTGACAGCAGAATGCACTTAATTTACAGCCTGCTCCCCACCAAGAAGACTGGAGAGGCTTGGCCTACTCTAAGACACAGGCCTTACCAATACTATTCTCAGATCACTGTAGTGCTCCAACAGCATGAGCTAGATGTTTTAATTAGGAATCGATCATTAATAATATTAATATTCAATGACTTAAAATGGTTAAACGTACTTAAGTTCAATGGGGGATGACGTTGTCAAGCAGGCAGCTGTTATTTTATGACACAAAAATGTGCCAGCACAATGAATTTAATATGAAAATAAAATGAATCTGAAATATTGCTGTTATAAATTATTGAATAGAAATGTTATAAATTATCATTGCATAAAAAATAATCTCCTCTTGCTATGGCATTACAATAGTCCTTTAATATTTTTTAAGGGCTATGTGATTCAATATTCAGTTAATCTTATAAACATTATAATTGGCCATGCAGATGTCTATAGGTAATATATAAAATAATGTAAGTTACGATGGTAAGGTCAGGTAAAATATGTCTGCACTTACTATTTTATCCTGATGGATTCCTCTTTTGAATAAGCATTGCATATATACTGAAAAGTTTTTTTTCTTTACAGTTATCTATGGATAATATTTAAAAATAAAAGTATTGTTGTATGTAGTGGCGTAAAATATTTGCTAAAAAATATTTGCTACAGCTTGATAACTTTTTTTTTTGCTTTGTCTTATTGTTCCTATGCTTCCTCCAACAGTATAATCACAGGACTTATGAAGTCAGTCACAGATGAGTTTTCCTTGACAGTGGCATCAGGGGGGAAAAACACCCTGGGATGTTTTCTCTGACTGTTTGATTGGCTGACTAGCAGATCATGTGATTAGGCGTGGAAATAAGGAATTGCTATGGCACTATCAAGGTTTTCTAAGGATCCTTCTATTTTAAATATGATGTATAGATGACTGCAACTAAAAAAAATACTTTAGAGTATCCCTTTAACTCCAACAAAAAGGACTAGACCATTGTTATATTTGTTTGTGAATAGTGTATAGCATACACATCAGGACCCATCTTTGCTCTTAACTTCTCCAACAGCCCTTAGGACCCTTTCCAGCTCTGATCTGCAGCACTACTCTGCATGGAGGTCTCACTACCTACCCTCTCCCCCAGGATTATAGCCCTCCCCACAACTACCACCCTCAGCCAGGAGTTCTCCCCTCCAGCTCACACAAGATAGTAAATCTCTCTGCAAATCCTGCCGGAATGAGGTGATGTGACACAAACCGGACACATCTGCTGCACAGGTGACGTGTTTTCCTGGCAGATGACAGGAGGTATGTGGGGGAGAATCTCCACACTCTTATCACACTAACCTCTTCCCTGCTGGAGGCGAGCCACCTCTATGAGGTGCAATCCCAGCTTGTTGGCCAGAAAATAACCTAAGCGAAAAAGTTTGGCCAGTGTAATTCTTATTACAAGTTGAATCTTGAGGCCTAAGAATGGGGAACTGTTTCTTAAGCGTTTACGCCACATCAGAACAACAGACAGATAACAAGATGGGAAAAGGTGTCTGCCTGTGCAAACTCTTGTTAAACACTCAGTTATAGACGTCAGAAGGGAGCAGGCGAGGGAAATTTCACTTCTTCTTAGTCTTGGCTCACCTTGTTTACAGAGAGTGACGGATTGTGGGATTTGAGGCCCAACTGTGAAGACAGATGTATTCCCACACACGCTATGAAAACATTCACTACATTATAGAAAAAGGAAACAAAACTAATTAATTGGCTTTGCTATACAAGATAGGGAAGTGTTTGTGACGATGATCAGATATTAGGAGGAGAGGACCACTCCAAGTGAGGTGAGGTTTCTTTTCTTGATTTGATCAATAAAATAAAACTTCCATCTCTGCTCCTGCTCCTATTTCCAATTATTCTGGTGCCATTTAATCTTCACCAAGGCCAACTTTAACCCCTTTGCTGATTAAAGGACCACTGCAATGGCCTAACAACAGATATTAGTTGTTTTAATTATGCACCGACCATTAATGAAGATCCTATTTAATGATTTATGACAGCAATATTTAATATTATATTAATTTTCAAACATTAAAGTATAAGACTCCAGTTGAGCAGATTGTCATTCATAGGCTGCCACCAAAGCTTGTTGCAGAGGACAACCATTCACATGTCTCTAGCCCATGGAGAGTACTGTGTTGATATCATGTTGTGAATAAAAAGTTAGCACTGCTTGCTAGACAAAGTCACATCCCCATTAACCTTATAGTAGATGGAGACAAGCAACAGCTGAGTTTTGATCTTTATAAGTGATTTAATAAAGAATATTAATATTCTATGTCATTGGATATGATTTGTAATACATTTCAGTGCCTAATTAAACCAGCTTATGTTGTTTAGGCATTCCTTTAATACCTGTTTTTGGAGCAACTGATAGCATGAGGGAGAGAGCGACAGATAAGAGAGAAAGGAGGAAGAAAAATAATCGAGTAGAGAGAAAAAGTGGAATGAGAGAATTAATAACACATGAGGAAATTTAAGAAAAGTACATACAAGGAAAGAAACGTGAAATATGGAGAGAGGAATCAGAGTATTGGGAGAAGGTGAAGAGGAAGTAAAAATAAAGGGATGAGACAGACTTAGAATAGAAAATAAGGTATAAAATAGGTACAACGAAGGAAAAAAAGAAGAGAAATAGATTAAGACGGAGAGAAGAAAAAGTGGAAAGATTTCCAAGAATTTCTTGCCTTGATGCCCTATTTGGAACTGCAGTCCAGATCCTCACACTACTGTCATTAAACATCAGGAACGACCATTTATTCAGTCCTGTGGTCCGATCCACTGGTTGGCTTGTTGGTAATGCCAGGCTTGTGTGGCCATGTTCATGTATGATGTAGTATTATATGAATGGATGTCTTGCAAAGATCAGGCTGCCCACACAGATCAGAAATGTAAAATGGCCCCTCAATATCATAAAGACAAGTGTTTGCTTTGGGGGGTGGATGCCAAGTGATAGAAATAGTAAGGGCAAACCTCTTATATAGTTAGGACTTCTGTAAGTTGGGATGTTCTATGCAAATGATAGTTACAGAATCTATTTTCAAATATTTATGTCAGGATTTTAGTATAGTACAATGTGTGTCGGCATCACAGAATGAACACATTGCATGTAACACAATTACCCCTAATCCACTCCATCACCTCTATTTCCCTGTTTAATTGCATCTGATCTTTTACATTTTTTGTTACTCCATTCGCATCATGCCTAGTTCCTTTACCCATTCTCGCTCACATTTGATCAAACTCTACATATGCATTCCCTCTTTTCTCCTCCTGTTAATTTTGCCCCCATACCACTTCCCATGCTTCTTTCCTTCCCTGTCAATCTGAAACAGCAGAAAGGTTAAATGCAACCGTTGCGTGTGAATGTGAGGTTTTAGAGAGAAGTTTGGTATTGGGATGTGTGTGAGCTTGTGTAATGTGTGTTGTATATGTGGGGAGCCTGAAAGATGAGATATGGGGCACTGGTTACAATACACTAAGCTTCACAGCAACTGCAAAGTGATTCAATGAGGCTGTAATGATAGTTATTTATGGAAGTTCATAGAAAATAGCAATCAAACTTCATCAAACCAGATCACAACCTCTGCAAAGCTTAGTGAATTTGACATTGTTCCTTGTTAAATTTACTAAGCTGCAGCTCGGATCTGCTGAGGCCCTGAATGCTATCCTCAAGTGCTGCCCCTCCTCATGTCTCAGACCAGTTCTAAAAGCTCTGGCTGAGTTGTGTCTATGTGGAAATAAGTGCAGTAGATTGTGGACTTGCTCAGCAGACTTTGTCCATTTGATCGGTCTTGAAGAGGGCCTAAGCAAAGCCTTGATGGTCACACCTAAATTAAAATAATAATTACAATTAGTTTTATTAGTCAGAATAAAGAAAAAAACACCATCCAGCCTCTTAAATCATGTGAAAGCCACTCTGTTTCTATTCTTGACGGTAACATGGACTAAATTCTAAGCTAAACACTCCATCCCTTCCACTGCAGTGACACCAGTACTTTTCCTCTCTTCTCCGTAATCCTCACGCACACGTCTCAAATACACCAGTCTGAAGAGACCAGACACCATCCTCTGGGTTTCGCTGGAAAATTAAATAGCCAGACCAAAATAAGAAATGTAAACTTATTTATTTCATTTAGTAAAATATATATCAACACATACAACAACAAACACATATATATGGACTCCTATTATATGTATATATATATATATATATATATACCGTATATATATATACCAAATTCACACAAATATCTCTCTATATATATATCAGTCTCTCTCTCTCTATGCATCCATATCTCTCTCTCTCTCTCTCTCTATATATATATATATATGTCCATGCATCTATAGCTATATGTATGCTTATATATATATATATATATAAGCGCGTCATGAAAACTATGAATATATTTGTACGATAAAAAAGGTATCACTATATACTGCAATATTCTGATTATTCATCTGTATATATATATATATATATATATATATATATATATATATATATATACACACATATATACGCGCAGACATATAACACATACGTGTGTGTTTCCAGGCGAGAAGCACACATGCAACAATTCAGATATTTAAATATACATGCAGCAATATATTCTGCGATATTTTGTACACATGCTCACTATCTCCAATATTTTTATGGTGCATTAATATGTGTTCCCTGACACTTTGGCAAAAATGGGTTAAAAGATGAACATTAATGCAAACCAGAGAGTATAATCATTAATTCAAACAAGGTAGATATTTAGTGATATTGAAATGATGATCAGTCACATATCTCCACTTTACAATAGAACAGATAAGGGATATAGCCCAATGCAAAGGCAAGATATACAGCTATAAGTCCTAATGATGACACAGGGTCAGAACAAACCCAGTAAGGTGTAAACAAAGTACAAAACAGACAGGGTGAACAATTTTAACTCACAGGCACATAAACAACCAGATCTAAAGATATAGAGGCAGACAGAAACATTGAGAGATCAAATAAGCATGCACAAAATGTTCAAAGACTAAGCAGACAGACAGACACATATGCAGCCACATGTGGAGACAAACAGGCAGAAACTGATATACAGCAGGGAAGACAGACAGACACGTGTTGGATCCTCCATAATCCTTAAAATTCTGCAAAATGTTTGTATAAAAGGGATCCTCTCCATATATAACATCAAAGCTCATACATACACATGTGCTACATGTCAACACAGACAGGATCACACACATATAACATGGAAACTACATACCTGTCCAACAAAAAAAAAAAGCAGGAGCTATAATTTGAGACAGGGAGAAAAGAGAGAGGAGACACAGCTTGCATCCAGTCCTGGAGTTTATGAGTCAAAAACCAGACAGAGGGGAAGAATTTCACAAAATCCACTGGGCAGCAGGGAGACAGATGTACACACACAGTGACACACTCACACTGACACACCCACTCACACTAACATGCACACTCATTTCCTAACACAGGCAGCTAGAGAAAGTTGCAAAAATAGCAGGGCAAAGACAGTCAGACAGACATATATCACATTCCCAGACAGACAGATCTCTCACCCTGCTAACACATCCAGACAGGGCAGGACACACACACACAGACATACAGGTGGAGCAATAGGAACCTGGGGAAGTAAAGTGCTAAAATATAGGGATACATAGACTGCACCCAGAGAGAGAGAGAGAGGGAAAGAAAGGGGGAGAGGAGGGGGTAGAGAGAGGAGGGGGGCAGAGAGATTAGTACACACAATTCTTAGACAGACACAGACAGCACTTAGACACAGGGCAGACATAGGGGCACAGATAGGGGGGAGAGATACAGAGACTAGACAGAGGGCACAGACAGAAATACTGAGAGGCACAGAGAGGGAGAGACTGGGAGGCACACAGAGAAGTGAGTGAGAAACACAAACGGGGGAGGGACATTAGTACATACACACATAGACTGCAGACACCTCTCAGACAGCTCACACCTCACACATAACCCTCTCACAAGGTCCCGGGACACTGGGAAGTTCCTGCACCATGATGCTCTCTCTGCTGCTCTCTCTGCTGCTCCTGACTGTTACCCACTGCCACCCTATCTCTGGAGGGGATACCCTGCAGCCTGGTGAGTCACTGACCCCCTAACACTAACCACCATCCCACTGACCTACAGACAAACACTCACTAGTCTGGACACACACCTAATGGAAAGGAAACCTGCTGAATGTGGTCTGGCCAAAAGTTTATATATATATATATATATATATATATATATATATATATATATATATACACATCTCTCTCTCTATATATATATATACATATCCCTCCCCCCCTCTCTCTCTCTCTATATATATATGTATATCTCTGTGTGTGTACATATATATATATATATATATATATTTATACATCTCTCTCTCTCTCTCATATATATATATATATATACATACATATCTCTATATAATATATATATACATTATCTCTCTCTCTCTCTCTCTCTCTCTCTCTCTCTCTCTCTATATATATATATATATATATATATATATATATATATATATCTTTCTCTCTGCCTCCCATGCCTTACACACCATAGCATTTATACACATACATGCACACATGTCATACATTCCTACATAAACACAGAGCCACACACATATTCCCTTTATTTGACATACACACTCATTTTTCTACACAATACAGACTCTATACCTTCCAACACGTATATACTTGAAAAATTATGAACCAGTTAGTGTTACTGACCATCTCTATGACTGGGGTAAGCCATAAAATTAACTAGGGTCCGAATGGCTTCATAAAAAATGAAGTTAGCACCTAAAATACATATTTTTAAGGATGAAATATACAATATTTTAGTATAATGGCATTCAGAAGAGCACACAGAGGCAGTTTACACAGCGATGGAAAGGAACATTCAACAGCTTGGCTTGTGTACAGCGCTACGGAATATGTTGGCGCTTTATAAATGAACTATAATAATAATAATAACAGCTTAGTAAGCATTTGGAAGCTTCAGTTAAGATATATGACATTTTTTTATAATGCCCCGGAGGTCCAAATGAAATCCGCTACAGGTCCTGATTTGGACCCAAGTCTGCCATTTGAGTGACCACGCTCTATGATGTGTAAATTAAGTTTTAAGGACACACAATTGATAAGTACAGAATTGTCCATACAGACGTATATTCTGTAAGACTTGCACTCTATAACTCTATATTTTTACTATATTCTGTGAAAAATATAACAGGAGGGACCAGAAAAAATTAGAAATGGTAAGGGCTTGAAAAAGGTATTGTGCTTAAATGTGGAATATTCCTTCAAAATAGGACATTTGGGCGACTAAGAGGTACAGTGATATTTCCTCTGCAAAAGAAAGACAATTCCTCATACATATAGCATCTTACTCACCAAACACATGTAAAGCATCAACACTACCTATACATCATATTCGTAGACCTTCTAAGAGCTCCCTTTTTTTTACAGAGCTGCTGATAGAAAAAAATATCCTCCCCTTGTATCATACACATAAAGTCTTGCTGGCACAGTAGCCCCTGAACAACCTAGAAATCCACAAGACAAAAACAAGAGCTTCCTATTTATCTTTCTAGAATATATGGCTTAACTAGTCCTGTATCACACATAGGGCCTCATTCAATTGCAATTTGGCCAATTGAATCGGACTCTAAATAAGCACATAGCATATATTTTTTAAAGAAGTTTTTAGTTAGTAAGCATCTATCCAAAAGCAAGGTCTTCACTAACTAAAAACTTTTGTAAAAAAAATATGCTATATGCTTATTTAGAGCCCTATTCAATTGGCCGAATTGCAATTGAATGAGGCCCATAGAGTTTACATATGGACAAATAAATGCATAGTGTACCCAACACTGCTTTTGTAGATATATACATTATTTGTACACAAACCTCTTACACACACAGATTTAGATGCAGGTATATATATGGTGTGACTAAGTTATGTGACTTTTGTCTTGTGTATTGAGGTGGCACGTGCTGGCTTCTGCCAGGTGCTGGATCTAAATGTAGCTTGATGCTACTCAACTCTGTGACATGGGATGAGTGCTGTGGAGATGGACACCTGGACACAGCCTGGTCCAACTACACTGACCCCATGAACAAAATCAGTTTGCTAGGATTCCTGGGACTAATCAGCTGCCAGCCCTGCAGAGGTAAGTCTCCAAAACACAACCAGGGTGAGTTGGATGGAGCTTTAGGAGAAAAGACAGGGGCAGGATAAATGGAGCAATAGAAGGATTTATATGGCTATACATAACTATAGGGGATATTATAGAGGAATTATATGAAACATTTGAACATTTTTTTACAGCAGATTTTCCCAAACTCTGATGCATGGACCACCAGTTGTCCATGAGCCTCACACCGGTGGTTTGTGGAATAGCTTTCAAAAAGTTGTAACAACATTACTAAAATTCCATATATAAGTTGTACAGAATCGTGAAGTTCTTTCATTCTATTGTCTGCAAAATGTATTCCAATATATTATAGAACATTATATAGAAAAATCATTAGGTGGTCCGCAAAGATACTCAACAATTTTTGGGTGGTCCAGTAAAATTCTTAGCTTTTTTTTAATGTTCTTCATAGAAAAAATGTTAATGTTCTTCATAAAAAAAATTGGTGATCACTGTTTTATAGCAATGGGGGGATGTTATAGGTAAAGTTATTTGTAGAATTAGAGTATTTATATGGATAGTTAAATGGAAAAAGGAGGGAAAATTGTACTCCATAATGTGAGTTATAGAGAGGGTTTATATGGAACAGCAGGAGGAACTATAGGGACTATTATATGAGTCTGTAGTGTAGACTACTACTTTACAGTAAGGATGGTAGATAAGTTGAGCAGCCTCTAAACAGAAGGTGTACAATACAATAGGTTAAGAATACCAAGGAGATAGGTAGAATAGGCCGACTACATGGGATTATGTTTTTATCTATAAAAAAAATGGTTCTAAGGAACTGAGAATAATTATGTTGAGTTCTAAGAGTTTTAGGAAGAATAGTACTGAGTTATATGAAGCAAAGTTGTATATTGAGTAGTTATTTGGAGCAATTTTATTTGTTGAATGAAAAAAACAGTAGAATACAGTACAATAAAAGCATAGTGAGTCTTATATAAAAATGAGAAATTGGAATATAGTGATCGAAAGGGGACATTATCTGGGTAAACAGATAGAAACTAGATAATGTACTCTATTGATATGTATATAAGACTATAAGACTACTAATGTATATTAGTAACTAAAAAAAACTCATCAAGTAAACTAGAATAATATAGAACTGGGGGAAAGAACCTTACAGATTACATTTAATATAAAGAAAGATACATTTAAAAATAAGGAAAATATTGAATCTAAACACAAGAGTATGTAACAAAGTATTTAAAACTGAATAAATAAAATAAAAAAAAACAGAAAGATACGCCAGTCATTATATCCATGCAGTTTATCTCCCAGGTGAATAGTTGATTCTAAATTTCCAAACCATTTTAAGATTTAATTTTGGCTTAAAATATCCTTCATTTTGGTTATATCAGTGAAAAAGATTACCTCTTCCTGTGGTAATATTATGCTGTTATACACTCACTAAAATACTAAAGCCTTGTTGATATAAAATTTTCACAACTAATTTTAATTACACATAAAATGCTCCAATTTGTCTATAGGAACACACATTCTTGAATACAAATGCACTGGTTCATTGGTAGGAGTTTGAGCAACATATGTGAATGTTATATGCAAGTGTACACTGCTCATATATACGGCAAAAGAGACATGTTCCTGAACTCTCTCTTTGTAGACTTTGGAGAAAACGAGAGGATTTGGAGAAAGAAAGAAAGACATAATCAGGCTAAAATCGAGGGATTTTTCTATAATGTGAGACTATCATTAGGACTTGAAGGGCCAAATTTATTTATTTTTCTCAAAGATTGGAGGTGATTGTTACTGTCATGCCTTTCCTCCCCCATATAATGGTGATTACTGAGACACAAAAATCTTATTTTATGAGCAAGCCTATTTTTTTTCTTCTTAATTTAAAACTTTTTCCATTTATCATATCTAGTTTATGTAATTTGATAGTTTGCTGGTGTATTTAGACATAGTCCCCTAGATTCAGTAACTGAAGTAATTAACTGAAGGTAGTTATGGCTAATGTCTATGGGAAAAATGCTTTGGTGTAATATAGTGTGTATATGGGAGGAATGCATTTAGTAAGTATAACAAAATGTACTAGAAAGACTATAGTGAAGGACCGAGTTATTCACTGAATATACACATTTGTTTTATGTACCTATGAAATACATTTTTGGTTTTCCTATGAGAAAGTTCACTTTATCAGCCAGTTCATCAAAAAACAATGAGAACAAGTGTTTATAATTGTCTACACACGGTACATGACACCTCCTCTTATATAATACAAGCATTACATCCAGTATTACGAAGTGAATGCAAAAATCTGAAATATACAATATATTATATCAGTCAGTCTATCTAGCTTTATATCAGTTGAGATTATAGATAGTTCTTTTGGGGCAAAAGGAAGGGAGTAACTGTAGTCTTGTCTTTATTCCTAAGAAAATACAACAAACCTGGTGGACTATTTAAATCATGAACTCGTTTACATTTTCCATATGTATTTTCCTTGTCTGTGCTAGTTAATCAAGTAGTCTCTAGCTCTTTACATATAATATGTTAAAACACTCTTTTTTTGAAATTATTTTTTGCACTTTTGTTGAATATGTAAAGAGGATAGAAAATCAATCACCATTTCCACAAATGATATGAAGTGTCAGGTCACAGGTCCATAAATCACATGAATTCTGCAAATTGTTTAGTGTCATGACATCAGTGACACAAATTGTTACCAGATCAGTCTAGATTATATGTATTTCTTTTTTCACTATGTCAGCATTTCCCATGGACTTTTATTCTGGCTTTCTCCCCATTCGTATCCGCAGATGTGTTTGGAGTCATGGTTGTGTTCCTAAATGATGCAATATGCCATTGGGTTTAATCTATCAACTGAGCACTCCTAGCCCTTTACTATGTAATAGTTATCTAACATGTTCTGGCCACTTACTCTAAGTCTTATTGACAGCTACAACACTTCTAACAGCCTTTACTAGTAAGACTATATATCAGCACGAATTGTGCTAAAACTACACAACAAATGTGCTAATTATGTTAGAAATCTTACATCTTTATTAGGATAATTGTAACTAAATTATGCTGCATTGAAGCAGATATTACTTTATATTGAAATCACCCCACTTGCCCAGGTACCTAATCTAATTTATCAATAGGTAATAGTAAGAAGAGCTTGTTAAGTTAATTGAGTCACAATAATGATAAATACTTAAAATTTACTTTATCATTTGAATGTTACTAAATATTTGCATATTCTTCCATTGAAATTACATCAATGTTTGTCATTTTTTGTTTCTTAGTAAGCCTTTCTCATGCTCCCATCTAGCCTTTCTCCTTATCTTTATGTTAGTGTCTAATCGTTGCTATTTATAATTACCATCTACTTCAAATACACTGAGCATGTGCAAAGTTTTAGGAGGTAAGTAGGAATGATACGCAACTTTGCTGTATATGTTTGTGTGTGTAGAGTATATAAAGAGCTAGAAAGAGCAGTGATGATGAGAGTAAGGGTTGTTTATGATTATGCTATCCCTTCCAGAGAGCTGTGATGGGGTACAATGCCCCTCAGGAAAGGTATGTCTTCTAAAGGAAGGTCGACCCCTTTGTGAATGTGCCCCTGACTGCTCAGGGCTGGATCCAGAGGTTCCTGTGTGTGGCTCTGATGGTCACACGTACAAGGATGAATGTGATCTGCTCACCAACAAGTGCCGCGGACAGCCGGATCTGGAGGTCATGTACTATGGAAAGTGCAAGAGTATGTGAAACAGCTATTTTTATACATGTTTGTGTGGTGCCTTTCTGACTCTTTGTTTGTCTTTGGATTTGGCAGGGTGATGTAATTTGTACATAACATCCCAAGAATATAGCAACACACAGGCACTGAAACATAAAAATTACTATAACAGAAACATAATAACATGCAGATATCTGATAAATTTTGATATATATAATAACATGTAGATATATCTTAACATGCAAAAAGAGTAGAGGTGCTCATCTGAGAACAAACAACACCTACGTAGGTTTGTTCCATAGACCTGGTCACCTACTCGGAGAGCGGCCTCTTTTAGCTCAATTGGGCCCTTCACATGGAGAAATATCCTGTAGTATATCAGTCTGGTATCACTCAAAAGAGTGTCCGAGCCTCGAAATACCAGGCAATTCTACCCTAAACAGGAGAAACAGCAAACCCCAGACGTACGTTTCGACTCTGTGCAGGCATATAATGACATACAATGATATAAAAACACGTTGAGATATAATAATATGCAGGGACATATAATAACATGCAGTTAGACATAATAACATGATGAGAGATATAACAGCATGCAGATATATAATATGCAGATATTTTATAATACTTAAAACTGAAAATGTGCACAAACACAATTGAAGGCAGTGATATCATAATATGCAGAGATATATCATTGATTAATATAATAACATGCAGATGTAACAAGTGGAAATCTAATAATATGCAGTGAGATAATAGTTTATGGAGATATAGCATGCAGAGTTATAATAACATGTAGAGAGATAACTGTAGAACAACCTGCAGATCTGTAATAATATTTAGATATATAATATACATACATGTAGAAAGATAGAATAACACACAGTAATGTAACTACATACAGCGATATAATAATATGGAGTTATATAAGTATATGCAGAGATATAACATAGCAGTATAAAATACTGATAGATAGATACATTAACATGAAGAGATATAATCACATACAGAGCAATATATCACATTGAAAGATGTAATCACATGATTAGTGGTTGACATATACACCAGAAACCACCTATTTTACACCTAAGCCAGGAAAACTGAGCACTTAGTTATAAGTAAAAAAAAACAACAGAACAAAATATGTAATAAAAAGTGTTTAAATCTGCATCCTATGATTTGATATACTGTATATGAAATATAAAACTCAGAACAAGTAACTACCCTCACAGTTAGTTACCGGCAGCTGCGTTTTGGGAGGTTTCTTCTCCCCATCAAAGGTGATTGTTGAGCCGTGATGTGAGGTACAAGCTTCTCAGAGCTCCTGGTCCATTTTCCATGTTTCAACCCAACTTCTTGCTTGATGAAAAGTCCTAAAGAGCAGCCAAGTTGCCAGTAACCAACTGCAAATAGATGTAGGTACACTCTTGATGTAATTTGGAAATTGGAATAACACTGTTGACAGTGGTGCTTGTTAAGTGTTAAGCCGTGATTCCTTATGGCATATATACCATGGTTGCATTGAGATTTTAGTATGAATGTATTTTTATTGGTGCACATTACTTTACAGAGTCAAGGTGCAGATTAATGACATGATAAAAGTACTTGACGAGAGCCAATGGATTATATAGTCCCTGTCCAAAAAATTGTAATCTAGTTGTATGGGGAATGACCAGATACATTGTGGTAAAAGCATAAGGGAATATGGAAGGAAGAATGCTACGTAGTGTCTAAGGGGCTGTTTAGAAGAATCTTTACATACCTGATTTGTAGGACCTTGAATTCAGTGAAATTAGAGATTTCTATAATATTTTTTTTCCAGACGGGTTTTAGCCGAGAAGAAGCTATAGAACTCAACAGAACAGTGAGGAGACGCCTGAGTAGAGAGAAGAAAACAAGCTGAGGCTATAGTGAGAAATAAGAGAGGTATATATGGAGAAGCTGAGGATTGAATACCCTTAAAGGAAGAGAGTTTTATAGACTATTCTTGGCATTTTGTCAAAAGGTAGTTCATGGATTTTATCATGGACAAGAAGAGGTAGATTTACAAGAGGGAGATGAATCAAGTATTGTTTACAAATGTTTTAATAGCAGAAACAAGTTAGGCTATGGGCCTAGGCAATTCTTCCTGTGGATGGAGCAAGAAAAGGACACATTCCTTGCTATAATGTTTTCAATGTGAGAGGAAAATGTTAAGGAGGAATCAGATATGACACCTATGCAGCATGCTTTGTTTACTGGGTGGAAGACTGTGCCATTCATCCTTGCTACAGAAGGGATAACTGGCATGCTGTTTTCATAGTGGTGGGATTTAACATTTGGGATAAGGCATATGTACGTGAACATTGTGACCCCACCATACTGTATACACGTTGGCTAAAGCCAGTATAAAGCATCTCTAGGTTATTTCTGAACATTTCATATCTTTACTTATAGGACAGTGTATTTTTCCCATAGATCTTGGTTAGTTAAATACATTATCTTTATGCATTTTAAAGCATTGAAGTACACCCCAAAAAACATCCTTATATCTAGGCTGTTGTTAGTATTTAATTGTTTTATCATACCTCTAAGTCACTACTACCATATCTATATTTTATACTGAATAAAACTGTTTAAAAACACTGGCTGATTTGTGGCATCACATTTTAAACAAATGTATGGGCTGTATAAACTAGTATTTGAGTGTAGTGAGGCACTTACTTTTAGTCTAAGTTGATGCCAGAAGTGGAAACTGCCTAAAGGACAATAGAAATTTATATCTGCCCCAGCCGTGGGTGTAACACCTGTGATTGATTATACTGTTGTATATACCTTTATTAGGAATACAGGAGAGATGCTAAAGTTTCATGCAGTATTGTTTTACCTTAACAATAACAGTGATGTTCCCGATTCTTCATTTTTGAAATTAATTATTGGCAATAAGATAGTTGCCAAGTCCCTCTTCTCAACCTTCTATTCATGTTTTCCCTATGCCCAGAGGCAGATTTGTGCATCTTCATGTTGCTCCTGCGCTGTATGCAAGATAAAATGATGCTCTAATCATGTTCATTCTCTGCTCAATAAGAATTCATTGACTGGGGTCTTATCTCCTCTTCACAAAACCCCACCCTGCTCACAGCCTTCATAGCCCCCCATTCCTTCACTTTTCTATAGCCTCCATCTTTTAAGAGCTCCCTCCTAATTAGAGCTTTTCTATTTTTTCAGCATTCATTTCTTTACAGGTGATAACTTAATAACTTTTTTCCATAGCCTCCCTCTCCTGTCAATTTCTGTGTGAAAACAACCTTCAGATACTACGTTCTACCCTCTGTTCGCAAAAACATCTGTCTCTTACTTTCCCATTTACTTTCATTCCCAGTTACTCTTACCCAAAGTGTATCTCTTTCTAGTACCTTCCTTTATCTCTGGTCTCAAAAGAAAGTGCATCCTCTTATAATTATGTGGTTTTACATAATAAGATATATCTGACCTTTCCATAATCCTCAGCAACTCCTGATCAGTTAAATAGCTGCACCTGGGCAGCTCTGATTTAAGACTGCTCCTGGAGTATGGGGAGGCTGCTACTGGACTGATGGTTTGCAGATTGAAGTTGGAGAAAGACACACACAAAGTGAGAAAGCAGCCTGAGTTTATAATTGTTTGGAGCAGAGTGGAGACTTGGAAATCTGAAGAAAATACAGTGATTGTGCATCCTCCTATAATTCTGTGGTTTTACATATTAAGATATATCTGACCTTTCCATAATCCTTAGCAACTCCTGATCAGTTAAATAGCTGCACCTGGGCAGCTCTGATTTAAGACTGCTCCTGGAGTATGGGGAGGCTGCTACTGGACCAATGGTTTGCAGTTTGAAGTTGGAGAAAGACACACACAAAGTGAGAAAGCAGCCTGAGTTTATAATTGTTTGGAGCACTTGGAAATCTGAAAAAACACAGTGATTGTTAAATACATTATTGGGCTGTTTGTTTTGCTTAACCCAGGTTTAGCTAGATGAGAGCTGGTTAGTGAGGAAACTACATTTTATTTAAGTTTGTGCTTCAATGGAAGCTAGGCCTATTTTTTTTTTTGATTCGTTTTGATTTATTATTTCTGTATCACTGGCTAAATTTCAGTAAAACTAAGAAAAATGTATGCAGCCTCTTGTATTGTGTTCCTTCATTAAATGCCTGAAACATGGGCACAACCCCAGAGGAGACTGGTAACTTGTCACATGTGGTGTCATAAGTGGGACTAAGATAGATGAACTTGTAAAAGCTCTGGTAAACACAACATGTCAGCAAGGCACTTCAGAGCACTTGCTGAGACAAACAGCAGAAGACAGATAAAGACCAGTGCCAGGATTAAGGCAAATCTCTTCCTACAGAAAATGACTAGTGAAGATGACGTGGAAGCATATATCCTAACCACCACCCGGGAAGCTTGCCCCCAAAGCCACTTGTCTTGTATCATTGCCCCTTACTTATGTGGAGAAGCTCAAGTAGTGCCATTTGAGATGGATGACAAACAAACAATGGATTATGCTGATCTCAAAGCAGAGATCATTCCCAAAATTGAAGTTACCAGAGGGGGTAAAACACAGACATTTTTGGACAGTAAGATTCCTTGCTAACAGATGTTTAATATATTGCCCCCAGCAAAAAAAATGTCTGTGCCCTGAAAATAATGGACCAGGTAGAATTCAAGAACTGGCGATGGATCACTATTTAAGAAGTCTTCCTTCAAGCTTACAAGGGTGGGTGGGACAAAAACAATCAGAGACCTCAGATGAGTTTGTAACATTGACAGAAGGATACCTGGCTATGAATGAACTCTCAAGTGGGGAGGCCTTCAGGACTTAACTATGGTTTAGAACTCTGAAGATTCAAACCAGTAATTGGATTAAAAAGCCTGGATTCAGACAATAAAATGTGAGTCTAGAATCTGGAAGATATCCACTAGAAAATACACCAGAAAGACTGGTTGTTGAAAGTCCAAAGTAAGCAAGGTCAAGTGCTTCTATTGTGGAGAACTGGAACATATAGAGGCCAATTGTCTGAATAGGGAAGAACCAATGCAATGTCACATTGGAAAGCACCAATTCAATTATAACCTGAACCACTTGGTGGGAGTAGCAGAAAAGTTTCACCAATTTACCAAAACTAGAAAGGTTAATGGTAAAGAAACCAACACATTAATCAACTGATGAAGTGCAGTGACTCTTTTTTTAGACAAAATAAGAAAGCCTAGTGAAATAAAAAAACATTGAATAAAATAGTCATAAAATGTATGCATGGAACAGTGAATCTCTACTCTACAAGGACAGCTACAATGGAGCTACATGGGAAGAAGATGACTGTCAGCGTGCCAGTAGTCACTAACCTGCCTTATCCTGTCTTGTTAGGAAAGGATTTTCTCAATTTTGAAGACATCATTCAATTCAACAAATGGGAAACCATAGAAAGGCCTAAAGAGAAACCCGAGACTGCTCAGAAGTCTAACTGGTCACATCTCTCGTGTTGTTTTTTGTTTTTTCACTTTCAACTGCTATTCAGAAAACCACAGGCAGATAAAACAATTGCACAGATATGATAGTAAACAAAATCTTACAGATCGGGTGCAGTGCAAATTGTAATATTTATAGAAAAGAACACAAACAGTATATCATAATATGTCAATTAGAGTTTGTGTTTTCCAACTCCTGAGCTTTCAAATTTTTCATTATATAGGGGTAAAGGAAAAAAGAAAAATAGGAGAAGGAAAGGAAAAATGGAATGTGGAGGTAGGAACATTATAGAAGAACTAGGGATAAAGAGTACAAATATTAATCACATATATAGTTGTGAGCGTACGTGTCGTTGCTCACGCTTGCGGGCTCGCATAGCGAGCCCGCGGCCCTCGCGAAGCGAGCCGCGGGCCTCGCGTAGCGAGTTCACTGGGCAAGGGCCTCAGTTGCTGGCATGGAGCGCCAAAGGCGCTCCATGCCAGCAACTGAGGCCCCTCGCGAAGCGAGGGCCTCAGTTGCTGGCGAGGTCAATGGGCACGGGCCTCAGTTGCTGGCATGGAGCGCCGAAGGCGCTCCATGCCAGCAACTGAGGCCCCTCGCGAAGCGAGGGCCTCAGTTGCTGGTGAGGTCACTGGGCAAGGGCCTCAAACCCTCGCAAACTTCACGTCGCTACTCAAAAAACACGACACACAAATTACGACACTCGCTAAATTTTACGAGGAACGCAAACAACCTACGAGACACGTTACCACACATTACGACCTCGCAAACATCGGACGCAACACGCCGACATACAAACATTTAAAACACAATACATACACACAGCACATACATAAAAACCTTACCTACACCAAGAGGGAGCACCCAGGACCTCAAAAATGCAACTTAGACCTCGATTTTACTCGAAATAAAAGAGTTTTGAGACAACAAAAAAATCTAAGCGACAGAAAAAATGGCCGCCGAACAAAATGAAAACGAGGCTACAGCACTCTAAACTCGCAAAACACCACAACAAACTCGCAAAACACCACAAGAAACTCGCAAAACGCCACAAACCACCTACGGATATTCATACCACACAGTGCACACATTCAGCATGCTTACACAGCAGCTCCACACCACTAATGCTGCAGCAACATCAACACAGATTGCCAGCTCTTCATCACAATGCTTCAAAATAGGTACAGTATATTCATTTAGTAATGTATTACATATTTCATTATTACACACCAAACAGCATTAGCTACCTTACAATTTCATTGCCGTCATTTTTTGACGGGCAATTCGCTAGTACAGATAATAGTACAGAGAGGGTGAATTTATATGAAACTTATCTTATAGGCAATCCTAGATTGACTTCAAATCAGACTGCAATGAAACAAAACATAGTGATGATAAAATATTAAAAGGGTTATTCTGCCTCAACTGTGTGAGCCATTTCTCTGCAAAAGCATATGTATAGGAAAGATATTAGGATGGCTATCAAAGCTGATTACTCTTTATGATGCTAGCCAATTCTAAGAAAGTTATTTATTAAGCTTGTAATACATTGAAGTTAACAGCAGCACTTCTGTATAACCTCAAATTTAAGGGTTTGAATCCGCTATTTCAGTTCCCCAAAGAACTCAAGTGGTGAGTCATCTTTGGCCCAAAGACAACTCACACTACAGAAAAGTTAGGGGTTAACAGAAGCATGGTGGTCGATACATCAGTACCAAGGCAACATTGCTAAAAGTCAATAAATAAGGAGGCAAAGGGTCAAGTAGAGTCCCAAACCATATATGCTTAAGATTGGGAAATATAATTTTCAACCCGTTAAGAAGACTAACTTTTTTCCACCCCTTCTTCTCCTAGTGAGAGATGATCCTGGTAAATGCAATAAAGAGGAAAGTAGTAAAACAGCCATACAATGTTGTAGATATAATTAGTCTCAAAGTATCGATATACATTTTAAATGCAGTAATCAATAACACAATATATAAAGTTCAGTGAGAGAGAGAGTTAAGAATAATCACATTTAAAAAATTACACCAAGAAGAAGCAATGACTCTTAGTTGCAAGTGAAATGCTACAGGAAACAGGACCACAAAATTCCTGTACAATGGTAATAACAGTATAGAGATTAAAAGCTAAACAGCAATACATTTCAAATAACTGCTTAATGCAGATAACATTGTCTCTGACCTGTGATCAGGTGTAAAGTAGCAGTCCATTAGATCCAAAAGCTAGGGAGGGCAAGTAAAATGTTATAGAAACCAGGGCCACAAAACTTTTGTATAATGATAATAACAGTAATAGCAATAATAAGAGCAGGCTTAAAGATAAATAAGGGGGGAATTCAAAAACATGCTTAATGCAGGTAGCAATGTCTCCAATATCTGAACCAGGTCAAAGCAGCAGTCCAGTAGATCCAAGAGCCGAAAAAAACAGCCTATTCAGCCAATATCTACACTGACTACCCAATGCCCTGCTTGGAAAGATTTCTAGCCGGGCCTCAACTTTCACACAGACTTCTAGATCAGAGCTGCCTCTATTTTTGAGAAATACGGGTATGGATCAGTTCTAGGCAGTGTCAGGAAACCGCTTATGCCAATATTATTACTGGATGGCTGAGATAGAAGCTGATTTTAAGCAGATTATTTGTAGCATTCCTGGAGCTCAGTAAAAGCACAGCTTTGCAGCATGGCTGTCAGTAATAGCAATCCTGGATCAAGGACATGATATGTTAAATTATTTAATCTTTATATACATTGTCAAGTTATATGATAATTAAAAGGGCAGTAGCTTCCTCACAAAGATGTCTACACCCTTCTAGCGCCATCTTCATTGTTAGAAGCTCATTGTTACCCACAAAAAGGAAGGTAAGTAGTGAAGTTGACTTTTACTTTTTACATTTATACAAGTCATTTTATAACTTCTAGAAGGCTTATGGTGAGCAAAAACTCCTTCTTTAGTAATGGCTGCAACGGGAGCTATAAATTTTGCAAAACCATTGCATTGTTGATTTGGCATAGGACACTTAATTAGGATCTATTTTCTACTCCAGCAGCTGTAGTGTTCTCAATCTCTGATCATTCTGCTCACAAACCATAGTTGCCATTGTTATGCAGGTGCCTCACACCTTACCCTCACCTCCTGTTTTGCTGTTGGCAAACAAAATAACACACAGATATCACTGAGACTTTTGATGTTGGAACACCACTTTACCAGATAAGACATGTTACTTATAATTCTTATCTTGCATGTAAAGGCTGTGTGCATCACCCTGTTGTATTCTCAGTCCTATTACATCATAGGTCTTGCACACAAAGTTTCATGAATCTCTGAGATAAAGGGTAAACATAAGACATAATACTAATAATATGAAGGGTAGCAAGCAGCAACAGAGGAACATTGATGATAGCAGCAAATAGATCAGTCTTTCAACACTGTAGAAGCAGACACAACCTGTGGGTCAGAAGTGGCGATATTAAAGAGCCTAGAGAGTGCTATAGGGGTTTAAGAGATCATATCCAACTTCTGGGCTTCCTTAGCAAGACAGAACATGCATTAATTACATTTCCTACCTCAGCAGGATGTGTTTCTTGTGTCATGGTCGTAGCATATGGTCCAATCATAGTCAACGTCACATAGCAATAAGGCAGGCTAGGATCTGAGAGAGATTTCAGTAAATAAATTCAAGGTTTTATACAGAAATTCCAGCCAGAAGACTTTGCCTAGTAAAGCACAAGGTACAGCTTGGAAAGAGAAAGATGGGATACTAGAATGTTGTCCTTTTTGTGTAATATTTCCAAAGGCTTTTGTAATAAAAAAAATGTATATATCTAATAGTATATCTGTCTGGAGACATCCTGCAATTTAATTCCTTGTTTGATTAGAGAATCTTTGCATCTTGGGACAGGTCCACCAATTGTGGTAGTATGTGGTAACTATTTGTCCACATCCTCTCCAACACATTTGGGATTTTACTTATGTTTATTTTATCTGGTTTTATATCCCTGCTCTTTTACAAATGGACAGCTTTTTATGTATTTCGTCTATTTCACGTGTTAACACACTGATTGCCGGGATCAATATAACCCAAAAATTATACATGAAATTAAGAATTTTTCTGGGCTGATCTGCGAGCTTGAGAATGTTGTGCTATTAATTCTAAGACCTAACATCACTTTCCATTTTAATATTGGTACAGTAGTGTGTTTTTATTTGCATTTCAAGTGCTACGTATTGGACTTTACCCCCCTTTCGGGTGCTCTCCAGCACACAGTGGCCTTTGGGCTACATTTGCGTGTTATGGGCTTGCTCGCGAGTGACTTTGTTGCAATATAATAGCTAAATTGGAAACGTAGTGGTTACAGGCTTGAGAGAACAAAGGATTTACGTCCGCGAAGTTCTAAGTTGCTCATCCTGTAGGCTATTTTTGGCCTTGCTGCGTCTTAACCTGCAAGTCAGCTGCGTCCTGCGTTACGGAGCTAATTTAATCAGCATTTCCTTAGAGCTACTTTACGAGCTGCCTTTTAATACGTAGCCCGAATTTAATAGGACTGTAAGTGTTTATGGTTTTGCATAGCTTTTTTAAATCTGTCAGTAGTCTTATACCTGCTTTTCTAATCCTCTGATCCTAAGCAGAACTACAGATCTGTATGTATCTGGAAAAAAACATGTATGCTTAGTGGATATCTTTGCTGCAAATACTGGAATTCTACTGTTATCTCTTATTTATATAAATCTTTGTATCTTCCTCATCAGCTTGCTCTATGTTTTGAAGTGCTGCAAATGTATTCCTGGTGGGAACGCTTTGTTTTGGAGAATTTGCGTCAATGGAGAGGGTGTGGATCTTAGATTATATTTGACCCCTATTCGATTCCAGATTTTTTAGTGTAAAATTGTAGGACTCTCTATGGGGATGCTAGGACTATGCTTTTTTGTATCCAGACAAAATGGGAAAGGTCATTTGTTCTTAATAGTTTTTTTTTCTATGTCCACTCATTTTTGTCCTACAGGAAGATGCCAAGCTTGAATTTGTGATAGAGCTACCGCTTGGTAATATTTCTCTAATCTAGGTCTTTTATTACCTTAAATTAAATTATCAATATGGGTCTGTAAGAGTTCTTTCTAGTTAAATGGTATAAACAGTGTCCGATAGCCATAAAGAATTATATGAAGAATATTAATCTTTATAGTTGTTATCCTAGCCAGGACATTTTTTCAGGTCTGATGGTATTGTTTGTTAGAGTGGTTTGAAGTTGACTTTGTGCAGTGTCTTGTATGAGTTGGTAAGTTGTATGCCTAAATATTTCCCCTGGTTTTGTGCAATGGACAAATCGATGTTCAATTCAATACGTTTTATGTCTTGACTAAGTATGTTAATTGGCAACAGTTTAATTTTTTCCTAGTTTGCCTTAAGAAAAAGAGGGAAGAATGTTTCCATCTCAGCCACTAAAAATGGGAGAGAAGTGGGTGGTCTCTGCAGTATTGCTAGGATTTCTATTATATAGATTTTATTACTAATCTTTAATCCATGTCTTGGCGTGCTGCGATCCATAGGGTCACGGAGATTTAGGCACTACTGATCAGCAAAAAATAAGTGTCTTAGGTGCTGGATGATTCTAAAGTTAGAGGACCAGTTAATTCAGTACAACTTGGAGCACACTCCCACTGTAATGTACTCCTAAAAACAAGTTGAAATACTTTTTGAAATATGTGCTTTTTTTTAACAGAAAAAGTCAAAAATGAAGTCCTGTTTACATGCCTTCAGACAGACTGACAGGAAAATCAGTGTGCAGAGAGCAGATCAGAAAAAATAGTATACCCTTCCCAAATTCATCTGTGCAGGGAAATGACTGCTAGAAAATCACACATATGGTACTTGGGGGTTAACTGATGGCTGATGACATTCCTGAAAGCAGACTAAAACATTCATTTTTTCTGTTCACATGGAGTTTGGAATTACCGTTCCCTGTTCCCGGCAGATGCTGTAAATCGTGGGGCAGTCTGCAGTGTGTTTGTAAACAAACCTAAGATTGCACATTTTTAACTGTTCTTAGTTTAATTTAAAAAAAAACAATAGATCACTTTAACATAGAATCTTGTGTTGTTTCACACAATGAACAGCACTTATAGTTCGGTAAATGTCCCTTTAAGACAAAGAAAAGGTGAGACTGGAGGCATCCCTGCCTTGCTCCATTCTAGACTGAAATGGCAATGTGTGTGTGAAATCTTGTTGAAATTGCCAGCCTGAAAAGGGTTTATAATAATTGTTTGTGACACCTTCCAGTCCTTGTGACTTGCCATTTTCAGGTCTAAAATTTACTTCAGTTACTTTTTCTTTTGAGAATGGTCCATCTGTCTGTATATTCATTTCAGTGGTGATAGTTTTCAAGCTTAGCTCTTTAAGGTGTCTAGAAATGGCTTGTTGACAGTGTGGTATGTTTGAATTATTAGAGTGATCATGACTGTATAATTAAGTATAATAGTTTTGAAATGCGGCTGCTATCTCATAAAGATCTGTTGTCACCCTGATTTCTGTTTGTTCAATATAGAGTATAGTGGACTTCGTTTTCCTAGCCCTCAGTCTATTAGCCAGTAATGTATGTGCCTTGTTTGATTTCTCATAGTACTTTTGTTTCATTGTTTTCATAGAGTACTGAGTATGTTCAATCTGTAACAACTGCATCTGTGCAGTTAGGGAGGTGTCTTTTGAAGTTTTGTATTGGTGTTCTAGTACCCTTCATTTTTTTTTTTTTTGTCCTATTAATATGCCCCCAATTACTGTGTGCTGCCCATAAGGTTTCAATGGCTATATCTTCTTCGTTATTTAGTTTAAAGTATTCAGGCATGTTGTTTGCTATATTTTCATTGTTTTTTATGGTCTGCTAAACGGTTAGCACTAAGTTTCTAGGTGTACATAGACTAGAGCATAAGTTGTACATAGACTGGAGCATACCAGGCAATACTGCCTGTCATTGGAGCAGAGAGTACCTGAAATATGTGTCTGTCACTATTATAGCTATTTTGTATTTGAGATATGTGTGGTGCAGTAAAAAAGTGTAGTGCCTACGAGAGGGGTTGTGGTACCTCCAGACATCTGTGAGAGAATGGTCTTGTATCCAGTGCATCAGTTGTTTATTCCCTCCGCTGGGTTTGACCGAGGTCTGGACCAGTCTCCCCAGGCTCCTATCCAGAGTTGGGAATGGGACTGAATTCCAATTTCCTTTAATAAGTGCACCCGTTGAATGCTTATGAATACAATTGGAAAGAAAGGGGAGACATTTAGGACCATGTTTGCATGGAACATAAATATTTACCAGTGTTAATAGTTGTGAATCTATTTGACAGCTAATCAAAATAATCCTTCTTTCCCTATCTATAAAATAAGTGGATACTTGCAACTGGCTACGTCCATTGTATTTCATCTCTTCACATGAGTGAAAAGCTTGATTATACTAAATAAACATTTTAGAGAAAAACAGAATTTTACATCACTGAGAGCTGGATCATGAGGTGTTTTTTATCAGTGTAGGGAGGGGTAGTGAGGAGGGAACAGGTAGTACTCTAACACTTAGGAGACAGTAAGATTTTAAGGGAGCCAAAGAGGCTGTTTCTAAACTCTTGGAAGCTATTGGTATTAATTATATAAGCTGTATTTACATTGAAGCCCAGTATACAATTGGAGTGAAATCACATATGTTGTATTTTCATTGTGTCTTATAAAAGTAAAGGAAGAATTAGGCTGGTTGATTCATCACAATTGTTAAAATTAATCTCTTTCGGGCAAAAATTTTACATATTTTTATCTATTTATTAAATTGAAAATGTGTTTAGTACAAGAACATGTTTTTAATTGGACATCAATAAAAGTTATATTTTGAATTAATATTATGCAACAATTACATGAAAATTGGTTAGTGCTAATCTATGGTTTGTCATAGACTTAGTGCTATCCTTGCAAATAATTTACATTTCTCTTGCAGTGTTATTAAAATGTGCTGAGTGATATTACATTTAAAGATATAACATTCAAACTGATAATAGCATGCAAAAATATAATATAACTTTCAGAGTGATGTACAAACACGAAGATATGCAGCCTTATTAAATTGCGATTCGGCCAATTAAAAAGGGCTCTATATAAGCACACAGCATATTTTTTTACAGAAGTATTTCGTTAGTGATCTTCTATCCAAAAGCAAGGTCTTCATTAGCTAAAAACTTCTGTAAAAAAATATGCTCTGTGCTTATATAGAGCCCTTTAGAATTTGCTGAATTGCAATTTAATAAGGCTGTTAGATATTATAACATGCAATTATATAATAAAATGTGACATAAGAACATGAACTCAAATAGTACATGTAAATAACATAAAGCTGTATACTAATATGTGTAAATAACAGATAATACATTGTAACATATAACTTTTATGACTATATAGTAACATGCAGGAATAACATGTAGAGAGATACAATAACTTGCACATACATATTAGAGTTCATAAATGTAACATACATTTTATATATATATATATATATATATATATATATATATATATATAATAGAGATATATAATAACATATAGTTATATAATAGTAAGTGGCAATCCAATAACTTCCAAATTAATATAAAATAATGAAGAGTGGTATAGTAATCTGAATTATGGACTAATAAGACACAGAGGGACATCATACCATCAGAGTGATTTTGTGTAACACAGGGAGGTATGGAAACAGGATCAGTGACAGTTGTCTCCGCAATCTCACTGCTGTGAAAGTGACAGGGGACTTGTACTTTCTTAAGAGTTTGTTATTTTCTTGGAAAATGAAAAGAAAGAAACACATTTTGTATTCTTAAGAAAAGCAGCAGAAATCTGTGTAAACACTTGGCAGAGTGAGAAGGAACAGTCCGTCCGCTCAAACACATGTCTTGCATCTTCTCAGCTTCTCCAGCTTAAAGAAACACACTGTCTGCATTCATCCTGGGCTGGGGGGAATATGAGTGGGTCTCATTTCATTATCCACAACAACGTGAAGAAAATATTTGTAATGCATTACTACCACTACAGATTCTTAATAGTACTATCATAGTTTGTAGCACTCCCTTCGAAAAGCTTGGAGGCACACAATGGGGTTATTCAAATTAGACTTAACAAAAATTTTGACTAGATATATTTCTGTGCTAGATATTTTAATGGATATTGATTACCCCACTAATGCACAATGCCAGTAATATCAATGCTCAATTATCTGGGTTGGATCCAGTCAGTGTTATCAACACTTCAAAAAATAAGAACAGAGAAAGAAACACTGTAGATACTAGGTCCACCCCAAAAAATATACAATGAAGCAGACTGGAAAATAAAACTTAACTGTTGTTCTCATTAAATAAAACTACCTTATAAATACAAAATATTGAAGATTCAAATAATAAAAATGATTATATTGGGCTTCAAATATCTCTAGAATAGAAAGTCTGTCAAAATGGGAAAATATCCCAGGGTCTTAAAAGGGACTGAGTATCACTATAACGTCCGGATGGAGGTCTCACACACAAATCAAACACTAGGGCCCTCATTCAATTGCGATTTGGCCAATTGAATAGTGCTCTAAATAAGCACATAACATATTTTTTTTAAATAAGTTTTTAGTTAGTGAAAACTTTGCTTTTGGATAGATGTTTACTAAGTAAAAACTTCTTTAAAAAAATATGTTATGTGCTTATTTAGACCCCTATTCAATTGGCCAAATTGCAATTGAATAAGGGCCTAGGTGTGCCAACAAATATCAAACACAAAAAATGATAATCCCCGAAACAAATCCCTAATTATAAGATGGCTAGGACCTCAATGGGTACCTCCTACCTGGAAGGCTGCCCCATTGGCATACACCAGATCTAACAATAGAGCGCCCTAGCTAACAGCTAAACTAATGTACTAAAGGTAACAAGTAACAAATAAAAGACAAAATTAAACTAATATAACAATCACACGCTTAATACAGAATATAGTGAACAGTTAAATAGAAGATATATATATATACAGTGGATATAAAAAGTCTACACACCCATGTTAAAATGTTAGGTTTCTGTGCTGTAAAAAAATGAGACAAATATAAATCATTTCAGAACTTTTTCCACCTTTAATGTGACCTATAAACTGTACAACTCAATTGAAAAACAAACTGACATATTTTAGGTGGAGGGAAGAAAAAAAATAAAAAAAATAAAGTGGTTGCATAAATCTGCACACCCTCTTATAACTGGGGATGTAGCTGTGTTCAGAATTAAGCAATCACATTCCAAACCGTGTTAAATAGGAGTCAGCATATATCGGTCATCATTTAAAGTGCCTCTGATTAACCCCAAATAAAGTTCAGCTGCTCTAGTTGGTATTTCCTGGAATTTTCTTAGTTGCATCCCACAGCAAAAGCCATGGTCCACAGAGAGCTTCCAAAGCATCAGAGGGATCTCATTGTTAAAAGATATCAGTCAGGAGAAGGGTACAAAAGAATTTCCAAGTCATTAGATATACCATGGAACACAGTGAAGACAGTCATCATCAAGTGGAGAAAATATGGCACAACAGTGACATTACCAAGAACTGGAGCTCCCTCCAAAATTGATGAAAAGATGAGAAGAAAACTGGTCTGGGAGGCTACCAAGAGGCCTACAGCAAAATTAAAGGAGCTGCAGGAATATCTGGCAAGTACTCTCTGTGTGGTACATGTGACAACAATCTCCCGTATTCTTCATATGTCTGGGCTATGGGGTAGAGTGGCAAGACGAAAGTCTTTTCTTACAAAGAAAAACATCCAAGCCAGGCTACATTTTGCAAAAACACATCTGAAGTCTCCAGAAAGCATGTGGGAAACGGTGTTATGGTCTGATGAAACCAAGGTTGAACTTTTTGGCCAGAATTCCAAAAGATATGTTTGGCACAAAAACAACACTGCACATCACCAAAAGAACACCATACCCACAGTGAAGTATGGTGGTGGCAGCATACTGCTTTGGGGCTGTTTTTCTTCAGCTGGAACTGGGGCCTTAGTTAAGATAGAGGGAATTATGAACAGTTCCAAATACCCGTCAATATTGGCACAAAACCTTCAGGCTTCTGCTAGAAAGCTGAACATGAAGAGGAACTTCATCTTTCAGCATGACAACGACCAAAAGCATAATCCAAATCAACAAAGGAATGGCTTCACTAGAAGAAGATTAAAGTTTTGGAATGGCCCAGCCAGAGCCCAGACCTCCTGAATCCGATTGAAAATCTGTGGGGTGATCTGAAGAGGGCTGTGCACAGGAGATGCCCTCGCAATCTGACAGATTTGGAGTGTTTTTGCAAAGAAGAGTGGGCAAATCTTGCCAAGTCAAAATGTGCTATGCTGATAGACTCATACCCAAAAAGACTGAGTGCTGTAATAAAATCAAAAGGTGCTTCAACAAAGTATTAGTTTAAGGGTGTGCATACTTATGCAACCATATTATTTTATTTTTATATTTTTACTTCAGTTTGTTTTTCAATTGAGTTGTACAGTTTAAAGGTCACATTAAAGGTGGAAAAAGTTCTGAAATGATTTATCTTTGTCTCAATTTGTTACCAACTTACCCATACCATTAATGTATTTGTGATCTTGAATACAAAACTATTCAAACAATAAATTTACTTATCTGACAATTATAGGTAGCAAAATCCACCCATAAAGAGACACTCAAAAAATGTGTTAAAAAATCTATACTTCCTGAGTGCCCGGGCAAGTGTCTGCTACCACTGCCTAGAGATCGGCGTGTGGCATCATCAGATCGCCACTCACCAAGCTACATCCGCCTGACACGCATTTCACTCCTCTTTCGTCAGAGGCTGACGCGGTCAGCTGAAGAGGAGGCTCTTAAAGGCTAGTGGATGCTGACATCACACATAAATCAATCTATCCAAATGACTGGCAACATTAACTAAATAATTGCATAGTATCATTATCCTATATATCTAATCAAACTCCATACCAAGTTGGGGAAATACACCCTCCCAAAGTAACAACAGTTTGGATGTAGTTATTTCTTAATCTATTCACAGTTAACAGAGGACAGATCTCAATTAATGAACAGTCCACCGCCTCTACAATTAACCCGTGACAGATTAGGCATAGCCAGTCCTAGTTGGTGTTGCTCGAAATTAATAATCGTCAACTTCCACATTGATCAGCTGATGTATTCCTTCTGCAAACATGTTGTATAACTGTAATTCCTTCATAATATATATCAATTATACAATCATAATACAATTTCAAGTGTGCTCGCCAATATCAAACATTAAGAGATAATCACATCCAGTTTTATTCAATGAGAATAAAAGTTACGTTTTATTTTTAAATCTACTTTATTGTATTTTTTTGGGGTTGGATCTCGTATCCACAGAGTTTCTATCTCTGTTCTTATTATTATAATGGATATGTCTACTTCGGTTTCACTAACCCACTAAGAAACAGATTTATTAGCAGGGCTTAGCATTATTAAGGCATACAACTAAAGATAATCAACAAAGGCAATACATTTAATGAGAGACCACATAATAAAAAAATGGCTAATAATCACATTTTCTTAGCAAAATCAAGCAGGTAACCAAAGTTAATATATCCAGTTGGAAATGTGCATAGATATACGTTCTGCTGATGACCTTCTTCTTTCTACAACTCTTGTCACCCCCTCTCACTCTCGCCTTCAGGACTTTTCTCGTGCTGCCCCAATTCTCTGGAACTCCTTGCCTCGCTCCACCAGATTGTCCTCCTGCCTCAAAACATTCAAACCCTCACTAAAAACGCTTCTCTTTAAAGAAGCGTATCACCTTCCACCCTAACACGCTCATCACCTCTCTCGCCCTGCTTTACCACACACAATACCTTTAGGTTGTAAGTCTGCGAGTTTCAATTCTGCAGGGTGCTTTGGGGAAAGCACCATGGACACTGGAAATGAGATTTAATGAGGTTTATTTTATTGAGTGCTCCCTGTATGCTAATTGGATTGGCCCTGACAAAAGGCGCTATCACATTAAAATTTATTAAAAAATACATTAATTGTTAAAACTAATAAGTACTGTTTATCCTCTGCTTCATATTCAAAAAAGGACTATTAACAAACTGACACTTAAGATTTACAGCTAAATTCAATTGGTCAGGGCAATATGTTTAACGCATGACCAAACAATACAAAGACAGGTTGTTTTAAATCCCCTTAGAAATACAAACTGAATAACCAAAGTACATTATTTTATACAGTAAGATAGTAAAAATGGTCCATAGTCTCATAACTTAGCTTAGAAGACCTGTTAAAACATATTGGGTGCAAATTGTAGCTGAAAACTGCTAATGTAAGAATCTCCTATGAAAATATCTGGAATTTGATGGGTAACTACTTTAGCAGGACCAGTGCAAAATGACTGATATGTTAAATGACTTTTGCAATTAAAGTCAACTGATAAGGGTAAGCAATTTAAGTGAGCAGCTGTACGAATACACATGCTGCCTTATCTCAATAGCAACAATTGTTTAAATGTTCTTTATTATATACAGCCAGCAATGTCCCTAGATATTAATTGCTAATGAGTGCTTTTATACCAAGATAATTACTAATTATTATATACAGTGAAATGCACCAGTCATCAACCATTGGTAATAATGTGAAACTAGTGGCTGTTAAGTATTTTTAACTCCCAATTAAGGGTATGAGCTAACGATCCCAATGCAGAGATGCATATGTGACAAATTACACTTAATATCTTTATTTTTTAGTGGCATTAGTAGAATCTAGTCTGGTGGGATGGTAATAATATCATTTGACATTTTTTACTAAATAACAATAAGGATTTGTACAAAGATGTCATTGTTAAAAATATAAACTAGTGTAAAGAACAATGTACTCAATGGTAATACCTTCTGGGTATATCATGAACACTCAGGATCAGCCCTTGAAAATCTATCAGACATTCCACGTCAAGTAGGCCAGATAAATACTGGTATTTTTATGAACATCTCCAATTTCAGAAGAACAAAAAGTAAAAGACTTCAATTACCCGAGGGAAGAATTTGTTGTCAGCCAATTCAAGCTGCTGCAAATTTATTAGATCTGACATTCAAGTATTTTACCGGATTTCAAAACAGGAAACAGAAGACTTGATATTGGCATGGTACTTTCCACTTTTATATTCTCAGGTATTTGGACCTGGAGTTCAGTCTTGGACAGTAATGTGACTAATTCTTAAGACACAACCTCTGCCCCCAGTTTGCTTCTTGGCAACATGTATGGGATATCAGCAAATAAATTAAAATACAATGCAGTAGAAAACCTTATTTCTATTAGTGCATTACTTGTTTTCTAAAATATGTAAATAATATAGAAGTTTGGAATAAAAAAAGATGCTAATAGGTCAGGTGCAGAATTTGTTTTTTTAGTAGAGTTAGCAATGCATTCAACATCACTTTTGTCTTGTAGAGTATACCGTTCATTGTTTTTGGTTTCATGTTGTACATTAAATCTCAGTTTAAGGCAGGTTTTTTACATTATTCTCTTGTTTTTCCTTGTGTGCCTCTAATGTGTGATATTTCCATGTTATGGACTTACTCACTTCTTGCGATATAATTTAATTAATTTTTGTATGTTATTATTGCCCTTCATATTGCATATCTCTGTTCTAAATTTTAATTGGTAGCCTCATGAACCCGTTGTCTTTCAACTGTGTGTTGAGCGATTGCTGTAATATTGAAAGGACCACCCCAACAAAAGTACTGAAGTTGATTTAATTATACATTCATTACTAATTAAATTCAAATTTTATGATATATACTTACAATATTCAGTACTAAGGTCACCTTCAAATAATTTATTATAAGCCTCTAGTTGAGCTAAGTGTGTCCACCATGATAAAGTCATCAAGAGGGAAGGGTTTTAAGAACAACCTGCTTAGATAAGAAGCCAAGCAATCATACAATTACTGTACCCACTGCAAAAGCTTGTTGCCAAGGTAAACCATTTAAACACATTAAGACTCCAGTCAATATATAATATAATTTGTTGATTTAACTTTGTACCAGAAACATTTCCATTGCCTCCAATTAGAGCCACCTCCCCTCATTGACCTTATAATGGGTGAAAACGTATAACGTTTGACAATAGGTTTAATATTGAATATTGCTTTCTTAAATGTTTAATATGAATGTTATTAATGATCAAAAACTAATTAAGATGTCAATTCGGTCACACCACAAAGGGCATTAAAATCCTGTACATAGTACTTAATTTTTTTTAAACAAATGAATTCCCAGGATTATTGTCTCTAGCTCAGACATAATGTACAAAGGAGGAATGATTTTGTTTACAAGCATGGTCAGTATAATATTTAAATGACCAGTGTGGTCTATTTTTTGCTGTATGGTGATTTGAAAAGTAAAACATGATATGGGAAAAATGTGATTAAAGAGAAAAAATTGTTATTAGAACGAAGAAAAAAATAAACTCAGCCTTTACATTTTCACTTTCATATAAAATTATGTCTGTGTCCATTTTTTTTACTAAAATTGCTTTGTGCAGCTTGTCTCAACTAGAACCTGCCCTCTCTTTCAATCTACACGTGCAATTAATTACAAAACCATGTCATTTTCACCTAAAATATCGTTATCTTATACAAGACACAGCTAAGATTTTAATCCCCTCTTTCATCATATCTTACCTAGTCTACTGCAACTCACTCCTTGCTGGCCTCCTCATCAACCATCTCTCTCTACTCCATTCCATAATGAATGCCTCCTCTAGACTAATCTACCAAACTCATCGCTCTGTCTGCAGGACCTCTCTGTCAGTCACTCCACTGGCTTCCACTAGCCTCCACAATAAAATATAAAATTATGAGCCTAACTTTTAAAGCCGTCAACAACAGTGCACCCACTTGTACCTCTGCTAAATACTCCCTCAACTGCACTCTTTGCTCAGCTAATGACCTTCTTCTTTCCTCCTCTCTTATCACCTACTCTCACTCCCACCTTCAGGACTTTTCTGTTGTCCCCATTCTTTGGAATTCCCTGCCGCTAGATCATCTTCCTGCCCCCAAAAACTCACTTAAAATTATTTAAATAAGCCTATCATAACTCCCACCCACAATCTACAGTGCAACACACTGACACCTCCACTTGCTTGAGCCTGTTGCCTTACACACTACCATCTTATATCTATCACCCAAACTCTCTATATTGTAAGTTTGTGGTGTTCAATCTTGTAAGGTGCTCTAGAGAAAATCACTATGTACGTTTGATTTTAAGCTAAAAAACAGGGCCCTCCATTCATTTGCATTGTGTTAAAATTCCTTTTGCTTTTTATTTAACCCCTGTACAGCACTTCAGAATATTTTATAAGATAGAAAAGTTATAAATTAGAGGCTATGTTGTTTTTCTTTACATTTAAAAAAAAATATTGTGCCTATATTCCAAGTGTATTTCTTGAAAAAGAGGCTATTTCACATTTTAAACCAGTTTTGTAATCTTCAAAAGTACCAAATTGATAATTTCTGTTACAGCACAATTATCTTCAGTTCTATTTTTTGTTTTTTCAGAAAAGGGAAATCAAGACAGAGTTATTTCTTAACCCCAAACATAGCTTTAAATAAAATTAAAACAATGTAGTGATAGGAAACAGACCAATGGCGTATTAACAAAAAATATATATTCTCCTCATTAAAATAAATATACTTATGAAAGTGTCATGTCATTTTAAGATTTTGTTTTAATAAGTACAATACATGTATTTGAGCTAATGACTTTAGTCTGTTCACTGCCACCCTTTTTGTTTTAGTTTATTTATTTTCTGCTTATCATTAAGATTGAAAAATCCTGATAGCCTTGTTTTTGGTTGTTTTTTTTTTTGCCAGATCATTGGTTGATGTTTTGGGAAGAATGTATGAATTTGGATTGATTTTTTTTTTTTTTTATCCCACAATTGCCTAGAGACTATTTATTCATATTTGTTGTTGATATTTACTTTTTTACTTTTATTATAGTAAATGCATTTCCAAGATTATCTACTATAAATTAATTATAAGTACCTATTTTGGCTCATTTTGGACTTTGTAGATAAATATTTTTTTTATGATTCTGCAAGTGAGATTTTATCTGGTGCCTCTTACACATTTTATAGCTTTGAAAGACATAATTTGTATTTAAGCCTAAGGGCTAAATTCTAGATCAATTTTCAGCTTGTTACATAAAAGTATTTCCAGAGACATTCCTTTTTACATACACATTTATCCATAGCAATGTAATCTGTCCCTATTTTGAACTTGGACAGTGTTTAGATTAGATCATTGTCAGGATATATATATATATATATATATATATATATATGTATATATATATATTTATATATATATATATATATGAAGAGTGAGGTAGCCGTGAATGTCCAGTACTCCAGTTGAATCATCAGAGTATTGCAGTGAGTAGTGATACCTTTTTTATTGGACAAACGAATTCATAATAAAGCGATGAGCTTTCGAGAGATAATGCCTCTCTTTATCAAGTCAAAAAGCGATACTGATACAAGTATGAACTAAAAACAGTAAACGGAAATAGATGGGGGGAAAAAAATTGGAAAAACAAGAAAGACAAAATGTATTGTCCAGAGTTAAGTGAGAAGCAGACCAGCATTGTGAATAATGTCCTGATAGGTCAGTAAGTCTATAGATCAGGTTGTAGATAAGAACACAGCAGAGTAAAATAAAGAGCAATAAATGTAAGCATAGCATGTAGCTTACAAAAACAGTAATACAAGGGGGGAGGTAAGTGGAATGTGGGAGCTATAAGACATTAAGATAGTGGGCCAGAAAGCCTAAGTCGATGTTAATGCCCAAATCCTTTGTATTAAACATTGAATCATTTTTAATTCAAAAGTTTTCCGCTGTTGGATAGTTCTGAAATTCCCTCTGAGTACTTTTATTTTGAGGTTCTGGATGGAGTGATTCTCCTGGGTGAAATGGTGTCCAACTGGAGTACAATAGCTGTCTTCCTGGTGTTTTTTGATGGAGCTTCGGTGGAGGTTCATTCGCATGTGTAGTTTCCGGCTGGTTTCACCAATGTAGCACCCCCTTTCACATACAGTACACTACATATGATGATGTACATGAATATGAGCCTCTAAAGTAGTGGGTCTTGTTGTTGTGCGTGGCTGTGTCCTCTTTGCAGATGTGTTGGCATAGTTTGCAGCGACTTTTAATGCAGGGTTTGGTGCCATTTTCTCTGTTATGCTGTTCATTTGGCATTGGCACTGTATATATATACCCTTTATATATGGTAAATGTGTTGCTATTGATGCCAGCATTTTGTACAAGAACAAATTACAAATCTCACTATTAAATGCTCATCCATGAAGCAGAATCTTACATATTTCTTACTCTTTACATTTTGTTTGCGGGTTCCAATAAGTACATATTGTACTCTTCTTTTTAAAGTATATATACACTTAAATATTTCTATTAAAAGCTTAAAGCACAGTATAAAACAAAAATTATCTTTTATTTTATGAAATTTGTGTATATTTTATTATCAGATGAGCTAGTAAACTCTTCAATGATTGAGATCTGCAGTATTTATATATGAGAATGTTCTTGGCAGGCTAAAACAAAATTAAACAGATTTACCAAATTAGCAGATAAGCTATTGGGACTGTTGTGTTAATCTGTCTGTAGCGTTGCCAACAGAGCCAAATACAAGTAATATAAATAATAAAACACCATGTTACATTACATTAATAATAATTTATTTACATGTGCAGGACTTTTTTCTGAATGTAGTGTAGAGACTCGTAATAGACAAGGAGGTTTTATGGACTGGAAGCAGATCTTTACCTGCAGATCTCAGTGATGGGAATAGAAAACAGTGATGGAGGAGCTCTTTTGGGTAGCGGATACCACAATGATGGGTGTATGGGTATATGAGGTTTTTATCTACAACATTAAGCAGAAAAATACAGTGTACAGATATCATGAATGGGTAGTGCAAGTCTTGTAATATATGGGTATTGATGAATGGTTGGATGAAAGAGCAGCCTGCAACTATAATTAATCAAAAGTTAAATAATGGTGAATGAGAATGTATGATCAACAGGAGGAGCCTACTAAACATGTGTTATTATGTGCCAGAGTATTTTTACTGATAGGTATAAATACTCAACATAAATGGCATATAAGATATATGCATTTTATCATAGGTATGGGGAGCTTGTGGTCCAGGTATTGTATGTAATGTACAATGTACAGAAACACAGAGACCCAAAAATATATATTGTAGTACTAATACATATATTGTGATACACAGACTTACTAATTAATATACTGTACAAATTACTCAGACACACACATGTATAAATATTGTAATACACATTAACCCAACAATTTTATACACAGTGGTACCTTGATATTCATCGTTTATTGGTTCCAGAAGGCACGGCGATTACCAAAGTTTCCATAAGGAGTAATATAAATTGACTCATACAGGTCTTAGCAAGCGCAACTAGTACTAAGCAAACAACAAGTGCTGAGACATTTTTTTTTTCTTCAAGATGCGTTGAATATCAAATTATATTTTAATTAAGTATATTTTAATGAACACACATGTTTATATACTGTAATACAGGTGATGACACATTTATATGACATGTAGATTAATGAGGAGCTAGCCAAGCTATTTTAGGAACCAATATATAGAGCTATATGAGTAGTAAAAAAAACGTAAGAGCTTGAAGTAAAACTTTAAGAGCCATGACTCTGCTGCTGAAGGGATTTGTGAAGTACTGACCGACACATTTTAATATATATAGTGTAATACACACACATTGTGTGTATATATATATATTTATATGTATGTATATTGTAGTACAGATACACACACAGTCATGAGTGCTATATATTATGTTATACAAATACACAAAGGACCCTTTAATAAATCATACATTTGCTATACGCTATGGTATGTGTAGCCTGTTCTATGTGTGACAATGTCGTGTCTCTCTTGCAGAGTCTTGTTCCAGTGTGGTATGCCCGGGGACACATTCCTGTGTGGTGGATCAGACAGGGAGTGCGCACTGTGTCATGTGCCGCTCTTCCCCCTGCCCGTCACCACCTGCCTCTGACCATATGCTATGTGGGAACAACAACATCACCTACCCCTCTGCCTGTCACCTCCGCAGGGCCACATGCTTCCTTGGGAGGTCCATTGGGGTCCGTCACTCGGGCAGCTGTTCAGGTATATCACTTCTCACCCTCATAACACACGCATAGAATCCCTTGGCACATAAAGCCCATATTGTACTTTTTTTCAGTCTCTTGTGGGTTCACTATTAGAACACCAGAGACAAGTAGGAAATTGTCTATTACAATAATAGCAGCATTGTTGTCTGTATGTCTACTGCATGATGTCAGTAGATGATGAGGCCAGGAAAATAGATATATTGAATGAGAGACAGAAATGTGAGGTTGCATGCGAGAAGAGTGGAATCAGGGAATGAATGGGAGTCAGGAAATATGGAGAAACTGAATGAAAGAGACATTGGTTGAGAGATAAAGAAAACAGTGAGAATGAGGCAAGGATGTTTGAGCAAAAGAGATGGAATGAGGATCTGAGAAGGGAGGGAAACTGAAAGAGATACAGAGAAGAGCGATTGAATAAGAGAAACAAATCAAGAGACACGTTAAATTAAAGGGCCACTAAATAATAGTTATAAATAATAGTTATGTAGGGCCTATATTAAACTTTTACTGTGCATTTAAACAATTAATTAGTATTTTATAGCCATGCCCTCAGGCAGTATGAGCTCTTTATCTCTCCACCACCCTGAATGATGTATTGTCTTTGATGTGGTAGCAGCCCAGAGGAGCATACTGTCCAAACAGATATACTGTACATGAAATATGAAAGTGGGAGGTGACTAGAAGGTGTATTTGTGTACATTGCTAGCGACTCATGTAACACTACTGGCAAATTGTAATTCATTGTTTAAATGACCAGTAAAAGCTTAATGAAGGATGTATTTTCTTATCAAGCCATAACTAACGATTATCAAGAAAGCCCTTTATAGGAACATTAAAGTGCCATTAAAAGAGACAGAAGAGATAATGATCTCAAAAGTGAACTTTTATTTAAATATGTAAACCAGTGATAAAAGCCAACTGAGAATTCCAGTGCTTAAATAATATTTTGCACCACACTCTAATATTTAAAGTGAAAACAATATAATGACTTGTTGGGGATCTTTTAGCAAATGTGAGCGGTTAAATGTTTGTGTAAATATTAGTGGAATAATATATAAATACCAACATAATTTGCATTTGATTTATTAGCACATAATGTAACTAAAGACATTGGTGTCTTCATTTATTTGTATGTTACTACAGGAATTCTGTATTGGTTTGTAACACTCGGTTGTATTATTATATAGTACTTCTCTTTTGTAGCCACATATTGTTTATGGTGATACACTTATTTGTGGAGTATCTTAGTGTGAGAGCTTTGGTGTTTACTTTATACATTTGGGGCCTCATTAAATTATCCCTCGTAGTTATCTCGGTCCTTGCAAAAGGCAGTTTTTTTGCTGTTTGCGAGGACCGAATCTCTCGCAGCCTGCTTTGCGAGATGACTCCGAAAAATGGGCGAGAATAGGCTCCGAGAGAGCTACGGAGTCACACGCAGCCTTAAATCTATGAGTGATTCTCACACTTCGGAAGAATCCCTACGAGCACAAGAAGTGCCTGCAAGGGATCCTAAAGCCTCTACGTGCTGCCTCGGAGCAGCCCGAGACAGCCGTGTGAGGCTCCCCCCTGCTCCCTATACACATCCCCATGCTGCAGGAGTCCCTATCGGGACCCCTGCAGCCCCCCACATTAACCCCGTACAGCGAGGGTCCCCGATCTGCATATAAACACTACACTATAACCCCAAAAAAACCATTAAATCTAAACTAACCCCCCTCTACACTAATCTATTAACACTTACACTACCTACCTACATTACCTACCCCTAATAAACCCCCCACCTCTCTAATGACAGAAAATAAAAAAACCTAAGTTACCAAAAATAAAAAAAACCTACATTACAGAAAATAAAAAAACCTAAGTCACCAAAAATAAAAAAACTACATTACAGAAAATAAAAAAATACATTACAACCCCCCCCCACTACAGAAAAAAAAATTACACACTTTAAAAGGAAAGACAGACATACACAATACAATACATTACATACAATACATTACATGCAATACATACAATACAAATAAAATACAATACCCCTATCTATCTAACATACAATCTATTTAATATACAATAAATCCTAACTATATCAAATACATTCCCCTATCTATCTAATATACAATAAATACTAACTACATCCAGAAACCCTAAACTAAGCTAAAATAAAATATTTAAAATCCTAACTACATACACAAACCCTAATTCTAAGCTAAAATAAAATAATTAAGACCACTTACCTTTGAGATGTCCCTTCAGATCACCAACCTAGGGGTAAAACAAAAACAAAAAATGAGTACAACACATTAATATAAAATAAATAAACATTATACACATTCTACATATTCTACTCACCTTTCCAGCATGTCCTGTCCTTCTTCTTTTCTTTTCCGGCACGGCCCTGTTAAAAAAAAACACATTACATGACTACAACATATACACACACAATAAAATAAACATATAAATATACATTCAACTTACCTCCCCGCGATGTCCCCGGCCTCCTCCTCTTCAGCCCTGGCTGAGCCCTGGAACCCTTGCGCTCTAAAAATTTTTTAAAAAAACTAACGGAGGTCTGCACTCGCAGACCTCCCCGACGCTAATGAGCCTCCCAGAGCCTTTTCCAGAAATAATTGGCAAAGGTGGCTTCTGATTGGCTGAAAAAGCTATCTCTGAAACTTCAACCAATTAGAAGTTGTCAAAGTGTGAGCCAATCAGAATGGGATACACCCCAAAATCCCACCCTGATGGGCTAATGCACCTATCAATCTTTATTTAAACCAATCACAAGGCGCAGATGCCTTCAGCCAATCACAATGGGATACACCCCCACGGAGTGATTGTCTGAAGACATCTGCACCTTATCATTGGCTGTTGTCAATGTCAGTCAGTATTACAGCCAATGAGAAGGCGCAGATGTCTTCAGCCAATCACTCCATGGGGGTGTATCCCATTGTGATTGGCTGAAGGCATCTGAGCCTTGTGATTGGTTTAAATAAAGATTGACAGCCAATCAGGGTGGGGTTTTGGGGTGATTGGCTCACACATTGACGACTTCTGATTGGCTGAAATTTGATAGACAGCTTTTTCAGCCAATCAGAAGCCGCCATTGCCAATTTCCTTCCGGAAAAGGCTCTGGGAGGCTCATTAGCGTCTGGGAAGTCTGTGAGTGCAGACCTCCGTTAGCTTTTTCTTTTTTTTTTTTTTTAGAGCGCGGGTGTTCGAGGGCCCAGCCGGGGCTGAAGAGAAGGAGGCCGGTGACATCGCGGGGAGGTAAGTAGAATGTAAATTTATACTTTTATTTTATTTTGTGTGTATATGTTGTAGTCATGTAAAGTGTTTTTTTTCAACAGGGACTGCGCCGGAGAAGAAAAGAAGAATAACGGGACATGCTGGAAAGGTGAGTAGAACATTTAGAATGTGTATAATGTTTATTTATTTTATGTTAATGTGTTGCACTAATTTTTTTGTTTGTTTTTCCCCTAGGTTGGTGATCTGAAGGGACATCTCAAAGGTAAGTGGTCATAATTATTTTATTTTAGCTTAGAATTAGAGTTTGTGTATGTAGTTAGGATTTGATTTTTTTTTATTTTAGCTTAGAATTAGGGTTTGTGTATGTAGTTAGGATTTTAATTATTTTATTTTAGCTTAGAATTAGGGTTTGTGTATGTAGTTAGGATTTTAATTATTTTATTTTAGCTTAGTATTAGGGTTTCTGGATGTAGCTAGGATTTATTATATATTAGATAGATAGGGGGATGTATTTGATATAGTTAGGATTTATTGTATATTAAATAGATTGTATGTTAGATAGATAGGGGGTATTGTATTTTATTTGTATTGTATGTAATGTATTGTATGTATGTATTGTATTGTGTATGTCTGTCTTTCCTTTTCAGGTGTGTGTTTTATTTTTATTTTTCTGTAGGGGGGGGTTGTAATGTATTTTTTTATATCCTGTAATGTAGTTTATTTTTTATTTTTGGTGACTTAGGTTTTTTTATTTTCTGTTATTAGAGTGGTGTGGGGGTTATTAGGGGGTAGGTAGTGTAGGTAGGTAGTATAAGTGTTAATAGATTAGTGTAGAGGGGGGTTAGTTTAGATTTAATGGTTTATTGGGGGTTATAGTGTAGTGTTTGTAGTTAGTGTCATGATGGTCCTTGAGGACCGTCGTGGCACTTATGTGGTTAATGTAAGGGTGTTAACAGCCCCATAAGGGTCATAAGATACCCTTATTGGACTGATGGGGTTAAATAGAGGCTCATGGGGGTCTGTATTGACCCCCATGGGTTATAGGGTTAAGTGCTTATGGGGGTCTGTATTGACCCCCATGAGTTATAGGGTTAATTATTGGCCTTATGGGGGTCTGTATTGACCCCCATGAGTTATAGGGTTAAGTGCTTATGGGGGTCTGTATTGATCCCCATGAGTTATAGGGTTAATTATTGGCCTTATGGGGGTCTGTATTGACCCCCATGAGTTATGTGGTTAATTATTGGCTTATGGGGGTCTGTATTGACCCCCATGAGTTATGTGGTTAATTATTGGCTTATGGGGGTCTGTATTGACCCCCATGAGTGACAGGGTTAATTATTGGTCTTATGGGGGTCTGTATTGTCCCCCATGAGTTATGGGGTTAAGTTTAGTTGCCTGGGGTTAATATTTTTTAGTGCGAGTCCTTTCAGGACCTTTACAGTCCTTTAAGGACCCGCGAGGCGGGAAATTAAACAATTTTAATGCAGCGGGGTCACGATCAGTGCCGGGGGGTTAATGTGGGGGGGCTGCGGAGGTCCCTATGAACACCTGCAGCAAGGGGTTAATGTGGGGACACTTCGGGGGTCCTGATGGGGACCCCTAGCATTGAGGGGGGTTAACTTTAGGTGCAGCGGCCGGGATTGTTAATAGTGTGCCGCAGGCCCTTTAAGGAGCCCGGCGGGGATTTTAAAAGTTTTAAATGCATCGGGGGCCTGATCGATGCCGATCAGGGTCCCCCGCTGCAAGGGGTTGGTTAATGTGTGGGGGCTGCGGGGGTCCCTATGGACCCCTGCAGCAAGGTGTTAATGTGTGGGGGCTGCGGGGGTCCCTATGGACCCCTGCAGCAAGGTGTTATGTGGGGACACTTCGGGGTCCCGATGGGGACCCCCGCATAGATGGGGGTTAATTTTAGGTGCCGGAGGGGTAGTTGGAGCACCCCCCACGGCAGGGCTTATGTGGGGACTGCCGCGGAGGTCCCGTTTAGGACCCCTGCACTAATTGATGAGGTGTGGGAGCCTCTAAGATCATCTCGCAGGCTGTCACTCTTCATGTACATTATCGCAGTGTTCATACGGACAGCCGTGCTGCGTAGCTCACACGTTGCTCACAGCAGGGCTAATTTAATAGCGTCGTAACTTTGAGAAATTTTGCAGTACGTAGGATTTAAGTAGAAGCCTCTTATTTAAGAGGCTGGAATTTAATAAGGCTGTTGGTGTTTTGTGAATTTGGTTTTTGATATGAATCTGGGAATTTAGCAGCCTTAAGATATTTGTATTTAGTGTAGCACCAACAATAAATCTTCTTAAGAACAGATAAAGAGATCGACTGACAAAGATATGACATGAGAGAATGAGAAACATGCACTGATTGACAGAGATGAGAAATTGTGGAATGTGAGACTGAGAGGGAGACTGAGTAAAAAAGATAGAACAAGAGAGATTAGATAGGAGAACACAGGAGAATTGAATGAGACAAATAGGAAATGGAGAAAGATTGAATGAAACAGAAAAAATGTCAATGTTGTTTTAAAACTTACATTTAAACAGCATTGTTGCAGGCTCCAGCAGATCTGTTTTTGTCAACTGACTATTAGGTATATTAACAATTAAATCAGTATTTAACAGAGAAAACATTGTAACTTTTAATGTGTGTTTAAACTTTAGCATTGTAGCCCCTATTAAATCTTCTTCTGCCCATCCCTTACTGAATGTTTTGTGGGTGTGAGCGGATTCCGGAAGATGTCCTAAAACTTTTACTGCAGGAAAGGATGCAGATAATAACTCCTGGTAGGACAGCTTCCTAGGCAGATCCTTTCATACCCCCTGGACATATGATAAGAGTGGGAAGAAGCAGAACTGCTTGCCACTGCAAGTTTAAAGGTATATTTTAAAAGCAACATTGAATGTATTTCCAACATATCCTATTATATGACCACTATAGTGGCCCTTTTTAAGCTCCAATGGAAAATGTATTTTATCCTGTGTATGTCACAGAGGCCGCAAATTTGCTCAACTGGTAGGAGCAGAACTAATTTAGTACTTTTTCTACTGCACAGCAATTAAATCAGTTTAATGTATGGCTGATATTATGTTGTTTTTTTCCTCAATCTGCAGAAGTTTCCAAATTTTCCATGGATTTGGATGATGCTGTGAAGAACTTTGTGTGAGGTCAGCATGGCGTCATCGTGATGTCAGCGTGGGTACACGGACATTCCATGTGTAAATTGTAAATACAGTGAAGCATATTTATTAACTGGAGGTATTATTTATATGTATCAGACAGGCTCTTCCTCCTGTGAATACAGACATCACCAGGTTTGATTAATGGATTCTGCCAGCTTCGAAGGTGGGACTGAATAACAGCATCAAGAAACATACTTATATTGCTTGTATTGGGATATGGGGAGTCTGTTCTGTTTGCCAATGTTGCTTTTTATAAGTGGTGTCTCTCATGCTAAATGTCTGAAATTGTACAATTGGGTTTTCACAAAACAATGACAGACATAAAGTAGCTATAGGATATTAAGTCTGGTCTTCTCACCAGAGAGTGAAGGAGAAAGCTATGGGGCATGGAGTATGTGGGGCATGGAACCTGCCCCTACATGAATGGTGACACAGATAAGAGGCACAGAGTCTGCCTGTTCCTCTCACTGCAGGGTGATACAGCAAGGTGGGAGCTGTGTGACATGGAGTCTATGCTTACCACCCCAGGGTGACACACACAGGAGGGTGCTATGTGACATGGACTCTATGTTTGCCACCACAGGGTGACAAAGACAGGAAGGAGCTGTGTGACTTGGAGTCTATGCTTACCCCCCAAGGTGACACACACAGGAGGGTGCTATGTGACATGGAGTCTATCTTTTCCACCACAGGGTGACAAAGACAGGAAGGAGCTGTGTGACTTGGAGTCTAGCCTTGGCACCACCTGGTGATACAGACAGGAGGGAGTTGTGGGACATGGACTCTATCATTGCCACTACAGGGTGATACAGACAGGAGGGAGTTATGGGACATGGACTCTATCATTGCCACCACAGGGCGACACAGACAGGAGGGAGCTCTGTGACATGAAGTCTCTTCTTGCCACTACAGGATGACACAGGCAGGAGGGTGCTCTGTGACATGGAGTCTATCCTTGAGCACTGCAGGGAGACACGGGAGGGAGCTATGGATCATAGCTGGCTGGCCAAAGAATACATTGCTTTTTGACCAGATGGTGAAGCTTATATTTTTGTATCTGCTGTTCACATTCTTCTCCTTTGCAGTGATGCTTTCTATTTGTATCACTGAGTGTATCCCTCTTTTAGTATAATTTATGTTTAGAGTCTGGGCATTTGTCTGAAGAAGATTGTGCAGGTGACTGATGTATGGCCATAGCCCACTATAATCCTTCCTAATTCTCCCCTCCCATTCATCTATATTACTTCTCATCAACACATGGACAATAAAATATCCTTCTCATGCCCTCTGGTGGTGACAGAAGCCTTGGCTGCTCCCCAAAATCTAGTATACAGAGTACAGTTGAAATCACTCATTTAAGAGTTTTCTCTACAGTGTGAGAACCTCCTTAATTCCTATGTTATTCTAGTAGTTGGAGAGGTCTTACCTCATTAACGATAAAGGTATAGTCCATTATCTGATTGGTGTAATAATAAGAAGACATATAAAATATGCCATGTGATATAATAGCATGCAGTTTGGAATATAATATGTAGATTGACATAATAACATGCAGGCAGGTATAATAACATGATATAATAACAGGCAGAGAAATAAAAACGATATAATAACATGAAGAGATATAATGTATATGCAGACAGGAAGAATAATAAGAATAACAGGCCGAGAAATATAATAGAAAAGAGAAATATAAATAGCATGTAGAGATATATTAACATGCATAGAAATATATACCTTCACAGAATGGCATAATGACATGATGGTATAATAAAATGCAGATACAGTATATATAATATCATGAACTGATATAATAACTCAGAGTGGTATAATAACATGCAGAGTGAAATAATACCATTCTTAGATACAATAAATATGCAGAGATATAGTGACATGCATTGAAAGTATTACATTTAGAGGGGTATAAAACATACAGATATAACATATTGAGATATAGGAACATGCAAGGATACCATAGCATTTAGAGTGGTATAATAACATGCAAAAGGTATAATAACATTGAAAGATATATACTAGCAGGAAGAGAGATATGCATAGATACATGCAGCGATAGACAGTAAGACAGATCATAAACCAATATATTATTGCATGAAATGAGATATAATAATAAGCATTGGTTTGATAACATGCTGAGATGTAAGGACAACCACAAATCTGAGGAATGTTTCTTTACAGTATTGTGGGTTTGAGGCCCTAGAACATCATTTATTATAATAAATAAAAGACTAATTTAGTTTAAGAAGATCCTTAATTTGTTTGTAAAATATGCAACAAATTAATAACAATAGCATTTAACCTAATTTTAACAGACTCTGCTAGTACATAGAAGCTGACATTATAGTACAGAGCAGGGTGTGCAAGTTTAAATGGGTTTGTTGCTGAGAACATGCAGACGATTTGGAAGACGTAACAGAATCATTCAATGAGACAACAACATTCCCCTCCTTCCATTCTCAGTTCAATCCTGAATACTTAAAAAAATGGCAGAATACACCCCTCAAAACCCAAGCCTGCAGGAAATGCTGAGGACATCCTAAATTAAGCCCCTCAGGCACAAGTAAAGTCTCTACGTTTTTTCTCAAAAATATATTTTATGCTCAAGATTTAACTGTTATTGTTGTTATTAACTTCACAAATGTGAATATGATGACTAAAATGAATGAATTCACATATTTGCTACATAAATCGATATGAATTGCTTAAACCTGATATAATTTGTATGAGGGCCCGACATGTACACATTACATTGTTACTTATTAATGTAGAACAAAGTCCCAGATGCTAAATCTAATGAACAACAAACATTTGCTTGTTCTGTGTATCAATGCGTGTGTCCTCGTGGTGGTACATAATGTACATAATATTACATGGGTCACGCATGTAGAAGAAATTGCAAAGACAGATAATGTGATTTTATTAGAAATTACCACCGGAAATTACAATGGGTGTGTGCTTAATTCTAGCTCCTCCAAAGAACTTACAGGGAGTGTAGGATGTTGAAACAGAACCAGAATTTATAATCTGTCTAAGAGAACCTTTTACACATTGTGCACACAAGTTGATTTTTGATGTACAGTTTTTTCCCCCATTTCTAGGGACAGAATTGAGTTTTAACCTGTGGTATACTATAGGCTGTTTTAATCATTTTTGTTGCTGTGTCGCATTAATATTTTGTATATTCTTGTTTATTATCTTGTTGTTATCTATGCGCTGTAACCTTTTAATCTTTTTTGTTATATTAAATTGAAAATGTAATAAGTCCATTGTTTGTGTACTTCATGAATCTTTGTATAACTGAAAGGTATTATAATTTATATATGGGTCAAAAGGTTCATAGGGCAACACAACTAATAAGCAGAATGGAGGGGTTAAGCTTTAAAGAAAGACTAACCAAACTAAAAATATTTTATATAGAAAAAAGGTGCCTAGAAGGGTATATGATTACCGTATACATATATGTCCATGAAAACTGTTTGTGCCAAACAGTTTTCAGCTGACAAGAGGACATCCCTTGAGATTAGAAGAAGAAAATATTCCACCTTAGAGAAAGAAAAGGGTTCTTTATAGTAAGGGCAGTCAGACTTTGCACTCTCTCCTAAAGGAGATTGTGAGTGCCAATTCAACAGGTAACTTTTAAAAGAGATGTCATGCAGAGATATATTATAACATGATAAGATATAATAATGTGCAGAATGTTATACTAACATACAAACAATTATAATAGGGATTTAATGACATGTACAGCTATAACTTACAGTAATATAATACCAAACATTATCAATAACATACAGATATATTAAACATGCAGCGAGATATATAACATAAAAATATATATATCATGACAAAAAATGGATATAATACTGGTGCAAAATACCTTATATATAGGCATTTATATACCTTATACATGTTGCATAGTAAGCAAATGATATATATGTCACAGAGTCTGAACTTTTAAGGATGAACAGACTACATAGATGATTGCAGTAGGATAAAACTAATTCTTCAAAGCTAATTCTAGTATAAAGCTCCAACAGATTTCACTTATAAAAATATAAAATGAAATACAATATAGTGTAATGTTTATTAATTAACTGAACGTGACATGCTAAAACTCATTACCTACAAGATAAGATAGCATATATATGTATATATGATAATATTTGTGTAAGAAGTAAGTACTTTGGACAAATCAGAAAAGTTTTCCAATATGAAGAAGAAAAATATATAAAATATTTTCCGAGACACTATACTTTTAGGAGTAAAGTGGTTAAGAGCAAATACATGTCCATACTAGGTCACAAACGCAAAACCCATAAAAAAGTTGAAATTTTATGAAAATAAAAGCCATTAAAAATAAATAAAATATAGGCAGCGATGTATGTGATATACCATCTTGACTTGAATGAAAATAAAATTTAAAAAACGGAGAAAGTGCAAAAGCACAAATCACGTAGCTGGAGAAGGAAATAGATCCAAAACGATGACACTGCTGCCTACTTTTTTGTGTTTTTTTTTAAATTTCAACTCATGGTATATGTGTTTGTGATCTAGTATGGAAAAGCATTTGCCACTTTAATCCTACATGTAATGTGTTTCAGTGAATATTTTATAGTTTTTTTCTTCATATTGGATTTTGAACATACATCTTTTCTGATTGGAGATTCAAAGTACTTGCTTCTTATGCCAGTATTGTGATTGGATAAATACATGTGCTAGTATTTTATCTTGTAAGTAAAATACATAATAAATACTACAGTATATTGTGCTATTTGTGTTTGATATATGTAATATAATGCAGAGATAATAACAATAAAATGCAAATATATAACACAGAAAGATGCACAGTGCTAGTTACAACTTTAAACATTATTAATGTCATTTTCAAATCAACCCCTCCTTATCTGTCTTCTAATCCATGAAAAGAAGGAGGCAACACGAGTGTAAACATCTGGGAATTGAGGATTCCCACATCTAAGGCCAGAGAAGGAAACTACTCCTTCAACCGATCTTCCACATATCAGAGGGCCACCAGAATCACCCTGTTGAGAAAGGCAAGACAGGTTATAAAATGGGTAGAGAGAAAGATTGTTCCTTTCATACACAAATGTTATGGTGGACAGAACAATGCATGAAAAACTCACCCATTAGCAAATATAACAATAATTAAAAAAAATAATGGTAAATGGTTTTTAGGTTGGTTTGGGTCTTGCATTTGTGTTCAAATGGTTTTCTTCACTGTATATAAAATGTATTTTTTTTCCTCATCACCATAATATAAAAGTTCTAACCAACACAATATACTTCACTAGCAACTTGCCCACCAAAAAATGACGGCAATAAAGTTGTAAGGCAGATAATGCTGTTTGCCACAGAGAGTAACAGCCTTATTAAATTGTGATTCGGCCAATTGAATAGGGCTCTATATTAGCACTTACAGCCTTATTAAATTGCGATTTGGCCAATTGAAGCACAGAGCATATTTTTTTTACAGAAGTTTTTAGTTAGTGAAGACCTTGCTTTTGAATAGAAGTTCACTATAAATAAAAACATCTGTAAAAATAAATATGCTCTGTGCTTCAATTGGCCGAATCGCAATTTAATGAGGATGTAAGCGTTTTGTTCGTCTGAGATTTGCGGTCGGAAAGTCGTAGGGGGTCGTAGGGATGAGCGCCTACAGCGCTCTTCTCCTCCAGCGCAAGGAGCAAGCCCGCACCGTTAGCAACAACCCATATTGCTGAGAACTATATATGTGACTAGAATATTGCCCGTCAAAAAAATGACGGCAATGAAATTGTAAGTGAGCTAATGCTGTTTGGTGTATAATAATAAATTAAATAATACATTAATAAAGTAATATACTTTACCTATTTTCAAGTAATATATGGAGGAAGCATTGTGTTGAAGAGCTGGCAATCTGTTTTGATGTTGCTGCAGCATTATTGTTGTGGAGCTGCTGTGTAAGCGTGATGAATGTGTGCAGTGTAATAGTGTGCGTGCGCAAGGCAAATCCGTTAGCGTAGCTTGTATAAGTTATTGTTCTAAAATGGAGGCTAATATGTGGTATGCGGCTGTGGTTGATTTAGGATGTCGTTTGACTTTTTAGGAATATCCGTAGCTGTTTGGTGGTGTTTTGCGTGTTTATGGTAGTGTTTTGCGTGTTTAGGGTCCATTGGCCTCGGTTAGGTGATTTTCTGGTGACTAATTGTAAAAATTTGTACTTAAATCGAGCTGTAACTTTACTTGCAGAGGTCCTGGGTGCACCACCTTGCTGTGGGTAACCTTTTTATGTGTTTGTTGTGTATATTTATTGTGTTTCTAATGTTTTTCGGGTCGCGCGGGTTGCATCATTGTTTTTGAATCTCGTTGGTCTTTTTCGGGAAATTCGTAGTTGTTTGGTGGTGTTTTGCATCTTTAGACTGCTGTAGCCACGTTTTCTTTTATTTTCGGTGGCCATTTTTTCTCTCGCTTAGAGAATTTTTCAGTGTCTAAACTCTTTTATTTTGAGTTAAATTGAGGTGTAACTTCAGTTTTCGAGGTCCTGGATGCCCCCTCTACCTGTAGGTAAGCATTTTATGTATTTGTTGTGTGTATTTGTTGTATTTTTCATGTTTTGATATGCGCGGGTTGCGGCCGATTTTTGCTAGGTCGTAATGGGTCGTAACGTGTCTCCTTTCGTAACTACGTAAATTTTGCGAGGTCGCAAGGGTTAGCAACAGCTCGCATGCTCACAAGTATATATGTGATTATTACTTCACACCATAATTCTTAGAAACCAACCTTGCATTGATCAATCCCACTAGGTATGAAACAGGTCTTGCCCATGCTATACCTGAAAAGCTGTTTAAGTACAGCACTCTGTGCTAAGATATACATGTAAATGGATAAAAAAGAAATAACTTGCCAGTCTCATTTGCATATCACTACCCAGGATCCTCAGTATTATTGGAAGTACCATTGAATTAATAATTCTATTGAAAAACTGGACCCCCAACAACTGACATGGGATATGTTTTCTTTGTTTTTCTATACATCCATACTCACACTGCAGAATCCTTTGAATTGTACTCCGGGGTTGGCAGCACACAATATGCTCTCATAGAGGCTACCTTGCCAGGATGCATTACAGGCCACACGACTGATCACATTGACATCTGTCTCCATCAAAGCAAAAGGCTCAGTGCCAAAATCAGACACCGCTCCCCATCCAGCAACCGAGCAATTAGACCCAGGGGCCACATCTGATTCAGGTTTGGGGAGGCTGACAGTCCTCACAGATGGAGTGATGACGGCAGAGTCATTTAACTATGAGAGAAAGGAAATAATACAGCACAGTCAGACCATCTCAAGCAGTCTCCGACCATCTCAAGCAACATGGAGAGCAAAGTTTGGTTGTATCTGCCAAGCCAGGGAATCCTGCAGCATGTGGGGACTCTGCTCACCTTTAGAAGAAGGATATCATTCTGGAAGGTGACTGTATTGTACTCAGGGTGTTGGATGGACCTTTGGACACTGAACTCCTGGACTAGTCTGTCTGGAGCTTCCAGGATATGAGACCCAAGTACCACACGCACTGCATCTACAGGTCTGTAAGTGACACAGGAAGTCACATATTAATACAGGACATACTTGTTAAGTAGTTTTCTCAGTTTATTATTCATTTATTTTATTTAGTTTTATCGTTGTTAGTCCCAAACTGTAGACCCAACTACTTGTTTACTAATAAGTCAATTTAATAGATATTCGGTGGTCATTGCTAACCATATAGATAATGTTTTTTTTTTTCCTGAGGATATGGACTCAGTTTTACTTCAAGTGGACAAGCTATCTACTTAAATAACTACTAAAAATATTTCTCTACTTTACATAATGCTCTCTACTTTTGCATATACTATTCTAAAAAATACTACATCACACAAAAACTAGAAGAGCAAATTTCCTTTTAAAATAATTCTTCTAATTTTCAGAATTGATGAGTAACGTAATGAAATAATATTTTACTTTTGAACTAAAAAGAGGTTGCTCTCAGAGTGGATTATCCTGTCCATAGAATTAACCGATTAAGGTTAGTTTGTTTTTTGATTGGATACCTCTATATTAGCTGTTGCTTAAAGGTCTACAAAAGTCGCTGTATGTGCTCTGCACCATCAGTTAGAGGGTGGAAAATCATCTAGAAAATTGATCAAGAATTGACTTAGTTTTGAAAAAATATTGTCATTTTATTTTAGTTTGAAGCCGTTGCACAAGAATCTTCATAAGTAAGGAGGCTGGAGTCTGTAACTGTTATACATTGTATTAGAGATTTTCACTACATTTATAAGCAAAGGATTATAGTACAGTGGAATGCAATCAATTTTAATGATTTTTCATTGCTAAATCATGGGTCCGATTCCCCTGTCTTCCTCTTGTGTTTTTTTTATAAAACATTTTTTTTACTTATTTATATGTATCAGTCATATGTGTGCTAAAAAATACATTAGTTAATAAAATAAAAAATAAAAACAAGTGGAAGTGCTAATGAAAATCTATGAAACTCACTTTCCACTACACCAAGCGGTGCCGTCACACATGCAAACCTCGCAAAGCGAGGCGAAGCAGCCACGCAGCACTTAGGCTGCAATGAGCGCCAAAGGCAAGGCTCGCCAGCGGCGCAGCACTGCTCAGGCACATAACTCTAAAAAAAACACCAAAACAAAAAAAAACACATGTACAAAAAATTATATCACACACGGCACAGGGGGAGATACAGGAAACCTGGGAGTGACGTTGCAAGCAAATTACACCCATATTTGGCATTTTTCGTCACTCGAAAATCGCCTAAGCGAGGAAAGAAATGGCGGACGAAAAATGCAAAATTTCAGAAATAGCATGAAAACGAGGCTCAGCAACACGAGGTTCGCAAAACTTCCATAATATACGACACATATATACGACTTGGAGCTGTGATTGCCTCAAAAGACATAGGACACATAGGGGAGGGAGAGCAGGGCAACGAGACACAGGGGAGGGAGTAGAGGGGGAAGAGACACAGGAGAGGGAGAGGGGAGAAGACACAGGGGAGGCAGAGGGGTGAAAGAGACACATGGGAAGGAGAGTGGGAAAGAGACACAGGGGTGAGAAATGGGGGAGGGGGAAGAGACACGGGGGGAAAGAAACACGGGTGAGAGGGGGGGTAAAGAGACACAGGGGAGGGAGGGCGGGGAAAACTGACACGGGGAGAAGGGGGAAAGAGACACAGGGGACTATATATATCATGCTGTCATTTTAGAGGGGCAAGTCGCTAGTATATATATATCACATATATAGTTGTGAGCGTACGAGTTGTTGCTAACGCTGCGGGCTCGCGCAGCGAGCCGAGGCCCTCGCGAAGCGAGGGCACTGCCCGAGGGTCTCAGTTGCTGCAAGGAGCGCCGAAGGCGCTCCTTGCCAGCAACTGAGACCCTCGGCCAGTGCCCTCGCGAAGCGAGGGCACTGCCCGAGGGTCTCAGTTGCTGGCATGGAGCGCCGAAGGCGCTCCATGCCAGCAACTGAGGACCCTCGCGAAGCGAGGGCCTCAGTTGCTGGCATGGAGCGCCGTAGGCGCTCCATGCCAGCACCTGAGGACCTCGCAAAGCGAGGGCCGCAGTTGCTGGCATGGAGCGCCGAAGGCGCTCCTTGCCAGCAACTGCGACCCTCGCAAACTTCACGTCGCAACCCAAACAGTACGACACACACATTACGACACTCGCAAACAACATACGACACACGTTCACACACATTACGGACTCGCAACACTCGGACGCAACTCGCGAACATTACAAAATGTCAAACACAATACATACACACACCACATACATAAAAAACTTACCTACACCAAGAGGGAGCACCCAGCACCTCAAAAATACAACTTACACCTCGATTTTACTTCAAATAAAACAGTTTAGAGACTAAAAAAAAAACGAAGCGAGAGAAAAAATGGCCGCCGAACAAAACGAAAACGAGGCTACAGCACTCTAAACTCGCAAAACACCACAAGAAACTCGCAAAACACCACAAAACACCTACGGATATTCCGATACAAACGTATAACACACATTACTCGCCATTTCTCGCCAATGCGGAAGTACACGACTACGCTAACGGTTTGGTCTCGCGCACGCACAGTGTTACACTGCACACATTCAGCACGCTTAGACAGCAGATCCACACCACTAATGCTGCAGCAACATCAAAACACATTCACAGCTCTTCCACACAATGCTTTAAAATAGGTAAAGTATATTCATTTATTAATGTATTATATATTTCATTATTACACACTAAACAGCATTAGCTACCTTACAATTTCATTGCCGTCATTTTTTGACGGGCAATTCGCTAGTATATATATATATATATATATATATATATACAGTGGATATAAAAAGTCTACACACCCCTGTTAAAATGTCAGGTTTCTGTGCTGTAAAAAAATGAGACAAAGATAAATCATTTCAGAACTTTTTCCACCTTTAATGTGACCTATAAACTGTACAACTCAATTGAAAAACAAACTGAAATCTTTTAGGTAGAGGGAAGAAAAAATATAAAAATAAAATAATATAGTTGCATAAGTATGCACACCCTTAAACTAATACTTTGTTGAAGCACCTTTTGATTTTATTACAGCACTCAGTCTTTTCGGGTATGAGTCTATCAGCATGGCACATTTTTAATTGGCAAGATTTGCCCACTCTTCTTTGCAAAAACACTCCAAATCTGTCAGATTGCGAGGGCATCTCCTGTGCACAGCCCTCTTCAGATCACCCCACAGATTTTCAATCGGATTCAGGTCTGGGCTCTGGCTGGGCCATTCCAAAACTTTAATCTTCTTCTGGTGAAGCCATTCCTTTGTTGATTTGGATGTATGCTTTGGGTCGTTGTCATGCTGAAAGATGAAGTTCCTCTTCATGTTCAGCTTTCTAGCAGAAGCCTGAAGGTTTTGTGCCAATATTGACTGGTATTTGGAACTGTTCATAATTGCCTCTATCTTAACTAAGGCCCCAGTTCCAGCTGAAGAAAAACTGCCCCAAAGCATGATGCTGCCACCACCATGCTTCACTGTGGGTATGGTGTTCTTTTGGTGATGTGTAATGTTTTTGTTTCAAACATATCTTTTGGAATTATGGCCAAAAAGTTCAATCTTGGTTTCATCAGACCATAACATCCTATCCCACATGCTTTTGGGAGACTTCAGATGTGTGTTTGCAAAATGTAGCCTGGCTTGGATGTTTTTCTTCGTAAGAAAAGGTTTTCGTCTTGCCACTCTACCCCATAGCCCAGACATATGAAGAATATGGGGGATTGTTGTCACATGTACCACACAGCCAGTACTTTCCAGATATTCCTGTAGCTCCCTTAATGTTGCTGTAGGCCTCTTGGTTACCTCCCAGACCAGTTTTATTCTCGTCTTTTCATAAATTTTGGAGGGAGCTCCAGTTCTTGGTAATGATACTGCTGTGCCATATTTTCTCCACTTGATGATGACTGTCTTCACTGTGTTCCATGGTATATCTAATGCCTTGAAAATTATTTTGTACCCTTCTCCTGACTGATACCTTTTAACAATGAGATCCCTTTGATGCTTTGGAAGCTCTCTGTGGACCATGGCTTTTGCTGTGGGATGAGACTAAGAAAATTTCAGGAAAGACCAACTAGAGCAGCTGAACTTTATTTGGGGTTAATCAGAGGCACTTTAAATGATGGCAGATGTATGCTGACTCCTATTTAACATGGTTTGGCATGTGATTGCTTAATTCTGAACACAGCTATATCCCCAGTTATAAGAGGGTGTACAGACTTATGCAACCACATTATTTTTCTTTTTTTTTTCTTCCCTCCACCTAAAAGATTTCAGTTTGTTTTTCAATTGAGTTGTACAGTTTATAGGTAACATTAAAGGTGGAAAAAGTTCTGAAATTATTTATCTTTGTCTCATTTTTTACAGCACAGAAACCTGACATTTTAACAGGGGTGTGTAGACTTTTTATATCCATTGTATGCATAAACATACAGTGCATTTTGGATATACGGCCATAACAAGTTTTTTAATAATTGGAAAAACTGAAGAGAACAAACATTAAAGATCATGTTTAAAATGTTAAAGGTATATGCAAGTGAGCTGGATTGCGAATGCATCTGATAGAGGAGAATTAGTAGTGTATGAAAAAAATTTGCATGACAAAATACCAAAATAAACATTTAAACCGTTACCCTGAGGTTTGCTGAATTTCTTGCATTTGCAAACTTTTTTCTATCAATGTTGGTACCCCCTGAAAATCCCAGCTAAAATAAGCATGCATAATACATTGTATGTTTTTGGCCTGTGAATTGAGCTGCAGCTTTCCTTTAGATTTCTGTAATAACCAGAACAATGTCTGTGTCCCTTCATTCACTGAATGTTTTATCTACATAACATCCCCGGTGATACTTCCCACAGCCCCAGTGAATTGCCCCAGTGATCTCCCCAGCCCCAGTGAATTGCCCTATCACCTCCCCAGTGAATTGCCCATGTGATCTCTTCCAGCCCAAGTGAATTACCCCATCACCTCCCCCAGCCCCAATTAATTGCCCCTGAGATCTCTCCCAGCCCCAGTGAATTGCAAGCACTCACACAGAGACACATGCACTTCTTTCTTACTCAAACTTTGTAAGGTTATTGCAGGACCATAAATCAAGCATAAATCCTCATTTGCCTAAAAGAGAGATTAGAATAGGAAGCTGAAGCATTTTGACATGAATGTCGATTTATGGTCCTTTAAGGATTTTTAGTTTAAGGAATATAGCAGCATTATCTAGCTCGCTGCATAAAGAATTGCTGATTGGCTGAACCCCCAGAAGCCTAGCTCATTCCTGCAGCAGTGTTGTGTGCAATGTAAGCAGTTGGAAGCAGGAATTGTATAGAGTATGGGTTGTTGATAGTCATATTTGGGTTGTTGATAGTCATATGATATTGGATATTGTGCAGTGGACAGTGTAGTGTTAGATGCTAAGCAGGGGCTCTGCAGGGTGCAGTGATGGTCTCTTACGTGTCCTCCATGCAGTGTGCTGCAGTGAGCACCCATTTTCTATGGATCAGTGCTCCCCCACAAAAACTTTCTCTATTGATCTGCAGAGATGCCATGTAGGGTCTGGAGTGAGCTCGTGCCTCATGACCCCCAACAATCCAGGAACCATCTATTCAAAGAGAATAGAGAATAAGTAACAATATAACACTTGTCGCATGATAACCGTTATCTACTTCTACTGTGTACTTCTGTTTTTTGGCAATCTCTATATACTGAGGTTGCTCAATCAATGTTTCTCCAGCCTTGTTTGAATGCGCCACCACCCCATAAAAAATTAACACTTTTTTGTGTATCAAAACCAGACAAGCATTTGCAACACTTTTACAGAATTGGTGACCCACCTCAAGATACTGTTATCAAGAGCTACCTCTCTCTCTCTTTTTTTTTTTTTCCTTGTTTTTTTTTTTCTTTTTGTCTTCTTTCTGTTGCTGCTTTTGTTTTTGGGTTTGTTAAGTTTTAAGATAAAAGGAAAGTGTATAACTAAATAAAAGGGTAAATAAGAGAGGATAACAAAAAGTTACTACTTTTTATTTGTTAATATAATTCATGATATGTATGTTTGAATCTTAACAAAACCAGTGTTTTGTATATGTCTTTGTATCTTCTATGGTGTTATGTTTAAATTAAAAAACAATAAAAACATTTGGGGAAAAAAAAAGAACTACCTCTCTCTCTACCTTAGGAACCCTTCTCTCAAAACTTCTTTAAAAAAATCTTAAAAGCACTTGAAAGGCTGTATAATATCAAACACATTACAGATATTGATATTTGTGCAAGCAAGATCAATGACAGTATCTCACTAAATAGTGCTGACCAAGAATACAATATTTTCCCAATACAAATATACATTATTGCTATGTTTACAATATGTTTACTGGTCCTTCATATGAGAATAAGCATTTTGTAAAACGTTTTAGAATGATTCTTTATCACTTTACAACTCAGGAACATCTTCAAGGAGCAGATGTAATAGCTGATTATCAGCCTTATTAAATTGCAATTCAGCCAATTGAATAGGGCTCTATATAAGCACATAGCATATTTTTTTACAGAAGTTTTTAGTTAGTGAATTTCTATCCAAAAGCAAAGTCTTCACTAACTAACAACTTCTGTAAAAAAAATATGCTCTGTGCTTATATAGAGTGCTTTTCAATTGGCCGAATCGCAATTTAATAAGGCTGTATATTTCTAGTTGAATAATTCTGCTCTGATGAGGTTTCACCTTTTTATAAATGTGTCTTTTTATTATATTGTCTTCCTACTGTATACTAAACTCACAAAAAATACACCCTCTAAGTGTCTCTTTTTTGGAGGGACAGTACTTCCTCTTTTCCTTCTATACCTCCAAATGCCCCTCTTGAAAGGCTTGTCATACATTTTAAGGGACATTGTAGAAACTTTTTTAGTTCAGAATTAATTAACATAAAAAAAAGTGTGTAAACAGCAGTAAATCAAAACTCTACACAGAAATGTTAATTTAAAATGGTTTATCTAATTAATGGCCATTGCTGTACCCTTTCTCATTATCCTAAGCACTACTGAAATGAAGAACAAGGCAAAGCATATATAATACAAGGGTGTGTCTGTTCAAGTTCATCTATATATTAAACATATATACTACATTTGTACATCTAGTTCAGATTAGCTACTGAAGAAATCTTTCTTTTTGGCCACATGAAATGTTGGGAGCTCTATAAAGGCCCTGCAGTACTGTACCTGAGAGAGGCAGAGCATACAGAGCTGCCATCAGTAGTACCAGGCACTCCATGGCTAAGCGCTTGTCTTCAGTGGGTGCAGTGATGGGAAGGAGGCTTACTCAACTTTTAAAGGTTGGCGGGGAATGTCAGTTAAGGCGTTTCACCACAGTCTGGTTTCACAAGAAGATGCTCAGGATGCAGAAGGTAATGTTGGATATAACGACTTCCTGAGTAAAACAGGAAAATGTAATGTTACATGTCCAGTATAAACCCGCAGAGCCCCACTTCTTATTCTAATGCTCTGTTAATAGAGGTAATAAATGAGGATTATGTTTTTACTACTAATCTGCATATCATTTAAAATAATGATTTGGTAGAGAGTATTGTGTATTACTTTTGCCTGTGTGCTTTCTATAGTATGGGTGTTTCCAAGTCAGGAATTTGCACTGTCTTTTTAAAAGCCCAATAATTACCTTGAAAAAAGAGATATTAACAAATGCATGTAATATTACTGAAAGAAAATGTAATAATTTAAAATAACATTCTACTAAAATAAATGCATAGCTCCCACTTTTCAGGGCAATTCACTCTTTATTGTTCTGGGATTCCCTTTTTTCCGGTAAGTCTCATATTTAATGGCACAAGTAATTATTTTCTTTGTTGCATCAGAAACTGGGTTTTTGATAATGTGTCAAAAGGTGTTTTCTATTTTTCAAATGATGATCTCAGAGCACAAAAACATATTCAGAAGGTTGACTGCTCTTGGGGGATTTTCCCTTTGCCCAGGGTGGGTGCTGAGAAGGGTTGGGTGCTGTGTAGAGATGGCTGCTGACAAAGGGCCTCCTTCTAATTATGTCCGTAACTCTGTGATTCCTTGCGATGGGGCTACGGCCCCTCGCAGCCCTACAGCTACGTTGCTATTCAAACCTATGACGCCGCAAGAAGGTGCCCCTTACGGCCGATCGCAAAGAATGCATTCGGCCGTAAGCCTTGGCAGGCTATAACCCGATCGCGGCAACTAATTAACTCCCCCTTTGCTGCATGGGTCACAATTGGGACCACTGCAGTGTCTCTACATTAACCCCTTGCTGTAGGGGACCCTGCAGCACTTCAAACATTTCAATTCCCTGCCGATCGGGACCCCCGCTGCATGTTAAATTTCTCGCCGCGAGTCTCATGGGGGTCTATATTGACTCCCATAAGTGATAAGGTTACATAGAGGCTTATGGGGGTCTATATTGACCTCCATAAGTGATGGGGTTACATAGAGGCTTATGGGTGTCTGTATAGACCCCATAAGTGATGGGGTTACATAGAGGCCTATGGGGATCTATATTGATGCCCATAAATGATGGGGTTACATAGAGGTTTATGGGGGTCTATATTGACAGTGACAACCGCCAATCAGAAGTCGCTATTCCCCTTAGCCAATCAGAATGAAAAACACCCCATGGGAGTGTATCCCATTGTGATTGGCTCCATGCATCTGCACCTTCTGATTGGCTGTTGTCACTGTCAATCAGACTGCAGCCGATCAGAAGGCGCAGATGCCTTCAGCCAATTACCCCATGGGGTGTATCCCTTCTGAGTGGTTTAAAAAGGATTGACAGGTCCATCAGCCAATCAGAATGGGATCTAGGGGTTTATCCCATTCTGATTGGCTTACACCTTAGTGCCTTCTGATTCGATTGACAGCCATTTCAGCTAATCAGAAGGCGCCATTCAGTTTTTTTAAAGGAAGAAGCGCTAGAAGCTTCATTAGCGTCGGGAAGCTCCTCCAGGGAGGAGCTCTGTTAGTTTTTTTTACAGCAGCATCAGCCAATCAGAATGGGATCTAGGGGTGTATCCCATTTGGATTGGCTTACACCCTGGTGCCTTCTGATTGGCTGAAACTTGATTGACAGCCATTTTAGCCAATCAGATGGCGCCATTCAGTTTGTTTTACAGGAAGAAACGCTAGAAGCTTCATTATCGTCGGGAAGCCAGGGAGGAGCTCCGTTTTTCTTTAGTCTTTTTTTTTCAGCAGCGTTTTTTTCAAGGGCCCAGCCGGGGCTGAAGAGGAGAAGGACGGTGACATTGCACCAAGGTAAGTTTTAAATTCAGAATTTTTATTGTATTTTATATTGTGTTTAATTGTGAACTAATGTAATGTTTATTTTATTCCTGGGGCCCAGTCAAAGAAGACAAGAAGAAGCACGGGGACATCGCAAAAAGGTAAGTTTAATATTTTGAATGTTTATTTTTTCTATGTAGTGTTGAATATTGTACTAATTTCATGTTTTTATTTTTCCTAGGGGTACAACCTGCACCATGAAACCCATCATCGCTGAAGGGACATCTAGCAAGGTAAGTGGTCTTATTTATTCTATTTTGGGTTACACTTAGGGTTTTTAATGTATGTAGTTAGGGTTTAATGTAATGTAGATATGGTTAATGCATTGTAGATAGGGTTAATGTATTGTAGATAGGGTTTCATGTATTGTGGATAGGGTTAAATGTGTTGTAGTTAGGGAGTAATGTTCTATAGGTAGGGGTAATGTATTGTAGTTAGGGTTTGATGTATTATAGATAGGAGTAATGTTTTGAAGACAGGGGGTAATGTATTGTAGTGTAGTTTAGTGTTTGTACTTAGCATCATGAGGGTCCATGAGGAACCTCATGGCACTTATGGGGTTATAATTAGGGTTCTAATTGTCCCATGAAGGTCTTCATAGACCTTTATGGGACTGATGGGGTTAAACAGAGGCTTGTATGACCCCCATAAGTGATGGGGTTAGATGGAGGCTTTTGGGGGTCTGTATAGACCCCCATGAGTAATGGGTGTAAATAGACTTAGATGGGGTTAGATCGGCTAAGATGGGATCACATAGGGCTAGATGGGGTTAGATAGGATTAGATGGGGTTGAATAGGCCTAGATGGGGTTAAATAGACTTAGATGGGGTTAAATAGGCCTAGAAGGGGTTAGGTAGGCTAGATGGGGTTAAATAGGCCCAGATGGGGTTAGATAGGCTAGATGAGGTTAAATAGGGCCAGAAGTGGTTAAATAGGCTTAGATGGGGTTAAATAGGCATAGAAGGGTTTAGATAGGCTAGATTAGGTTAAATAGGCCTAGATGGGATTAATTGGCTTAGATGGGGTTAGATGGGGGTAAATAGGCTTAGAAGGGGTTAAATAAGCACAGTTAGGGTTAAAGGGGGACAATTGGGGTTGATAGGGTTTAGTTAGGGTAAATGGGGTATAGTTAGGGTTAGTAGTGTAGTGTAGTGCTTAGACTTTGTAGGGTTATATAGATATAGACCCCTATTGGACTGAGGGGGATCATTTTGGTCTCATCAGGGTCTATATTGAACCCCATAAGTGATGAGGTTACATAGAGGCTTATAGGGGTCTGTATAGACCCCCATAAGTGATGGGGTTACATAGAGTCTTTTAGGGGTCTGTATCGACCCCCATAAGTGATGGGGTTACATAGAGGCTTATGGAGGTCTGTCTAGACCCACATAAGTGATGGGGTTAATTAGGGGCTCATGGGGCTCTGTATAGAGCCCCATGAGTGATAGGGTTCATTTTAGGTGCCTGGGGGGTTCTTATAGACCCCCGCGGCAGGGGTTAATTGTTTTATTTATTACGGGTCTTTAAAGGACCTTTAAGGTCTTTTCAGGAACCGCAGCGGGAAATTTGAAATTTGAAATGCAGCATAGGTCCCAATCGGTCCCAACCCCCTCTGCAAGGGTTAATGTAGGGACTCTGCGGGGGTCCCGATGGGGCCCCCCTGCATTGGGGGGATAATGTTAAGTGCCGTGGCTTGGGTTAACCATTTGTGTGCCAGGGGGTTAATGTAGGGACACTGCAGGGGTCCCGATCGGGGACCCTCAGCATTGGGGGCGGGTTAATGTTAGGTGCCGCGGGAGTACTTACAGTACCCCCACGGCTTGTGGTAACCATTTGTGTGCCGCAGGCTTTTTAAGGACCTGCGGTGCGGAATTTGAAATTTTGAAGTGCTTCAGGGTCCCGAGACCCTGCAGCAAGGGGTTAATGTACGGACACTGCAGGGGTCCCGATCGGGGACCCCTGCAGCAAGGGGGGCTTCATTGGGAGCAGTGGGGAGCCCTTGCGACTGCTCCAAGATGTCAGTAAGCAGGGGCTCGATTTGAGCCATTTCTGGGCTGATCGTAGCATTTGAATAGGGATTGGGACTTTCTTGCGGCCGACACTCTCACGGCCAAGCAAGATCAAAGGCTTTGATGGAGCTAAGCTGCGATTGAAGGGGCTGCAAGGAATCGGAGGCCGCCATTAGAATAGCTAAGTAGCTTGCGGCGGCCTCTTGCGGCTACTTATTTCCAAATTGTAGCATTAGAATGATGCCCAAGGACTGGGTGCTTTAAAGAGATGGGTGCTGAGAGGGGTTGTATGATGTGGGGGGGTGCTATGTGAGGTTGGGTGCTGAGGGAGGTTGGGTGCTGTGGGGGATGGTTGGGTGCTGTGTGGGTATATATATATATATGTGTGTGTGTGTATATATCTGAAGTGTAGTGTAAGCCCCACCCTGGCTGTGATGCAGACAGAGGACCACAACGAGGATGTTGCTGAGCGCGTCCTGGAGCTGTGATGCAGGCAGAGGATCTTTGCTCAGCCATGAGGTATAGGAAGTAGCTATGGGAGGAGGAGCAGCTATGGAAAGGGCCCTAGGGAGAGGCACTGAGTGAGTTTGTACCAGGGGGGCACAGAGGAAAAACATTTTTACAATACCCCTTCGGTGGTGTTGCATGAGAACCCTCCATTTTCTAGCTCTGCCACTGCCTCTGTCAGCTAGTGAGATCCCTCTGCCAGCCAGTGCTCTCTGCATTTCCTGTTAGTTTCAATTACATTTAAATATGTTTTACTTAATATTTTTTGTGCAAAAAAAAGTTTTAATTTTTTGCTCTCTCAAATGCTTGAAAAAAAATAGTTGTGTTCTATGTCCCTTTAAGGTCAAAACTATGACTGTGTAACAGCTTCTCCAATTGTTCTATCTCAGGAGCCTAGAGTGTCATCACATATATAGTTCTCAGCAATACGGGTTGTTGCTAACGCTTGCGGGCTCGCATAGTGCAACTGCGGCCCTCACGAAGAGGGGGATAGATCTGGTGCGGAGAGGTAGATTTGGGTGTCATCTGCATACAGATGATAATGAAGCCCAAAAGAGTTTATTAAGGTACTAAGTGAGGATGTGTAGATGGAGAAGAGGAGAGGGCCTAGTACTGATCATTTGGGTACACCAACAGATGGGGGGGGGGAGAAGAGGTGTCAGAGAAGGAGATACTGAATGATCAATTTTGTAGGAATGATGAGAACCACAAGAGAGCAGTGTCTCGAATACCGAGGGAGAAGAGGATATGGAATAGAAGTGGGAGAAAAAATAAAAATACGAGGTCAAAAAAATAGTGACCGAACCGCGCATATACAAAAATAACAAAAAGACGAAGAAAAGAAAAAAAGAAAAAAAAACATCACCCACAGCACGGGGGAACAGCCAGGACGTCTAGGAGTGAGGTTGCACGAGAATTTAAAAACAATTTGCCGAGTTTAGGCACTCGAAAATTGTCTAAGCAACAAGAAAAATGGCGGCCGAAGAAAACAAAAATGAGGCTTCACGACACCTAACCACGCAAAACACCAACAGGCACATAAGACTGGAAAGCGGGACTTAGAAAAAAACAAATACGAGCCGCGGGACAGCCAGGACATCTGGCACGGCGGGACAGCCAGGACATCTGGCAGTGAGGTTGCACAACAATTTAAACACAATTTGCAGAGTTTCGGTTCTCGAAAATCGAATGGGGGACAAAAAAAACAAAAACGAGGCTACATGACCCCTAACCACGCTAAACACCGCCAGGCACATAAGACTTTTACCCAGGAACGTACGAGGTACAAAATACACTATTAGGAAGTACGGAAAATGCGTAACACATACACTACACATACAGCCATTTTACAACACTAACTTGCAACTAATAACATTACCATTCTAAAATGGCGCTTTACACAACTAAACAAACGCTTTGCCCTTGCGCACGCAGCCTATTTATACTGCACACCTGACACATTGCTGACACTTACATGTCAGGTCAGCAACAGTCCAAATGTACATTCTATGCTGCAGGAAAATCAAAAAAGGTTGTTAGCTCTTCAGGATATTGATTGCTGCATATATTCATTACAAATAGGTAAAGTATATTAATTTATTATTTAATTAATTAATTAATTATTATTAAAATATATATATATATATATATATATATATATATATATATATATATAGTAATTTAGTAATTATTAATCCATATATATATATATAGAATAATAATGAGTATTGCAATATAATTTGATACCTTTTGTATTGGACAAACGTCTAATTTATAATGACGAGCTTTCGAGAGGCTTAGCCTCCCTTTATCAAGTCTCAAGCAATAATACTACATGAGATGGAACCCTCAGTTTGAATAATAACAGCAGATGCAGAGAGAGTGGAAACAGCATCTGACATCATCAGGTAAATACATATATGGGGAATAAACACAACATAGCAAAGGAAAAGTATATACACATATTATATACACATATACATCAATATATACATGAAAAAGCAGAACACTGTAGTCCACAGTGATATCTTTCCTGTTGGACAAACATCTCACTAAGAGTGCTAAGTCTGTTATTGTATAAGAAAAAAAAAATCACATGAAATTCTGATAATGTGTTAGAAAGCCCAAATCTATATTAAGTCCTGTGTTTTTAGTGTTGAAGAATGTGATCATCTTTATTTTAAATGCTTTTCTCTCTTGGATGCTTTTAAATTTTCGTCTGAGTATTTTGATTTTTTTTTTTTTTTTTTTAACCATTCTTTTTTTTTTTCTTGTATTTTGATTTTTAAGTTTTGGATGGAGTGATCATTCTGGCTAAAATGGTGTCCTACTGGGCTACAATAACTTTCTTCATTTTGTTCTCTTATTGAATGCCTGTGTAAATTCATCCTTAAATGCATTTTTTGGCATTACAACTATACTCGGACATAGAAGAATTCTTCAGGAGATTAAGACTGGCAGAATTTTTCTACAACAAGGGACATACCACAACATCATTAGACTGTAGTAACAAGAAAAAAAAATACATATTTCATCCCACAACCTGGTCGTAACATCAGACTGGACAGTTATATAGAAAGCTTTCGACTGAGAACTGCATCCATTATAACAACACAATATAAAAGAGACTTGCACAATCTTACTCCATCAGAAAGAACTGCCATAACGTTTTTAAAAAACAACCCCAACATCACCATCAAACCGGCAGACAAAGGAGGTGCAGTTGTTATCATGAATACTCAGGACTACATAAATGAAGCCAACAGACAACTGTCAGACAACACCTACTACAAGAAACTGAACCAGGACCCTACAGAAATATATACTCTTCAACTTAAAAAACTCCTCAAAACATTTCCTAAAAATATACATCAGGAATTAGAACAACTAATCCCAGCCAATCCTACAACTGGGACTTTCTACCTACTGCCAAAAATCCATAAACCAGGCAACCCAGGGAGACCTATTGTTACAGGTATGGACACACTGACTGAACAGATATCTGGATTTGTTGAAAACATCCTTAAACCACTAGCCAGTAACACCAGTAGCTATATACAGGACACCACTGACTTTCTCAACAAACTCAGTCAGATTAAAAACCTACCTGCTAACACACTACTTGTTACCATGGATGTAGAGTCTCTTTACAGTAATATCCCACACAAAGATGGCACTGAGGCATGCTTTAGGTTTCTTTCAACAAACAAGCAAAACAATAAATATGGCCCTGATGGTATTGTTAAACTAATAGAATATATCCTTACCCACAACTATTTTACTTTTAACCAAGATACCTACCTACAGATGATGGGGACTGCCATGGGTACCAAAATGGCTCCACAATATGCAAATCTATTTATGGCCAATCTAGAAGAAACATTCTTATCTGTATCCATTTACAAACCATACAAATACTACCGTTACATAGATGATCTGTTCATCATCTGGACAGAAGGAGAAAGCAAACTCAGAGACTTTCATAATTCATTCAACACCTTCCATTCATCTATAAAACTTAAAATGGATTTCTCCACAGAACAGGTAAACTTTCTAGACACTACTATATCCATCACCAATGGCACTCTCCACTCATCTATATAAAGGAAACCTACAGACAGATGTAATTACCTACACAGCTCCAGTTTCCACCCCTCCCACACCAAACAAGCCATCATCCATAATCTAGCTATTAGATACCATCGGATTTGTTCAAACACTGGAGACCGTGATCAAAATTTAAAAACACTGTCTGAATCTTTAAAACAAAAGGGTTACAAACCCTGTATTATTACCCAAAAAATATCAACTGCCATCAATATACCCCGAGAACAACTATTAAACTACAAAACAAACGAAACTACTTCACGTATACCTCTCTCTAGTGACCACATACCATCCAATTTTAGAGAAAATTCGGAAAATATTTAAAGATTTACAACCATTACTAATTGAAGATACTGAATTAAAAAATATATTCCCGAAACCTCCCATCCTTGCATTTAAACAACCACCAAACCTGAAACAAAAACTTGTCAGCAGAAAATTGGCCAATTAACAACTGAATACAAAAAATGGAACTAAACCTTGTAACTAATGTGCATGTAAATTATGTCAGCACATTTGTAATGATGATACAGACACACATAACAACAAAACCTATAACATCAAACGATCATATTCATGTACATCGTCAAATGTGGTTTATATGATACAATGCACTTTATGTGACACAGTCTGTTACATTGGAGAAACCAGCCAAAAAATGCATTTAAGGATGAATTTACACAGGCATTCAATAAGAAAACATAATGAAGACAGTTATTGTAGCCCAGTAGGACACCATTTTAGCCAGAATGATCACTCCATCCAAAACTTAAAAGTCAAAATACTCAGAGGAAAATGTAAAAGCATCCAAGAGAGAAAAGCATTTGAAATAAAGATGATCACATTCTTCAACACTAAAAACACAGGACTTAATATAGATTTGGGCTTTCTAACACATTATCAGAATATCATGTGATTTTTTTTTTCTTATACAATAACAGACTTAGCACTCTTAGTGAGGTGTTTGTCCAACAGGAAATATATCACTGTGGACTACAGTGTTCTGCTTTTTCATGTATATATTGATGTATATGTGTATATAATATGTGTATATATGTTTCCTTTGCTATGTTGTATTTATTCTCCATATTTGAATTTATCTGATGATGTCAGATGCTGTCCCAACTCTCTCTCTGCATCTGCTGTTATTATTCAAACTGAGGGTCCCATCTCATGTAGTATTGCTTGAGACTTGATAAAGGGAGGTTAAGCCTCTCGAAAGCTCGTCATTATAAATAAGACGTTTGTCCAATACAAAAGGTATTAAATTATATTGCAATACTCATTATTATTCTATATATATATATATATATATATATATATATATATATATATGGATTAATAATTACTAAATTACTAGATTACTGGACATTCACGGCTGCTTCACTCTTCAATATATATATATATATATATATATATATATATATATATATATATATATATATATATATTTAAAGAGCAGGCGCTTAGCGCAGGGCTTGCAATGAGCGCCAAAGGTGCTCAGACGAACAAAAGTACACGAGGGGAGAGGCTCGCAATGAGCGCCGAAGGTACTCAGAGGACCAAAAGACTTACATTTTGTGGCAAACAGCATTACCTGCCTTACAATTTTATGACCGTCATTTTGTGACGGACAATTCACTAGTTAGTATATAAAGGTGATGGCAAAGTGAGAAATCCGTTGGGTGGAGAGACCTCAGAGTAGATGCCTTGTTACTGTATTTTATGATTGATTTTGTTTTAGAGCTACACATTTTTTTTAGGTGGAGGCCCTTTTCAGTGGGCCAAAGATGAGGATCAAGTGTCTTCAATCAAGAAAGAAGAGGACTGATTTCTTCAATCAATGTGGACCCCCATAGAATCAGTGGGGCTCCATAATGATTCCACTGGCAAGGTATAATGGGGGACCATAGGGGGTTAGGAATAGGATCCCATGGCTTTAGTATGTCCTGACTCCCAGGTGCAGCTACAGGTGAGCTCACACTGATTGGAACAAATTGCAGGACCTTACTGCTAGGTGCAGCTGCAGGTGAGCTCACACTGATTGGGATAGTTTGCATGTCCTGACTCCCAGGTGCAGCTGCAGGTGAGCTCACACTGATTGGGATAGTATGCATGTCCTGATTCCCAGGTGCAGGTGAGCTCACACTGATTGGGACAGTTTGCCTGGCCTGACTCCCAGGTGCAGCTGCAGGTGAGCGCACACTGATTGGGATAGTTTGCATGTCCTGACTCCCAGGTGCAGCTGCAGGTGAGCTCACACTGATTGGGATAGTATGCATGTCCTGATTCCCAGGTGCAGGTGAGCTCACACTGATTGGGACAGTTTGCCTGGCCTGACTCCCAGGTGCAGCTGCAGGTGAGCGCACACTAATTGGGGCACTTTTCCTGGCCTGTCAGGTGCAGCTGAAGGTGAGCTCACACTGATTTGGATAGTTTGCATGTCCTGACTCCCAGGTGCAGCTGCTGGTGAACTCACACTGATTGGAATAGTATGCATGTCCTGACTCCCAGGTGCAGCTACAGGTGAGCTCACACTGATTGGAACAAATTGCAGGACCTTACTGCTAGGTGCAGCTGCAGGTGAGCTCACACTGATTGGGATAGTTTGCATGTCCTGACGCCCAGGTGCAGCTGCAGGTGAGCTCACACTGATTGTGATAGTTTGCATGTCCTGACTCCCAGGTGCAGCTGCAGGTGAGCTCACACTGATTGGGATAGTTTTCATGTCCTAACTCCCAGGTGCAGCTGCAGGTGAGCTCACGCTGATTGGGATAGTTGGCCTGGCCTGACTGTCAGGTGCAGCTGAAGGTGAGCTCACACTCATTGTGATAGTTTGCATGTCTTGACTCCCAGGTGCAGCTGCAGGTGAGCTCACACTGATTGGGATAGTTTTCATCTCCTGACTCCCATGTGCAGCTGCAGGTGAGCTCACGCTGATTGGGATAGTTGGCCTGGCCTGACTGTCAGGTGTAGCTGAAGGTGAGCTCACACTCATTGTGATAGTTTGCATGTCTTGACTGTCAGGTGCAGCTGCAGGTGAGCTCACACTGATTGGGATAGTTTGCATGTCCTGACTCCCAGGTGCAGCTGCAGGTGAGCTCTCACTGATTGGGATAGTTTTCATGCCCTGACTCCCAGGTGCAGCTGCAGGTGAGCTCACACTGATTGGGATAGTTTGCATGTCCTAACTCCCAGGTGCAGCTACAGGTGAGCTCACACTGATTGGAACAAATTGCAGGACCTTACTGCTAGGTGCAGCTGCAGGTGAGCTCACGCTGATTGGGATAGTATGCATGTCCTGACTCCCAGGTGCACCTGCAGGTGAGCTCACCCTGATTGGGATAGTTTGCATGTCCTGACTCCCATGTGCAGCTGCAGGTGAGCTCACGCTGATTGGGATAGTTTGCATGTCCTGACTCCCAGGTGCACTTGCAGATGAGCTCACACTGATTGGGATAGTTTGCATGTCCTGACTCCCAGGTGCAGCTACAGGTGAGCTCACACTGATTGGGATAGTTTGCATGTCCTGACTCCCAGGTGCAGCTGCAGGTGAGCTCACACTGATTGGGATAGTTTGCATGTCCTGACTCCCAGGTGCAGGTGAGCTCACACTGATTGGGATAGTTTGCGTGTCCTGACTCTCAGGTGCAGCTACAGGTGAGCTCACACTGATTGTGATAGTTTGCATGTCCTGACTCCCAGGTGCAGCTGCAGTTGAGCTCAAACTGATCTGAACTCCAACCCAGCTAAGCCTTTGATCTGTCAATCCCATAATGCTACAATTGCAAACTGCTATTAAATTGCTACAAGTCCTCCAGCCCGCAACTGTTTTCACACCCGTAAATGTAGCCAAAAATCCTACGGGTACCAGATAGGACTCGCAAGGCGGTTAAACTTCTATCCATAGCACTGTAAATGCAAATATTAACACAATAGTGTATTTTAAGTTACAGGGAAAACAATGAAAGGTATTAAAATTAATAGCACAACATTCTCAAGCTCACAAATCTGCAATAAAAAAAAATGTCATGTTTAATTTCCATGTTATATCGATACCGGCAGTCAGTGTGTTAATACATATAATGGGACTTCCAGTGACTAGAATATTATATTTATTGATTTTTTCATATTGCACTATTTCTGAAATGTGGGTCCCATCCTAACTTGGACTTCAAAACCGTAAGTGAGTGGCTCCATCTAAACCCATAACTAGGTTTGAATAATTTATCATGTTCACACCCAGAAATGCTAAGTGCCGGAGCATGGTTTACGGATTTGGATTCCGCCCATGTCGTTGCCCTCTATTCTCTAGCTCTGCCACTGCATGAGCCCATACACTTTTTCCTGTTGAGAGTCCTGTGTTTTTTTTTTGGGGGGGGGGGGGGAGTGGGCAACTGGCAACCCTATTTGGATGGTGTGCTGGTCCAGAAATGGTGAGGATGAAAGAAGAAACACATGCAGATTTATGAAGCAAGTGCCAACATGGGATTTTGGAATAAAAGACACAGGGCTATGGTGGAAGAGACACACAGGGTGGGACATGGGATTCTGGAATAAAAAACACTGGGTTATGGTGGAAGAGACACACGGGGTGTGGGGAATGAGGAACAAACAGCAGGGAAAAAGACACATTGGGGGTTTGTGGATGAAGGTGAATGGTGGTTATGAAGGAAGAAGTTACACCAAAGCAACACCAAAGCAATCTGGAGGATGTCACTTAATCAATGGGCCAGGGTGGGGAGAGTAGATGGAGGGAAAAGACATCTCAGATAACCATTGTGTTTTTGCGTTACTTTCCTCATAGCAAGATCAGGGTTGTGGGTTGTGTTCTTCCTCCGGGACAGAATTTTCACTTGGCCAGTTGCATTACATTGACATAAAATGTAGGGTCTCTCAATATGTCTTTTATTAACATATATATTTCTTAAAAGAAGCATTATATATGACTTATAACAATACAATCCCTCTCATACAGAGTAGTTGAAGTACCTACTCTAAATATAACACTCTATGGAGATTGTGTGACAATTTTTAGAGCTGATAAGGTCATTATGTGTAATCGTTGCCAAAAAATAGGGGTAAAACACATGAGACTGCTATCATACAAAGGTTAAAGATTACAAGTGGTACTGAGAAAATACATATGACAAACATTGTGACACACAAAAAATGTACGACCATGTTCCTAAGATCTTACAGTGTAAAGAAGATGGGGAAGTGACACAAGAAGGTGTGTGTGGTGGACAATGGCCCAGTCAGCAGGCAATAAACACTGAAAGTAGTGGCTGTGTATCCAACAGTCACTTCCAATATTGTTTTGCATTTGCTACATGTTATGGGTGATTTTGACTCCATAAAGAAGGACACAGATCGGAACTAATGAAGCAGGGGGTATATTTATTTACTTGAATTGCCACACTTCGAAACTGATGACCAAGGGGATAACCACAATGGCAGACAGAGCGAGTAAGTAGAGAGTCTCACAAGTGGCTGTGAAGGGTCCTTTTTCATTGTAAGTGGGACCTGAAACCTTGTGAAATGAGCTTCCATGAAACCATTTTGACTTTCCTTCAACCTTGACAGCAGTTCAATTTGTGAGGAGGACAAGGTGAGGTCCAGTCCATCTAGGAGATAAAGAAACATTATCAAGAGACTCCACAAGGATATACTCTCCCAGATCAATATCATGCATTGGTTTATAAGAAATTTGAGGCAGACTCTCTGCTACTTGCTTATGATGCTTAATGAGATGGGGAGGCTAGTTAAGCTGGTATCGGCTAAACGGTTGAATTGCCACTGTTACCCACACTTCTAAATTGATGACCAAAGGGGATAACCATGATGACAGACAGAGCGAGTATGCAGAGAGTCTCATGAGAGGGCTGAAACATTGCCACACGAGCTTCCATGAAACCATTCTGACCTTTCATTCAACCTTGACAGCAGTTCACTTGGTGAGGAGCACAAGGTGAGGTCCAGTCCATCTAGGAGATACAGAAACCATAATAAGAGATATCACAAGGATATAATCTCCCAGTTCAATATCATGCATGGGTTTATAAGACATTTGAGGCAGACTCTCTGGTACCTGCTTATGATGCTTATCAAGTGTTTTTGTGAGTGCCATAATATAATCTGCAACCAGCTAAAATCTATGCAGCTGCTCCGGTGGAGAGGCTTGGACCCATAGGGTGTATAAAGAGTCCCTTGTTAGTGAGAGCAGTTATAAACATCATTATAATCACTTGTCTGCCATTTGAGATTTGAAAAGAAGTTGTCCAGTTTTCCAAATAAATTTTTTTTTTTTTAAAACACACATTTCTTGCAAATTCTGACACCCTTTCAGCTAGAGACTTAAGGACTATCAAATAATTTACGTTGTGAATTTTATCTCATTGCAAACTAACATCCTTTATATTTCCTGCAGTAAGTTTAGTATTAAAATCACCCATATTTACTCATTGTCACAATGTGTTCTTTATCTGAAAAAAACAACACAGTGAAATTACACTTTTGCACAACTTTCTAATTATCACAAACCCTGCGCAGATATGTCCTGCAAGATTTACAGACTTTTACATTTCAGATAGGGATGTGCAATATCAGTACATATTTTAAAATATATTAAGCATCAGTCTCTATTGCTGAATGAGTTCAGTAGTAGATGGGGCCGCACAAGTGATTTGCCACTGTTCCCATGCTTTGAAACTGATGACCAAGGGAATAACCACAATGGCAGACAGAGCAGGATGCAAAGAGTCTGATGAGAGAGAGCTGTAAAGAGTCCTTTTTTTATGCTGAGGAACCTGAAAACCCTGACAGCAGTTTGGCGATGAACACAAGGTGAGAGGTCCAGTCCACCTAGGAGATAAAGAAACCTTATTAAGAGAATTTGCAAGGACATAATCTCCTAATAATAATATCAGGCATTTGGTTTATCCGACATTTGAGGCAGTCTCCCGCCTGCTACCACCTTCCTATGATGCTTACAAGTGTTTTCAAAGATTTCACTGACTTCTGGAGTTCTGGGTTCTAAAAAACTAATGCCACAGAAATCCATCACATATATAGTTGTGAGCGTACGAGTCGTTGCTCACGCTTGCGGGCTCGCGAAGCGAGCCGCGGCCCTCGCGTAGCGAGCCGCGGGCCTCGCAAAGCGAGGGCCGCGGCTCGCGCAGCGAGCCGCGGCCCTCGCGTAGCGAGGTCACTGGGCAAGGGCCTCAGTTGCTGGCATGGAGCGCCGAAGGCGCTCCATGCCAGCAACTGAGGCCCCTCGCGAAGCGAGGGCCTCAGTTGCTGGCGAGGTCACTGGGCACGGGTCTCAGTTGCTGGCATGGAGCGCCGAAGGCGCTCCATGCCAGCAACTGAGGCCCCTCGCGAAGCGAGGGCCTCAGTTGCTGGCGAGGTCACTGGGCACGGGTCTCAGTTGCTGGCATGGAGCGCCGAAGGCGCTCCATGCCAGCAACTGAGGCCCCTCGCGAAGCGAGGGACTCAGTTGCTGGCGAGGTCACTGGGCAAGGGCCTCAAACCCTCGCAAAATTCACGTCGCTACTCCAAAAACACGACACACAAATTACGACACTCGCTAAATTTTACGAGGCACGCAAACAACGTACGAAACACGTTACCACACATTACGACCTCGCAAACATCGGACGCAACACGCCGACATACAAACATTTAAAACACAATACATACACACAGCACATACATAAAAAACTTACCTACACCAAGAGGGAGCACCCAGGACCTCAAAAATGCAACTTACACCTCGATTTTACTCGAAATAAAACAGTTTAGAGACTAAAAAAAAAACGAAGCGAGAGAAAAAATGGCCGCCGAACAAAACGAAAACGAGGCTACAGCACTCTAAACTCGCAAAACACCACAAGAAACTCGCAAAACACCACAAAACACCTACGGATATTCCGATACAGACCTATACTACACATTACTCGCCATTTTACACCAATGCGGAAGTACACGACTACGCTAACGGTTTGGTCTCGCGCACGCACAGTGTTACACTGCACACATTCAGCATGCTTATACAGCAGCTCCACACCACTAATGCTGCAGCAGCATCAACACAGATTGCAAGCTCTTCATCACAATGCTTCAAAATAGGTACAATATATTCATTTACTAATTTAGCTACCTTACTATTTCATTGCCGTCATTTTTTGACGGGCAATTCGCTAGTCATATATATAGTTGTCAGTGTTGGTGACTTTGCAATGTTGGTAACGCACTTGCGGCCCTTGCAATGCGAGGGGATCTGTCGACTGTGAGCCTCGCAAAGTGAGGCGAGCAGTTACGCCACGCAACTCCAACTGTGAGCCTCACAAAGCGAGGCAAGCAGTTGAAGCACGCAGAACTTAGACTGCAATGGGCGCCGAAGGCACCCATTGCACTGTGAGCCTTGCAAGGTTAGCAGTTGAAGCATGCAGGACTTAGGCTGCAATGGGTGCGGCAGTTGGTTCAAATGCGTAACTCTAAAACACAGAAAAAATAAAAAAAAATATTTTAACAAAATAATAACACACTCACTCACACCCACAGCACAGAGGGAGAGCCAGGAAGCCTGGGAGTGAAGTTGCAAACGAACTGGAGCCATATTTTGAGGTTTTCGCCACTCGAAAATCGGCTAAGCGAGGGGGAAAATGTTGGCTGAGAAAAAATGTTTAATTCTGAAACATGATGAAAACGAGGCTCAACAATGCCAGGCATGCAAAACGTAGAAAAGACATATTGCCGAAGACAGCAACACACGAACAACGCCAGGCACGCGGGACTTTGAAAATAAAACCAACGAGGACCAAAAGCCTCACATTGTATGACAACCAGCATTGCCAGCCTTACAATTTCATACCCGTCATTTTTGACAGGCAATTTCCTAGTTATTTTATAATATTCTGTTTTTGAAGAACTAGATTTGATAATGGTTGATATATTTTAGAAAGTATAAGGTAATATAGCCTTTAAATACTATATGTAACTATACTGTAACGCCAGTCACTACTTTTGCATTCCCTGCTACTACAACACGCAGAGAATGCAGAGAAAAAAAAATGCACAAAGAAGACATTGGGTGTCCCCAGTAAAGTATAATTGTGTATAAGATAGGTAATACATTAAAGGCAGTTTTATTGCCCATTTACCCATTAGCTATATCTTTTGCTTTTAAAAAAAGTATAATATGCAAATACAGGTCTGCAGTATCATTTAATGTTTTTATACATCAGACATTAAGTTTTTGTACATTACTTGCAGAACTTCAGTCCCTACATCTATACATTAATTAGGCTTTGTGATGTTATCTATTTTGATATATGATACTTTCATATCCATATACCAAGATATTTAATGTACTTAATAGACTGCGGGTAACTGTTTGGGGTTGGTGTATTTTTGTTGGAGAAGTTGACAATATATAATTCTGTGGTACTTACTAAGGCAGCTCTCTGCTCACATAAATACTAACAAGGGATTACATACGCAGAAAAAATGGCAAAACTCACACATACATTAAGGTGACAAAACTTCCCCTTTAATGGGAAAATACACATTGCAGAGCTATCGCAGAGCTGCTTTAAAACAAAGTGCATCCCTGCCATGCCAATTAATGGTGAGGTCTGGCCAGCTTAGAGTCTATGGCCGTAAAATGGCTGCAAAACTGCGATTCCTTGCGGCCATCTTATGGCCCTGTGTAGCGCTACGGCTATGCTGCTATTCAAATGGACGCGCCGCAAGGAGGTCCCCCTTACAACCGGCCACAAACTATGCAATCGGCCACTAGCATTTCCTGTGCACCCGTAAATCGTGTTTCAAAGTCGGAAAACTGTAAATGCAAATATAAACTCAATCCAGCACTGTAAAGCACTGTAAATGATGGGGACACAATGGGGGACACAAGGATTAATAGCAACACCCTCTCACGCTTGCACATCGCCCAAATCCAATATTTCATTTCAGGTTTATTTTCCGTCCAAAGTCTTGCGGATTCAATGACCTTGAAGCCAGTAAATTGTTGTTAAATCCTGTACAGGTTTAGAGGTTGAAGGCCTCAAACTCAAAGCATCGTAGAAGCAAATATATATTCAATCCAGCACTGTAAAGCATTGTAAATGATGGGGAACATAATGGCGTCCATGAGGATTAATAGCAAAACATTCTCAAACTTGCACATCGCCAATTATAATCTTTGATTTTAGGTTTATTTCCGTCCAAAGTACCACGAGCTTCAATGACCTCCAAGCCCGTAGCTCGTTATTCAAGCCCGTACGGGATTGGAGGGTGATTGACCGCCAAGCCCGTGCGGGCTTGCATGATAGATAAAACACAAAGATTGAACATGAAATTACATTTATTTATTTGCAGATTTGAGAGTAGGGGAATGTTGAGCTATTAATTCTAAGACCAAACATCACTTTCACTTTTAATAAAAGTACAGGATGGCTTTTCTATTTGCTTAATTAGTGCTACGACTTGTAAGTAAGCCCTTTTGCGACACCTCCGTGGCCCAAGTAACCTGTGGGCCTATTTTACCCATTTACGGACTTGACGGAGGCTAATCCCGCAGCCGTTGCGGGTCTGATATGCTCCAAACCCGTGGGACTCTGGATACGGAAATTGAACATGAATTACAATAAAAATGATTTTCAGATCTGAGTGTAGGGGAATGTTGTGCTATGAATGCTAACACCTCCAATCACTTTCACGTCTCATCAAAGTACAGGATGGCTTTTTTATGTGCTTAATTGGTGCTATGATTTGTAAGTAAGAGCCTTTTGGTGTAAGTAAGCTGCGGCTCAGTTTTAGCAAATTATGGCTTTAAAGGGTGAGCGTAGCATTTGAATACCGACCAGGGCGCCGGCTGGAGCCCTCGACCGCAAGGGAATAGAATACGCAAGTAGCCTGCGGTCGGTCCTTGCAGCCATGCATCTCCTACAGCCCTTAATAGAACGAGGCCCCATGTATTTCTCATTAAAATAGCAAAAAGCTTGTATGTTCCCCTCTTGATTGTTTCCTCCTTGTAAAGATCTGTTTTCCAAGCATTCCTACTTAAATGCTCATCCTCATTCTTACCATAACATGGTCAGCCCAACTTATATCTCCTGTTTTTATGGCTCTTAACTATTTCCACTTGTACATTTTCCACCAAGAAATAATACAACCTAATGTATACATTATGCCTTTTTGAGAAATAGATGTAATGCAGCTGCTTTGGGTGAAATGTCCTCAAGGCATCATAGAAGTTACAATTATGCAACCATCTAGAGAACAAATGGGACTTCTTAATAAGTTGTCCATCTGCCTCAGCCTTCAGTGAGGACTTCATATGTTGAAGTCTCCACACAAAATGAATGAGTTACACTCTAAAATATATTTAAATATGTTGGGAGCGTATACATTGACTATTATATATCTTACATTATTTAAAATTCCCAGTAAAATTATATGTCTCTCTTTCTTATCAATCTCCTTTGATTTTTCCACCAACCTTATTCTGTTATTAGACACAATTGAGACACCCCTAGACTTGGTCTTGTAAGTCAAGTTTATCATTTCGGTATATATTCTATTGATAAAATGAGGTATCTTATTTTTCCAGTGAGTTTCTTGTAGACAGATTACATCTTCATTCTCTCTGACAAAGTGATCCATAGTTACTCTTCTTTCATTTAGAGAAATCCGGTGTATATTGGAATATCAGTTTAAACCTTATCTACCTTGTAATTCATTTTATTCATAAATAATCCAACCTTCTTCAACAAAATCTTTTAACTTAAATTCCAAATACAAACATAATTAGCATACCTGAGAGTACCCATCTCACCTTCCTCTCTTGGCAGGCCATAGCTCAAATCTCCCTAACCTCGGGACTGCCAGACTAAAAACATCATATAACTGTCCTTGAAAACTGACCAAAATCTTATTTTGATTTATTTTATTATTACCCAGTAACCCACCTTGAAACTGCTACTCTCAATTAACCTTTAGATGGGAGACTGTCAGCACTATTACATTTGAAGCCAGTAAGTCCAACGTGAGACTCGCAACGGCTGCGGGCTTGAAATTTGGCCGAATTATGGTGCTATCACATATATAGTTGCGAGCATGCGAGTTGATGCTAACGCTTGCGGGCTCGCACAGTGAGCCTGCGGCCCTCGCAAAGAAGTACGAGACACGTTACGACCAATTACGACCTCGCAAAAATCCACCGCAACCCGCGGACATGAAAAAATGAAAAACACTATAAATACACACAACACATACATAAAAAGCTAACCTACAGCAAGAGGGAGCATCCAGGACCTCAAAAACTAAAGTTACACCTCAATTTAATTCAAAATAAAAGAGTTTAGACACTAAAAAATTCTCTGTGCGAGAGAAAAAATGGCTGCCGAACAAAAGGAAAACGTAGCTACAGGACTCTAAACACGCAAAACACCAGCAGAAACACGCAAAATACCACAAAACAGCTACGGATATTCTCCCACAGCCGCATGCCACACATTAGCCGCCATTTTAGAACAATAATTATACAATGCGGAAGTACACAGCTACGCTAACGGTTTGGTCTCGCGCACGCACACTATTACACTGCACACATTCATGACGCTTACACAGCACCTCCACACCACTAATGCTGCAGCAACATCAAAACAGATTGCCAGCTCTTCAACAGAATGCTTCCTGCATATATTACTTCAAAATAGGTAAAGTATATTAATTTATTAATGTATTATTTATTTTATTATTATACACCAAACAGCATTAGCTACCTTACAATTTCATTGCCGTCATTTTTTTACGGGCAATTCGCTAGTCACAGACAGTGGATATAAAAAGTCTACACACCCCTGTTAAAATGTCAGGTTTCTGTGCTGTAAAAAAATGAGACAAAGATAAATCATTTCAGAACTTTTTCCACCTTTAATGTGACCTATAAACTGTACAACTCAATTGAAAAACAAACTGAAATCTTTTAGGTAGAGGGAAGAAAAAATATAAAAATAAAATAATAGGGTTGCATAAGTCTGCACACCCCTAAACTAATACTTTGTTGAAGCACGTTTTGATTTTATTAAAGCACTCAGTCTTTTTGGGTATGAGTCTATCAGCATGGAACATTTTGACTTGGCAAGATTTGCCCACTCTTCTTTGCAAAAACATTCCAAATCTGTCATATTGCGAGGGCATCTCCTGTGCACAGCCCTCTTCAGATCACCCCACAGATCTTTAATCAGATTCAGGTCTGGGCTCTGACTGGGCCATTCCAAAACTTTAATCTTCTTCTGGTGAAGCCATTCCTTTGTTGATTTGGATGTATGCTTTGGGTCGTTGTCATGCTGAAAGATGAAGTTCCTCTTCATGTTCAGCTTTCTAGCAGAAGCCTGAAGGTTTTGTGCCAATATTGACTGGTATTTGGAACTGTTCATAATTCCCTCTATCTTAACTAAGGCCCCAGTTCCAGCTGAATAAAAACAGCCCCAAAGCATGATGCTGCCACCACCATGCTTCACTGTGGGTATGGTGTTCTTTTGGTGATGTGCAGTGTTGTTTTTGTGCCAATCATATCTTTTGGAATTATGGCCAAAAAGTTCAACCTTGGTTTCATCAGACCATAACACCTTTTCCCACATGCTTTTGGGAGACTTCAGATGTGTTTTTGCAAAATGTAGCCTGGCTTGGATGTTTTTCTTCGTAAGAAAAGGCTTTCGTCTTGCCACTCTACCCCATAGCCCAGACATATGAAGAATACAGGAGATTGTTGTCACATGTACCACACAGCCAGTACTTGCCAGATATTCCTGCAGCTCCTTTAATGTTGCTGTAGGCCTCTTGGTAGCCTCCCAGACCAGTTTTCTTCTCGTCTTTTCATCAATTTCTTCACTGTCTTCACTGTGTTCCATGGTATATCTAATGCCTTGGAAATTATTTTGCACCCATCTCCTGACTGATACCTTTTAACAATGAGATCCCTCTGATGATTTGGAAGCTCTCTGTGGACCATGGCTTTTGCTGTGGGATGCAACTAAGAACATTTCAGGAAAGACCAACTAGAGCAGCTGAACTTTATTTGGGGTTAATCAGAGGCACTTTAAATGATGGCAGGTGTATGCTGACTCCTATTTAACACAATATGGAATGTGATTGCTTAATTCTGAACACAGCTACATCCCCAGATATAAGAGGGTGCGCAGACTCATGCAACCACATTATTTTTATTTTTTATTTTTCTTCCCTCCACCTAAAAGATTTCAGTTTGTTTTTCAATTGACTTGTACAGTTTATAGGTCACATTAAAGGTGGAAAAAGTTCTGAAATTATTTGTCTAATTTTTTTACAGCACAGAAACCTGACATTTTAGCAGGGGTGTATAGACTTTTTATATCCACTGTATATAGTTGTGAGCAAGCGGGTTGTTGCTAACGCTGCAGGCTCGCAAAGCAAGGGCACCAGTTGCTGGCATGGAGCGCAGAAGGCGCTCCTTGCCAGCAACTGCGGACCTCGCAACATTTACGGACTTACGACAAACAAAGACGAGACGCGGGACTTAGAGAAAAAATACATTACGACCTCGCAAAAGAACGTTTTTAACGGCCGACCTACGCGAACCTGAAAACATTAAAAACACAATAAATACATACAACAAACACATAAAAAGCTTACCCACAGCAAGGGGGGGGGCACCCAGGGACTCTGCAAGTGAAGTTACACCTCCATTTAAGTCCAAATTCCCGAGTTTAGACACACGAAAATCGCCTAAGCGGAAGAAAAAATGGCCGCCGTAAAAAAATGAAAAGGAGCCTACAGGACACTAAAGACGCAAAACAACACCAAGCACATCCGGCTTTTCCCGAAAAAGACGGACGCAATCAGCCACAGAAGTGTACCACACACATTACGTGCCATTTTACAACACTAACTTACACAATGCGGAAGTACACAGCTACCCTAACGGCTTCCCCTCGCGCACGCAGCCTATTTACACTACACACTGCATGCATTGCTGACACTTACACCTCAGCTCCACAACAGTGCAAACCGACATTGTATGCTGCAGCAACATGAAAACAGATTGTCAGCTCTTCTGCACAATACTTCCTGCATATATTACTTCAAAATAGGTAAAGTATATTCATTTATTAATGTATTATTTATTTGATTACCATACACCTGACAGCATTAGCTCCCTTACAATTTCATTGCCATAATTTTTTGACGGGCAATATTAGAACAGGCTGCGAGTTACGAACTTGAGACGCAAACCTGTAAACCATTGTATTTGCGGCCTTGAACGTGATCTATTAGTCAAACCCATAGTTATGGGTTTAGATGGAGCCAATGGAAACAGAGATATAATATATATATACATAAATACATATATATGTATATATATTATTTATATATTATAGATCTGTAGTGCTTTCCCCACTTTCTCCCCCATGTTCTCTCCAAGACCTCCCCCACTCTCTCCCCAGCACCTTCCCCACTCTATCCCCAGCACCTATCCCCCACTACCTCCCCACTCTCTCCCCAGCACCTATCCCCAGCACCTTCCCCACTCTATCCCCAGCACCTATCCCCCACTACCTCCCCACTCTCTCCCCAGCACCTATCCCCAGCACCTACCCCCACTACCTCCCCACTATCTCCCCAACACCTTCCCCAGTCTCTCCAGCAACACCTTCCCAATTCTCATTCATTTTGCATGCCCTGACTCCCAGGTGCAGCTGTAGGTGAGCTCACACTGATTGATACAGCTTGCAGGGCCTGACTCCCAGATGCAGGTGAGCTCACACTGATTGATACAGCTTACAAGGGCCTGAATCCCAGATGCAGGTGTGCAGGTGAGCTCACACTGATTGGAACAGCTTGCAGGGCCTGGCTCCCAGATGCAGGTGAGCTGACACTGATTGATACAGCTTACAAGGGCCTGACTCCCAGATGCAGGTGTGCAGGTGACCTCACACTGATTGATACAGCTTGCAGGGCCTGACTCCCAGATGCAGGTGAGCTCACACTGATTAATACAGCTTGCAGGGCCTGACTCCCAGATGCAGATGTGCAGGTGAGCTCACACTGATTGATACAGCTTGCATGGCCTGACTCCCAGGTGCAGGTGTGCAGGTGAGCTCACACTGATTGGGACAGTATGCAGGGCCTGACTCCCAGATGCAGGTGAGCTTACACTGATTGATACAGCTTACAAGGGCCTGACTCCCAGATGCAGGTGTGCAGGTGAGCTCACACTGATTGGGACAGCTTGCAGGGCCTGACTCCCAGATGCAGGTGACCTTACACTGATTGATACAGCTTACAAGGGCCTGACTCCCAGATGCAGGTGTGCAGGTGAGCTCACACTGATTGGGACAGCTTGCAGGGCCTGACTCCCAGATGCAGGTGACCTTACACTGATTGATACAGCTTACAAGGGCCTGACTCCCAGGTGCAGGTGTGCAGGTGAGCTCACACTGATTGGGACAGCTTACAGGCCCTGACTCCCAGATGCAGGTGAGCTCACACCGATTCATACAGCTTGCAGGGCCTGACTCCCAGATCCAGATGTGCAGGTGAGCTCACACTGATTGATACAGCTTGCATGGCCTGACTCCCAGGTGCAGGTGAGCTCACACTGATTGATACAGCTTGCATGGCCTGACTCCCAGGTGCACTGTGAGCTCACACTGATTGATACAGCTTACAAGGGCCTGACTCCAAGACGCAGGTGAGCTCACACTGATTGGGACAGCTTGCAGGGCCTGACTCCCAGATGCAGGTGAGCTTACACTGATTGATACAGCTTACAAGGGCCTGACTCCCAGATGCAGGTGTGCAGGTGAGCTCACACTGATATATACAGCTTGCAGGGCCTGATTCTCAGATGCAGGTGTGCAGGTGAGCTCACACTGATTGATACAGCTTGCATGGCCTGACTCCCAGGTGCAGGTGAGCTCACACTGATTGATACAGCTTGCATGGCCTGACTCCCAGGTGCACTGTGAGCTCACACTGATTGATACAGCTTACAAGGGCCTGACTCCCAGACGCAGGTGAGCTCACACTGATTGGGACAGCTTGCAGGGCCTGACTCCCAGATGCAGGTGAGCTTACACTGATTGATACAGCTTACAAGGGCCTGACTCCCAGATGCAGGTGTGCAGGTGAGCTCACACTGATATATACAGCTTGCAGGGCCTGATTCTCAGATGCAGGTGTGCAGGTGAGCTCACACTGATTGATACAGCTTGCAGGGCCTGACTCCCAGATGCAGGTGAGCTCACGCTGATTGATACAGCTTGCAGGGCCTGATTCTCAGATGCAGGTGTGCAGGTGAGCTCACACTGATTGATACAGCTTGCAGGGCCTGACTCCCAGATGCAGATGTGCAGGTGAGCTCACACTGATTGATACAGCGTGCATGGCCTGACTCCCAGGTGCAGGTGAGCACACACTGATTGATACAGCTTGCATGGCCTGACTCCCAGGTGCACTGTGAGCTCACACTGATTGATACAACTTGCATGGCCTGACTCCCAGATGCAGGTGAGCTCACACTGATCGATACAGCTTGCATGGCCTGACTCCCAGGTGCAGGTGAGCTCACACTGATCGATAGAGCTTGCATGGCCTGACTCCCAGGTGCAGGTGAGCTCACACTGATCGATAGAGCTTGCATGGCCTGACTCCCAGGTGCAGGTGAGCTCACACTGATTGATACAGCTTGCAGGGCCTGACTCCCAGGTGCACCGTGAGCTCACACTGATTGATACAACTTGCATGGCCTGACTCCGAGATGCAGGTGAGCTCACACTGATCGATACAGCTTGCATGGCCTGACTCCCAGGTGCAGCTGCAGGTGAGCTCACAGTGATTGGATCAGCTTGAGATCTAGAAGCTAAAATATGTTCTGCATTTCCTGATAGTTTTAATTAAGTTTAAACAGGTTTTATCATGGAAAAAAAATGTGTAATGTTAAAAATTGCTATTTTAAATGCTTGAAAAAAAAAGGTACATTCAACGCCCCTTTAAGTGAACTAATTAAACTATCAGATATTTCCTGTTATCTGCCCTCCACTACCCTAACTGTAACCCTAACAACAAAGTGGCTGGTAGATAACAGGAAACATAAGTGGAGGGCAGATAACAGGATAGGTCCAAACTCTTTTGTAGTAAGTAAATGAGAATAATAGTTGATAAGGATTCCTGTATGCAGACACCAGAGGGTAGTCATCATTAGGATACATCCTGTGAAGTTTGCAGCTGATATTTTTACTGCTTTCTTTTTTGTTCATATCTTGAAGAATTTAAAATTTCTATATGATGCTGAGTAAATAAAAATAACCAAGTAATATATAACTTGCACGACAGATGAAGATAGATAATGTGCCATGATGTGATTACATGCAGAGATATAGTAAAATGCTGGCAAATATTTAAATTTAGGGATTTAGGGGGATATGTTTCTATATCTTTCTGTGTAATAGTTAGATATGAAAAGTTATAATAACATACAGATATAATATAACATTTAGGAATAAAATAGAATGAAGAGAGAAATAATAATAAGCAGATCAATAATAACATACAGTGAAAATAAATGCAGTAATATAATAACTTGTGATAATAAAAAGCTTACCACTCCTGCCCTCCAGTGGTGATAATGAGTATTGTAACTCCAACAAAACTAGACAATACTCACAGAAAACTGATGTAATAAAATGCAGAAATATAAAAGCAGTATGGGGATATATAAAATGTGCAGTGTTATAATACCATGCATTCATAAAAAAAACACAAGCACCTATAATAGAATGCAAATATTTAAAACATAAATAAATATATATCGCAAAGTGATGTAATGATTTGCAGAGAGGTTTAATAATATGACATCCAAAGGTATGGTAACATAAAAAGATCTAGATATAAAATAGCACACAGTGTGATGTAATAACATGCATAATGATACAGTGACACGCAAAGAGATGTATCACCATGCAGAAATATAATAGGATGCAGAGGGATATAATAACATACAAAGATAGGACCACTAGGTGGCAGTGTTGCTTTCTCATTGAATTTCTTTAGGGATTAGGGTTAGGTGTTAGGGGTAGGGGTCAGCTGTTAGGATTAGGTTTTAGGGTTAGGGTTAGGAGTTTAGTTAGGTGTTAGGGTTAGGTGTTAGGAGTAGGGGTTAGGGTTTGGTGTTAAGGTTTACTGGCAGATTATAAACTTTACACGGACAAGAAATTCACTGACATCTCAGCCGCTCCACCTAGTGGCCAATATTGTGACTAGCCATCAGGAAAGATCCCAAAGATATAAAACAATAGCTACTTGTCTGTCAAAAATGACGGGATTAAAATAGTAAGGCTGGCAATGCTGTTTGCCACACAATGTGAGGCTTTTGCTCCTCTGAGCACCTTCGTCGCTCATTGCGAGCCTCTCCCCGTGTACTTCAACTTTCCTGCTTTGCACTGATCACCTTCGGCGCTGATCGCAGGGCCAAAGGCGTTCATTGCAAGCCTCTCTCGCTCTCTGTGCTCATTGTCCTCCGTGATGATCACCTTTCCTGCCGCCTACTGTACGGCCCGCTCATTGCAGGGTTTGTTAACCTGTAAGTTTTGTGCTTGGGAATGCCATGTGTCTCTTTCCACCATCTCCCCCTGTCCCTTCCCTGTATGTTTCTCCTCTGTGTGTCAGCTGAATGTTTGTGAGTTACGCGCTGACTGCTGTGGGTTTTATTTTCTAAGTTCCGCGTGCCTGGCGTTGTTGGTGTAAGTGTTACTAACTTTGCCGTTGTGTATTTTCTAAATCCAGTGTGCCTGGCCTTGCTCAGCCTCGTTTTCATCCAGTTCCAGAAATATTTACGTTTTTCGTCGACCATTTTTTTCCTCGCTTAGCCGATTTTACATTGACGAAAACCCCCAAATATGGCTCAAAATCGCTTGTAACCTCACTCCCATCCTTCCTGGCTCTCCCCCTGTCCTGTCTGTGAGTGTGTTATTATATTTGTTAAATAATTCTTTTTTTGATTTTAGGATTGTTTAACTTGCTTGGCTCGCAGTTGCCCTCACTTCTCCGCTGGCTGCAATGAGTCTAAGTGCTGCGCGGCTGCTTGCCTCGCTTTGCGAGGCTCGCATGTGTGATGGCGCTGCTGGCTCACCTCACTTTGCGAGGCTAACGGTGGTCGCAACTGCGTTACCAACATCGCAAACGTCACCAACACTGACAACTATATATGTGTAGCAGTGTAATATGACAGAGAGAGGTGACATTGCAGTACAACACCCAATGCATCCTTTGCATTTGCACAACTGCCCTAAAATCCAAGATAATTTATATTCTGCATGTTGTTTCCCTTGTGCTCAGGCAGCCAGTACATGGACAAAGTAACAATATTGTAGTTTCCCCTCTGTCTTGCTGGCATCAGAACCAACTCCTTCCCTCCAACACAAAATCATTTTCTGTACACCAAGATGATTTCCATACCTTTAGCTACCATTCTTTTCGTGATATATAGTTGAACTATTCTGCTTTAGAATGTATTGTGGGGTGAGGGGTGCAATATTGGGGTGAGAGCAGGGAGATACGGAGCAAACTATTACACACTTCTATCTCTTTTCCAAGTATGTACCACAATCAGACTGTGTTTTATAGAATTCTATGTGATATATTCATTTAACACAAAATCATTCAGATTGGATATTTCAAGATCAACACATCTCAGTTCTATTTTAACCCTCCATTAGAATATAAAAATAAGCTCATAAATATTATATATAAATATATTTTTATGCAAAATTAAATCAGATGTGAGCTGACCTTAGTTTTGTCCATAAAAAGCCTATATTATTTACTCCTGTGGAACATAGCATTTTAAAGGGATATTGGAAGGTTCCTGGATTTTATTAGGTATGTGATATACATATTTATCTATTTACTTGTATGTACTTTGTTTTATGGGTTCCCTGGTGGTCCAGTGGTTGCAATTCGGTGCTTTCACCTATGTGATCTGGGTTCAGTTCCAGTCAGGGAAGCAAGAGGTCACACCACCCTGAAGCCATACTGGGTAGGGCCTGGTCAGTGCTTGGATTGGAGACCACCTAGGAATACCTGGAACTGTATGCTGTGACACACTGGAGAAGGACCTGACAACCCACTCTGCCATGAATACCAACTGGATCACCATGGTGTGTTGTGGTCACGGAGAGTCAGACACGACTGAATGACACAAACACACACACACACTTTGTAAATAAATACATCCTTTATGCGTGCAAAATGACATTTTCAGAAGAGAGATAAATAGCAATAGGGGTGAATGAGATTGACATCATTGACCTTAAGACCAATGCTTTTTGAAGAACCAGACTTACTAATACACAGCCTTATTAAATTGTGATTCTGGAAATGTAAAAGGGCTCTATTTAAGCACACAGCATATTTATTTACAGAAGTTTTTAGTTAGTGAAGACTTTGCTTTTGGATTGAAGTTCACTAACTAAAAACTTCTGTAAAAAAAAATATGCTATGTGCTTATATAGAGCCCTTTTCAATTGTCCGAATCAAAAAATTAATAAGGCTGACAGTATTTAATATATTGACTATTATATGCAACTATGATTTATTGTGTGCAACCATCTTCATAACTTTATCTTTTCCTGTCTTTGAGCCTGATTCAATTAAGCAATCATCAGTTACTGTAGCCCATAAGTGAAGCTGTGAGTTAATTTGCTTTTCAATTGGCATCTTTTTGCGGGCGCTGGATGGTTTAGGGGTTATGGGCTTGAAAACTTTGCAATGGTTAAACCCGGAACTTACAGTCTCCCGAAGCCTTTGATATTTCACGTCTGCAAGAATTATCGTTAAAATCGCAAATTCAATTGCTCCAATTCCCCAAGCCCACAAATGTTTTCACACCCGTAAATGGCAAATATAGGAGAAAATCCTATGAGTACTAGAGAGGACCCGCGAGGGGGTTTAACCCCTGACCGCAGCACTGTAAATGCAAATAAAAACCCAATCCTGCACTGTAAATGACGGGGAAAGTGATGACAGACTTTAGAATTAATTGCACAGGAGTCTCAAGCCCGCAAATCGGCACTAAGAAATCATATTTTTTTATGTGTTATTTCGAGGTTAAATCTATCTTTGAAATCAATGAGTTAATACATATCAGACCACCCACATGGACTAGAACAGTATTGACATTTATTTTTCTTATTTTGTATTTTGAGGGTTTGCGAGTCCCATCACATATCAGCCCCCAAAGCTAACTGATTGACATGTAACCTCCATGTTTTACTGCCGTAGTGATGGCAGTCTCATTTTCTATTGGCTGATTCAATGGGTCTTGCTTAATTGATCATGTTCCCGCTCTGAACTGCTACGGACAAGTGCATGGTTTATGGCTTCGGCATTCGGTCCCTAACTTGCGGGCTGGTTCAATTGAATAGCACCAGAATCAGAGACAAACAGGAGCTGGCAGCACGCCCGCAGACATATGGCCTGTATCCCACAAGATGCGGGCTTGTAATTGAAACAGGTTCTTTGTCTCTCTCTGCCTGTCTCATTCTGTTTTGTTTCTGTGTCTCTCATTCCATCTCTTGATATGTCTCTTTCTGTCTCGCTCCCTTTCTTTGTCTCCATCAGTGTCGCTTTTTATGTCTCTATCAAAGGTGATTGCAGTGCTTGTATGTTTTAATGTCTTTGTATATATTGCATATAGTATTTTGATTAGAGCAGCTGTGAAGTGAATTATGTGCAGTGATATATAACTGAAATACATTACATAGTTTCATAGCTACATAGTATTTGAGGTTGAATAAATACTTTTGGTCCATCAAGTTCAACCTTTTTAGATCTCTTCTAATCCCTTTAATATGTGGATTATTTGTTAATAATTGTTAATTGATCCAGAGGAAGGCAAACAGAAAAAAAAACATGGAAACTTTGCCAATTGTCTCATAAGGGGAAAAAAGCTAAATTCCTTCCTGACCCCAGATACTGGCGATCAAATTTCTCCCTGGATCAATATTTCTTCGCTAGTTATCTAGGATAACCCTGAATGCCCTCTTTATTCAGAAATATATCTAACCCCTTTTTGAAGTTATCTATCGAATTTGCTGTCACCACCTCATTTGATAGAGAATTCCACAGTTTAACCACCCTAACTGCGAAGAACCCTTTTCTTTCTTTAAGATGAAATCTTTTTTCCTCTAACCTCAATGGATGTCCTCTTGTCAGTTGAAAATCTCTTGGTACAAAAAGCTCCCTTGACAAAGCCTTGTATTGACCCTGAATGTATTTATATAAGGTAATCATATCCCCTCTTAGAAGCCTTTTTTCTAAGGAAAATACATTTTAATTTGGTTAGTCTTTCTTCATAACTTAGCCCCTCCATTCCCCTTATTAATTTTGTATCCCTCCTCTGTTCCCTTTCCAGCTCTAAAATGTCCTTTTTATGAAGTGGTGCCCAAAACTGTACTCTATAATCCAAATGCGGACGTACTAGGGATTTGTATAGTGGCAGAATTATATTTGCTTCCCTTGCTTCTATACCCTTCTTAATACATGCTAATATTTTACTTAAAATGGAGACAATACTGTTGAGTCCTACTTCTACGTCATTAATAAATATGTTAAAAGGAGGGACCTAATACTGGGCCCTGAGGAACCCCACTTAACACATTAGTTCAATACGAGTATGTTCTATTTACAATAACCCTTTGCTTCCTGTCTTTTAGCCAGCTCTCAATCCATGTGCATATATTTACTGCAATTCCTGCATCCCTTAGTTTGCACAATAGTCTTCCATGTGGCACTGTATCAAAAGCCTTTGCAAAATCATAAAAGACTACATCCACTGAGTTGCCTTGATCCAAGTTCCTACTAACCTCCTCCATAGAAACTAATTAGATTTGTTTGACATGACCTATTCTTCATAAATCCATGTTGGCTCCTACTTATAATCCTGTTTGAATAGACATATTATTGTATATGATCCCTTATTAACCCTTCTAAAAGCTTCCCAACTACAGATGTGAGGCTTACAGGTCTATAATTCCCCCGGATTTGCTCTTGCTTCCCTCTTAAATATAGGTATCACCCCTGCCTTTCTCCAGTCATCTGGTAGCAACCCTGTGGGGAGTGAGTCTTGAAAAATTAGATATAATGGTTTGGCTATTACAGAACCCAGTTCCCTCAGTACCATTGGGCGTATTCCATCAGGACCTAAATTTACAGTGTTTTACTTTACAGGCGTGACTTTTTCAACTTCTCTCTTTATGTTTTTGTCTCTTTTTCTGTCTGTCTTTTATTCTTTTATTCTCTCATAATTGTTTTCTCTGCCTCAGACTCATCCTGCCTATATGTCTCATTGACATTCATCACTTTTTTTTCTCTGTCTCCACCCTCTGTGTATATATATATATATATATATATATATATATATATATATATATATGTCCCATGGATTTATTATTTAGTTATTAAGAGTCATTATTATTATTATTATTATTATTATTAAGTCAACCTGTCATAATAATATTCATAGAGATGAATAATATTGAATACACATGGTCTCCTTATCTGTCTTCTGATCCATGAAAGGAAGTAGGTGACATGAGTGTGCACATCTAGGCATGGAGGATGCACAGAGAATGAAACCACAGACCTCTGGTCAAACTGGTGTGAGATGAGTGTGGAAGCTGCAGCCAGAGGCTCTGACGCCTTGCAAAGGACACAAGCTGCAAGGAGTCTGTAAAGTACAGCTAGCAGAAGGAGCTGTCAGCTGTGTATGGAGTGCTGCACTGCTGTTTCCTGGAGCTACAAGTGACAGGTCCTACTTGAGAAAGGAAAGCCTGAGAGAGACTGAAAAAAGTAAGTTTTTTGTTTGCCATGAGCTGCCAGAGTTGGACTACAGAGGTGGAAAGTGTTTTGGACCCTGCAGAGTAACTATAGTCTCACAGGGGCCAAGCTGCTTGCAATAAGGAGACCAGAGAGAAAGAGAGTCGGACTGAGTTTATTATAAAAAAAGAGAGCTGCTGCAAAGTCTGGACCACACCAGAATTTGGAGAAAATCCTGGAGAGGGACTAAAGAAAGAACATACTATTTCAGGCTTTTGCATATACCCCAGGGAGAAGTCTGCAAAGTTAAGTTTTATAAGCTCCACTAAAAGAGTGTGTCAAGAGTCCCTGGAGGTTGGGGTACCTGGAGAGCGGGTGGGCCAGGACCCCACCCCTCCATGCAAGCAATACAAAGAACTGAAAAGCATTTTTCAGGGCTAGTGAGGGAACTAAGCTGTGAGCTAGTCCATTTAAGTAGATTTTTTGTTTTGTGCTGCATTAAGCTATTTTCATTTATATTTTGTCTGCACAATAAAAAGTAAACCAGAGCCCAGAAGTCTCTGCCGTTTCTCCCTGGGAGTAGGGATCGCTGAAGGCGATTAGGACCCTTCCTGGTGTCCAAAATATTATTGATGAACCGGGCCGTGCGTCAGCCTTGTCACACTGGTGTTTGAAGTGGGAATCCTTTTGTCTGTGATTAAGAAGACAACCCACAGCGCAACATGGAAGACATGTTAAAAGCCTTGAACTAAAATTGACTGAGGATGATGATGTGTTAATATACCTCACCATTTTTGAAAAGGACGGCCATAAGAGAGGCCTGGCACAAAAGGTACTGGGTCAGACTCCTTGCCCCATATTGACTGGTGAAGCTCAGAAAGCTTACCTACCCATGGATGAAGAAAAGGCGATGAGCTATGATGACCGGAAAGCGTAAATCCTTGGCTGTGTTGGAGTTAACCGGGGTGTCCGGGTACAGAGACCGCAAACTTGGGATTTTGTTTTTAATAGACAGGCTTATTGCTACCCAAGAGACATACTTGTCTATCCAAGTTTAAAATAAATTTTCCCTGTTAAGGGAAGGCATACCAAACCTGACCTAGAAGGAAACCAGGAGAAGAGACCAGGTGGATCGCCGAAAGAGTGGAAAAAGCCACCAAGTTCAGTGCCACGAATGAGACGACAGGAGCTGCAAGTGAGAAGGCAGAGAGGGCCTCAGAGAACGCCACAGAGATGGCAGAGAGCACCACAGAGACAGCAGAGAAAGCAAAAGTGACTGCTTAAATGGTGCACGCGACTAGTGGATAAATGCAGCTACAGACATGAGCAAAGATCAAGGGAAAAAGGACAAAGTGTTTTCACTGACTGAGTGCAAAACCGGCCTCAGTAAGAAACATGCTGATCAGGTCATTGGTGGTGATCTTAATCAAACCCGATGTACCAACCTTATGGGTAAGAGCAATGTAGAGGCCTCCATAAGAAACCTAAACAGATACAGTCGCCTGTCCTTGGTGAAAGCTCCTGTGGTGGAGAGTACTAGAGAAAGAAAGATCTCTGACCCAGAGAAAGGAAAGATCAAATGGATGAATATAGCCAGTGTTCTTACTAAGGAAGAGTGTCCTGAAAATGATGAAGAAACTGGAAACCTTACCAAAGGGAAAGATAAGGACAAAAAGATTCTGAAGATTGAGAGGGTAAGAGACAAACCCCCATCCCTGAGAGGACCTGAGAAGCAGTATATAGAGATAGAACCTAAAGGAAATGTAAAGTATCCCGGGAGCACTTTGTCTCAGGTCGCAGTCAAACAAAGTGCCATGGACAAGGAGAGCCAAGACGAGAAACCAATAAAGCAAGACGTACAGATGAACCCTATCCTAGGGGGACTGGAGAAACCTACAATGGAAGGCAGGCAAGTTGCTATGAAAATGAGGGGTATCAGGATGATGTCGGATTATATTACTGAATGGAGAAGGAAGCCCGCAGAGTGTCCTAAAGGAAGAAGACCCAGGTGTCTAGTTGGGAGCAGTGGATGAGTCCTACCATGCATAAGCTGAAAGAGGAATATATGCAGAAGCTTCCGCAAAAGGACATACGGGAGAAGCAAGATCTCCTCACTATCCGTGTAGCTCAGAAGATGAACAATCGCTCTAAAAGGGAGACAGGGCACAGCCAAGTAGAAGATCTATGCTCCCAACTACAAGAGCAAAGGATGAACGATCCATCTGATAAGGAGATATGGTTGGAAAAGGGTGATGCATGTCCAGAAGAGACTAATCCTGATCTTCAGGAACCATATACACAAGATGCTGTGTTGAACACAGAAAATGTCCTATGTCCAAAGAAAACTCATATGCATGACATAGTGAAGGAGCTTGTACCCAAGAGACAGAAAGATGAAGAAAGGGTGGCAGAGCTGCCAAAGACATCCTGGGAGGACCTGAATAAACAGAGAGAGGAACTTCTTCATTTGCATATACAGTCAGAGATCCAGTGTCAGCAGAGTGAACTGGATTTACAAGCTAATGAAGAGAAAATACAGATGAAGCGAGTAAAGAATGAGGAAGGAATCTTCACTATTAGTAGAACAAATTTTGTCTCCCCAGTGTATTTAATTAGATATAAAACACTCATTCCCATATAAATAACTTAGGGACAAAGGGGAGGGACTAAGACTCAATAAATATACTTGAAATTTACTAAGTTTCATTTTCTGAACTATTGCTTTCAGTTTCTACGTCTTTTGCTTCCTCATGTTTGTGTTCACTATAGTTATTGAGGTTTACCTGGATTGAAACAAGCTTTTCCATCCTCTCACATGTTCATTTATTTCTTCATTTGATGTGCGTATTTCCAAACATTGACCAGTTTATTTCACGTGCTGCAGAATCTGAAGTGGATAGGAAGCAAGAGTAGTCAGAGGCTTTTGTTTTCAAAGTTTCCTTACTTGAAGAAGCTGGTGTTACAGAAGGAGCAGAAAGAGAAGTTCTGGAACAAGAAGCTACTTTTATCTTCATCATATTGGTCCTCTTCATTTAGAGCCATGAAGGATTTTTTCATGTCGGCCAGACACTTCTTAAATGCAAAGATATGTTTTGCCATTATAGTAGCATTTGGAAATTAATACTGATTTTTTTCACAGAAGAACAAACAGTGTGGAAATGCCTACATATGCAAGAGGTTGGTCTTACCATTTTGCTGAGGGGAGGAAAAGAAAAAAATATTTAATGGCCAGCTTGCTGATAAACACTAAGCTATCGGGGCGGGGGTTGTAAAAAAACATTAGATTGTTGCAACAGTAGGAAATAAATACTTATATAATTAGAACCCTACTTTTCCTACAAACAGTCCTGTGGTGGTTACTATGGCTTCTGGGTTCTTACAGTTGTGGGATGGCTGAGGGAGAAAAGGCTAGCCCAAGTGTCACCAGCCCACCTGAATCGAAGAATAACAATGGGGACAAACTAAAGCACAATTTATGTAAATATAGAGCAATCCTGTGGTTTATTTAACAGGGAGGAGAAAGAAGGGAAAGGGGATAAAACAAGCCATCATGACTGATTTTGGGGCTCCCCTAAACTTCACAAGTAACTCTGTTATATGGGACTTTATCACATCTAATTGCTAATATGCAAGCCAATTAAAAAGAACATGAAAGTTGTTGTGGGGGCTGTGATGTGTTGTTGTTTGTAGTGTGGGCCACAAGAATTTAATGTTGGGGTTACTATATCATGTTATATGCACTGTAAAAATGTTATTTTGCCTGTAACTAGCAGATATACATTTTCTGCCATGTTTGTTAGTGGGACAACAAAGGGTTAAGTTTCTACAAGAATTTATATGGCCTCTGAGAGCGACTGGGCATACACTCTCTGGATTCAGATAGTCCTAAAGTGTTACATTTCACCTAACAGCAAAGGTCTAAGATATTAGTGACCTAACCAGATAACCCCAGTTCTGCTTCTGAAATAAGAAATGGTGATGCTCATCTGATTTTACCTGTTTCTCCATGACTGATGTTCTGATCTGAATTGTTGGGTTGTCGTACAATTTGATATGATGAAAATATTACAATGTTTAGATTTGATAAAGTTTATTGAGTTCAATGATCAATTTATAGACAAGTATACGCTCTATTACAGAATAGCTTGTATTACGACAATAGTAAAATCAGGAATAAACAATTGGATGCATTTACTTGTAAGCTTTGATGTTGAGATATCACATTATAAAAAATATATTATGGTTATTACAATATCTTGTGAATGATTGAATAACAATCAGTTTTAAAACATTTTATATTGTTAGTACAATATAGGAAACAATAAGAAGTGTATATAATCTTATCAAGTTTGGTTAGCAATCAATCTTAAAACTTTATATACTTGGTTAGTTCAATATAGGAATATTACAATCCTTAACTGTTTGGATAACAATCTATCTTAAAAAAATCTTTATTTTGTTAGTTCAATATATGGATCAAAAAAACAGTGTATAAACTTTTATTAAACTTGGATTAACAATTATCTTAATACGGTCTATATTTGGTTAGTTCAATACAAAAATGATAAGGAGAATATAAAGTCTTATCACACTTGGATAAACAATCAGATGTCTATTCTATACAATATACTTGGTATTAATATTTAGTGATATAGCATGTTACTCCATTAAAGCAGTAAATAGCAAAAGATCAAGTATTACAACCTATTCGGCAGCCAGAATATATACTGAAGCAATATAACTACTTAGGTTATAATGTATCTAAATGACAAGCTAAATAACCTTTGTATTTTGTATTTGGGTATTGATTAGTGGTTTTAGAGCAGAATAGGTTACATTTAATATATCAAAACAGTCAATTCAATCAATAATGATATAAAATGGTTTTGTTGATTGTGTTATAAAAGAAGATTTGTGTTGAGAAATGCTAAGTAGGTTTTGTGTATAGGTGTCTTTAATAATTGATTTTGTAACAGAGTTAAATGGTTATATTATTTAATAATGAAATCAGTCTGTTTTAGGGAAATTGGGCACAGATGGAAATATATTGATTTACACCCACAGTACGGAATGCAAGTGCTAATTCGTATTTGTTCTGTGATCGTTCCAGAAATGTAACAGAATGATTGTAGATATTGGCCTATTTTATCTGCTTTACAAAATATATAGTAAAGCAATTTATACATTACCAGGTATAGGATTTCAGAATAACAATCTGTCTCAAAATAGGATCCCTTCTTAAGCTAGTTTGAAGTAATCCTTTTTGGTTCTTTTCTACGATAGAAATTGGATAAAGACATATATAGTAAAACATACTGTAAGGGGGCATTGGTTTGTGCCATAGAGTGACAGACAGAAATTAGCCCAGAAAAATGACAGTCAGAAAAAACAGAAAAGACCCCGATCCCTCTCTCTGCCTATTAGATAAACACTTTCACTATCATCGTCACAGTGCTGGTTTCCACCAATTGCTGATAGCCTCCCCCCTGTTTGTATTTATTATAGAAAAGTCTATTGTACGTCTATCTATACCTGTTTGATAAGCGCTTGGTGAGGAACAATGGGGAATTAAACACAGTAGAAACATCATATGTATGTTTTATCTCACTGTGTTTCTCCCCCACGGCCTTCTCAGCAGTCTAATATATTTTAGTATTGGCTTGGTTTCCGCTTGAGGGACTTTTTAGTAGGCTCAGAAATGTATTTTGTAAGAAGGGAAAATGACTAACCCTTCACCTGTTTCACATTGGCCTCCATCAAATTGCAAGCCTGTAACTACCTTCATACAGGCTGTATGTCTGCGGTTTAAGAATTTGTTACAATACCGGCTGTATTCAATTGACTCAAGCCAGCAATTACAGGCTAAAGCCTTAAATAGTAAACCCTTCCCGCTGCTGAAAGTTGTTAGTGGGCTGGAACACATCGGGTCTACAGTTACAATACAATCCCATAATTACAGTGTGTGCCACCTCTCTGTGAGCCAATAGAAAGGCGGGCTAATGGATTATGATTGACAGGGAGAGATAATAAAGCTGCGTTCCACCCTCCCCAGCTAGAGAATGGAGGGCCCTGGTGCAAAAATAAAATTTGGGTCCCACTCGGGGGGTGTAAATCCCTCAGTGTTCCTGTCTGCTCAGCTCCAGGGCGTGCACACTCCATGTTCCTGCTACCTCCACTATGGATATATATATTTATATATATATATATATATATATATATATATATATATATATATATATACCCACATATCACATATATAAACATCAACCCCACACAGCAGCCACCCCTCTTAGCATCCATCTCTACATAGGACCCAGTTCTTGTCAGCAGTAATCCCTTCTCTGGATCCTTCCACCGCACAGCACTCAACCCCTCTGAGCACTCACCTCACATAGCACCTATCCTTTTGTTCCTCGCTCACAGAACTCACCCCCCTGTACTTTGATGCCACTTTGCAGCCTTTACTCTCTTACCTTCGTCCCTAAAACACATCCCCAGAGTGCTGAACTGCTCCACACTTCCACCTGTTGGAGCTCTACTAGAAATGTTCTTTTTTAAACAGACACACACAAATTTCAGGCTGTGTGTGTGTGTAGTCAAGGAGGCACAATGGGGTCCCAGTGGGGTCTTGGCAAGTTGAAAGGCCCCAGGGGGGGCTACACTCCAGAAAAAAAAGGAAATGCAATTTTTTTTTAATTACACAGTATTGCCCCATTCCCAGAGGAGGGGCCTGGTGCACTGCACCATCTGCACCACTGGTAGATCCTCGCCTGCCAACAATGACACTGACATGTCAGCTCCCTGGATTTAACAAGGGATAGATGAATCAGTCATGCGTCATTAAATCCATTAAGCTGTCAAATCACTGTCATTAGTGGTTACAACATGAGTAATCATCCATTAGGGAGTGCCCACTGCAGCATATGCAGATACAGGCCACACCAGGAATCAAGATAACATCACGAGGCAATAACAACTAAGCTCATAATCCAAAGAATAGATCACATCTAGTAACAGAAAATTAGTGAAACACCCAGGTCCAAGACAAGAGGTCAGATAGGAATGAACAGAAGGATAGAATGAATTAGGATAGTTAGGAAGGAACAAAAACCAAAGTATCATTCAACATAGTTAACACATATTTTATTATTTTCTCTCTTTCAGCTGCCAGGAGGACTGGGTCCAGTGGTGAGCCAGAGGCGTGGTCGTCGGCTCATTAGGAGCCAGAAGTTGGGGACTGTGCCCCGCCCAAAAAGGAGCGGGCGCAAGAGGAGGAGACAACAAGAGGAGTCGAGGGCCCGGGATTGAGGAGGTGGACTTAATCACCAGGGCAGTGAATTCACCTGTTGGACTGTCAGCCACACCCATGGCATTTGACCACCCTGCCCCCCTCCTCCAAACACTTGCTTCACCACCTGGGCCCTCCTATTGGACTGATGATCGTGGATATCTACAGCCTAGTCCTCCTCCTAGCAGCACCACAATCTTGCTTCCGCCACCACCACCAGGCCAACCACCACCATATGAGAGCCATGCACCAGCTGGGCCACAGTACCCTCCCCCCCACTGGCCCAACACTCCCTTCTCCTCCTCACCTCGGACCTCCATCCCAGGATCCAACACAGGAGGCTGCCCAGTAGGAGATGCTGGCCATCATGAGGGATCTGGTGGAGATCAATACATTTCCCGCTTTAGGTATTCCCTTTTTCCCAAAGAGACTCTTGCCCTTCAGGGATCTGCCCACACCACACCCATTATATTAATGCACAGTTGTATACATTTCTGAGTGTGCTCTGTGTATCAAATAAAATTTTGTTATACCGTAATCACAGTTCATGTGTGTTTTCAATGGTTGGGGTTTTGGGACATCAACATGCATCACATGTCTGTCAAGTTCATATATATGTAAACTAATGTGCCCTAGTTCCCGTCCAATAGATTGTTATGTGAACATTCCAGCCCATTACAGTGACACAGGGGTAGTTTCAAAGTGGTCACATGTATTAGTCATTACTACTTTAGGTTTGATTCTCAGCATTAGAATATCATGCTTGCAGAACATTCTTGGTGAGGTTTGTGAGTTAATACACATATAAATTATGACACTGTTGAGTATTAACATTCCCCTTAAGGGTTATTCACATAATGACAGGTGATATTATGAATTTGTTGGTACAAGAACACTTGATATGATTTCACAACATGATAAAGGATATACATATTGCCGCATGACCAGCAGCAATGATGTGGTTGGCTGTTGTTCCACGGGCCTCTGCACACCCTCCATGCGTGTTTGCGGCTTTTCCTGATGGGTTGTACTACATTAGTGTGGTGTATGTTCCCCTAGCACTTGATATTTGTCATGTGGCTGTGTAATTTTGCTGCTGGTAATTTTTCCATTATAGATCTGATAAATGACCTATATAACTGAATATATTATTATTATTATTATTATTTGGGTACACATTTGAGCCTCTGCGAGTGTCAGGGATCATTTGTCGGGCAGTTTCATGTTTTTGTGTTGCAATTTTAGTCATGTAGTGTGTCTTTAATTGCTTTATGCATCTTGCGGCAACACTTTTCATATTGACATATGCATGACCATTCAAAATTATTAAAAACAATGTTGAGGCCTATTTGTTCCTTGGTGATTGTTGTGCAATTAATTCTCATGCTTCCCCAGTATTTTAAAGTGCATTAGGGTGTTTATATTTGCTTTTGCATTGTTAAGAAGAGATGTTTAAACCAATTGCGAGTCTTTTTTGAAACCCGTTAAATTTTTTGCTACTTTTGCCATTTACAGGTGTGAAAACATTTGCGGGCTTGTGGAATTGTTGCAATTGGATTGCGATTTGCCATTTTAGTGACTGTAACTTTTGGGCCTTGAGAGATCAAAGGTGGAGATGAGTTGGATTTGCGACTTTGACAACCCACGGATTTTGGAGACTGTAACCTGCAAATTGATTGAGGGTAGCTAGAAGAGGCCAATTACAAAGTATTTGTATGTGTTTACAATTGTAGACAACCATATAATGTAGGCAAAAGATATATATATAGAGATATATTTTTTGTCATAAACGTTACGACAGGGTGCTGAGATGAATATAAAGTCACAACCTGAAGATTGCTCCTCTAAGCTACAGTAGGAGATTTAGGGGTGTACTGAGTCACTCGTCTCTTGGTCATGACACAAGCATTCCATGTAATTAAATAGTCCACAGTAGATCTCTGTACACCCACGGGCAAAGTTACACCTTAACCGCTCCTCAGTTCTTGGCCTCTATCTCTTTAGTGAAAATCTTATGACATGAACCTCTGCTGCTTTTGATGCCACTCTTCTTCATTTTTCTTTTTTTCTCCTCGATTGTTTTTCAATTTCTTCTTTGCTATCCACTCCTTTTCCTTGACTTTCTATTTGTCCTGATGTCTCTTCACTTCCTTCAAACCTCTCAGTGTCTCCTTTTTCTCTCACAAACCATGTCCATAGAGTGACAAACTAGATGGTAAAAGCCTAAACTTCACTCCTAGGTTACAGAAGGGTTATTCAGATAAAGAAATACAGTTAAAATATGGTTAATTTTTCTGAATTCATTAAAATTTAAACTCTTACTATTTAAATAAGTATACTTTCAGCTCCTTCCCCAAATGGTTAACAAGACAATGTCTGATTATTATTCCTATATGTACTGGTTGCCTTGTTGCCTCTATGTAATTGTACTATTTGGTTTGGTGGGAATGGCAAGGATTATACCAGGATCACCAGCTGGCAATAAAGGGCCATAAGAGCACTATGACCAGCCACACGTACGACAATCATACTCTACAACTAGCCAACCACCGGACGGATTGTATGTGTCAAAAGGATAAGTAAAGTATCACTGTGTTGCACAATGTTTACCTCTATTTTCTGCAGTAATAATTGTAATCTTTTTGCTCATTTGGGTTTACTATGTCTGAAGAAACTAAAAGGAAAAACTGACATTTTTAGCAGCAAATAGATTGTATAGACATTTGCAGGGAGCTTCTAATTTTAGATCCATTCACAACCTGTAGACAAAAGCCAGGCAGCAGTGAGGGAGTGCAGCCCTAGATATATGTGGGTTATATAATAGCATTTCTATTTCCTGATGGGGAGAAGAGCCTAGACTAGTCTTCTCCAAAGCAACTTCTGGGCCTTCACAAGATGGACATAACACTGCTTGGCTTTGCTGTTTTCAGCCTAGGGCTATACCTGTTATAACCATGGTTTCCTCTGTTTGGACTGTGTAGGTTCTGGAGACCCTCAGCACCAGTGAATACCCCCTGTGCATGTGTTTTTTTGAGCATTGTGTGGCTAACCCCTTGTTATATTAATTATATCCATGCAGATCATTTAGTCAGTATGATGATCTGATACACTAGACCTAATAATAGGTCTTACATATCTGCCTCCACATTTTCAGCATTACTATAAAATATCACCAGCTTTTGAAATAAAATATCAACATAATATTGCTTTAAAACATGTACAGTTTTTTCTGCCTTTTATGTGGCAGTTTTATAGTAATTGATTTAATTAATGAAAGAGCACTCATAGGTAATGACGTTTGAGCTGGTTTTTTTTTCAAATAAATCACTGAATTAAAGTATTCAAAAAAACTATTTAATTTTTCCATTTTATTTTATTTTTGTGTTCTATTCTTTACTAAGCACTAATAAAAGTTAAAGGCATACCTAAGTTAGCTGGATTATTACATATATGCAGCACATTTCATAAAACATGTTATTTTTATTAAAATGTAAAAATCCCTCTTATGATTATGTTGATGCCCCCCCCAACCCCCAATCAGCATGGAGCATTTGGGGAACAATTTTAACCCATTATTCACCAGCTGTGTCTTCCTCAGCCAATAGGAGAGCAGTGATGTAAGCCCCAAAGTGTCTGCTGGGATTTGATACGTCCCTCTGCTTCCTGTTTGGTAATGACACAAGCATGCTCAGCTGCTGCTTAGCTCTGCAAAACAGAGAGAGGAAGGAAAAAACACCAGCAGCAGTAGTCAATACTGGGTATGGGTAACCTGCAGGGGTGGTAATTAAGTGTGAATGTGCTGCACAGAGGGACTCTCATATGAAAATACATAGCACCTTCTACCTTCGTGCCACACTGCATAACCCAGAGTTTGATACAAATGTTTCAGCCTTTGCTTCCTCCTGATTGGCCAAAACAAATTATGAATTTGTAGACAATTTCAACTGTCATGAAATTATAAGACATTTTGCTTACTTCAAGGAAAGTTTTTAATTGTTTTTTTTTGGATTGTGTTTTCATTGTCTTCATACACTACTGATTCTCCTTTATCAGATTCACTCATAATCCAGAACATTTAACATATGCTTTTAAGTTTAACTTAAAATGAGCTCACCGATTACTCAATTGGGACAGATCCCTGAAATATATGCTTTTTCTCTTTCTTTTTTTTGCTCTATGTTATAGCCATTTTAAACATGCCTGATATTGGTGTATATATTTTATATGTATGTGTGTAATTCATATATTATGGTCCAATTATTATTTGCACAGACAGGTCTAAGAGGCCCATTGCGAAACTAACACCTATGAAGACCTCTGCTGAGTGATTAGAGTAGCTGGCCTTCCTATCATAATTATGTTATGTTTTGTGACTCTGCACCCACACTGATTTAATTACAGCAAGCTTTTTTTTCTCCCATGTTTATAAGTACCTATGTGTTTCAATATAGTGCATTATGCCTTTTGAAAGTATACACGCTTATTACCTGAATTTCTGAGGGGTGGGGAAGAGCTTTTTAATCACTGTGTTCCAAGACAGCGACCAAGGACTTCCTGCATCTGCATTCTAGAACTAAATTTCTGCTCTCCACAAATTCTGAAGCAAGCATACTTTCAGGGGAATCCCTAGCACCTAAAACAGAAACCTGCAGAGGAGAGGACCTAATCACTTCTCACACCCTTTAGGTTTTATCTCTGCGTATTGCTTGCAAGGACTCTGTCAGAGACAATAATCACTTTATTCAATCAACATAATAGTACAGTATAGCACTGTCCAAGGAGCAGGGCTCAGACTAGAAGCAGAATACAGGGCCATGAATGCTACTGCAAGTCCTTCTTAGTAATAAAGAGGAGTTATTGTTTGGCAGAGCAACAGTGGTTAATTCTAGACTCCACTCCTGGACTGTGAAAACCACTAGACTTCTTGGTAGTAAAGAAAGGGCTCTTGGTAGCCCAGAGATATATGCATGGAATCGATACAGTCTACTGAGTAAGACGTCCGCAGCATATAATGGTAGCATGTTGTACAGTTAATTGTGTGGAACCAGTGCAATAAAGCAAAAGCACTAGCAGTTCCTAAGCAGGTAAGCCAGGCAATAGGACATTAACAGAATAAGGACAGGTGTTACTAGGAAGCAATTTGTAAGTGTAATGCAGATGATCCACTTGAACACGTGTACTAGGGAAAACAGGCTGATCTAAGGCAGGTTAGCCAGACTAGATGACAGGTCTCAGACAAAGGACGGATGTCGCCAGCAGGCAATATCAGGATGTTGTGCAGGTGATCCACTGAAATCAGGCCAGGAACCAGACAAAGGAATCCAGAACTGAGCAAACCAGCAATAGCTCACAGGAAATGTCTGCTTATAAAGACAAAAGGCACTGAAGCCTTCAGAAAGCAGGTTTGTTTAGATCAGGTACCAACCAGGCCCAAATGAGGACAACATGGGAAAATGAGGGGTGGCCTCATTAAATCCCAGGAGTTCACTGGCAGTGGTGCTTAGAAGTAGGACCTACCAGGAGGTGAGGAGTGTACTGGGCTAGGGCAGCGGGTGTATGGGCTCACTCTGACACTGCCATTCTAGTGCTATGCTGTTGATTATATACAAAGAATGCATCTTACACAGCTTATGAATCGTACAAATCATTTCTACAGTTAGTAGTTTGCATTCAGTAGAAGAACCAGTGGCATAATTGATTGAATTAATCAAAAATGCATGATGTTTGTATGCATGAGAATAATTTGTGTAATGGTAATTTATGGGGCACTTTAATGTTTTGTTTATAATAAGCAAAACCCCAAAAAATAATGTGATGGATAAAATATTAATTTATAGTTTCACCTTCCTGTTCTATGATATTTTTTTTCCTTTTGTTTCTGTGTATAAAGATTACATTAGTAGAGACATTCTAACAGCAGACAAACTGCTTAACAGCAGATGATGGAGACGGTGATTGGCTCAGAAGATCAAAAGCCTGTTAAACTGCAACTGCAGTTGTAAATTAGGGTGTTTATTTGTCCTTTGTTCTTCTGCAGTTCACATCACTACTTAGTTCCTCTAGGGCAGCCTACTTTTGTGGCTGTTCTCAACTGTGATTGGTTACTAGGAAATTGCCCGGCAAAAATGATGGGAGTAAAATTGTAAGCCTGGCAATGCTGTTTGCCACACAATGCGAGGATATGGGCCCTCTGAGCCCCTTTGGCTCTCATCGCGAGCAAAGAGGAACTGTTAGTGCCTTGAGAAAACATTTGAGCATGACACCCTGGGTGGGGCATGCTTTTCGATGAGATTACAACATTTTCAAACATATTTGGATATCTTTAGTCCACTGTATGTTTTTTTTTATTAGAAACTTTTGTTTTTTCCATATCGAGAAAAAAAAATATCAGTACTAACTTACCAGACCCTGACACCACTGAACATCTTCTAATATTTCCTTCTCTGTGTGGATCATTTTGCTTATTTACTTTTTCTCCAAGTCTACCTCATTCCTTTTCCTTGTGTCTCTTCCCTCTGTCTGTCCTTTCCCTACCATCTTTACTACTCTTTATGTCAATAGACGTACATTTTCTCTGCAGCTGACTCTGTACTTCTCTTTCCATCTCTCCTCTCTTTTCCCTCCAGTTTCCGCTTCCACTGTCCTCTGTCCATACTCTCTCTGCCCCATGTACCTCTGCTCCCTTCTGTAACTGCTCTCCTTTTCACTTCTGTTTCTATGTATACCCATCTCAGCTGCCTCCGCTTTCATGTTTTCTATGACTCTATTCGCTTCCACTCCACTCTGATTTCCCTTTCTCTGTCCTCAACTATATTTGGCATTTTATCATTATTAAACACACTGAATTAAGACAATTACTGCAAATGTAAAGAAGCAATTCAGATATAGTGTATGCCCACTCATCTCTCAGCTCCCTGTTCTCTCTGTTCACATTTTTTCTATACAACATAGGTACAACCCTCAACTCTTCCACATATTCCCTCAATTATAACCCTTTCTGCTCCCTTAACGCTTTGTGTCTGAGAGGTCTCTCTGCTGATTGCCTACCAAAAATAACAATGTTGAAATGTTCTGTTTTTGACACAAGCAGAAACTGGCTTGCCATCTAAAAACATCTTGTTATTTTTTGTGAGCACATATATATAATGTGCTTGATGAAGGATTCTGGATGAGAGGAGAAAACACTAGGTGATTTTATATTTCAGCATCCAACAAAACAGCAAAAAACCAGCAAAACCATTTATAAAATATGCACATGATGAGTATGTTAAACATATTTAAGTGCCACATTAAATCAAGTTTGAGCTGGCAATAGCTTTCTATAATAGGTATTCACTTTAAATGAATGTACAAGCATGCTTATTCAAGAAAACTGTGCATTTACATATGTGAGGGGTATCTAGGTAGAGGTTGTGAGTGGGGTGATTTAGAATTAAACTGGCACAAAGTAAATTGTACAGCCTTTTTTTATTAATTGTTAAATGTAATTATGCTTTAGTAGGGTCAGCTATTGCTTTGTTTGTTACCTGGGAGGGAACCTTGGATGCAGAAAGTGTTCTATTTCTTGTACTGTTGCAAGCTTGCATTGATTTAAATGAGAAGTAGACACTAGTGTAGAGATATGTCTGTGAAAAACAACTTGGTCCAAACAAAGTCTTCAACCAAATTTACTAATTTGACTACTTTATCTCCATACGCCCATGTCAGTATCAATAAAGTCTGTATTCTGCAACATTCAAACATTTTCAACTCACCAATGATGAAGCTCTCACCTTGTGTCTTTTCATTCTGTTGTATAGCTCTGGATGTAAGCTCTGTGGGCAGTGTCTACATTGTATACTTTGTGTCCTAATAATAAATACTATACTAGGATAATGACCCTGTAAAACTGTATCTGACAGAGGCAGAGCACACAGAGCACTTAAGTGATGTATGTTGGTGCTTTGAAAGTAGCTTAGGAAATAAGGATAGCAAAAGTTAGCAAAGATAGGAAAAAATTGTCCAACGGAATGCAGAGTAATGGTAGGGAGCAGGAATACACAAAATATCTATACAGGAAGGATCATAACAGCATTGATAAGTACAATAGTTTGCCCAATGAGCTGGAACCAGACATCTTAGAGAGTGGTTAGATGGGCCCTAGGATGCCTTGCTGGTAACAAGGCTGCAGGAGGTGATGGGAGCCCAAATACAAGCTCGACTTCCAATATATGGACCGGGAACTACCAGATGTACAAGCCGGTTTCCACAGAGGCATAAGAGATCAAATTGGCAATATTCACTGGATAATAGAGAAAGCAAGAGAGTTCCAGAAAAGCATATATTTCTGCTTCATAGACTATTCTAAAGCCTTTGACAAAAACAAAATGTGGAAAGTTCTTAAAGAGATAGCAGTACCAGGCTATCTCATCCACCTCCTGAGGAATCTGTATGTGGACCAAGAAGCCATTGTCAAAACCGAACATGGAACAACCTAACAGTTCAAGATCGGGAAATGAGTGTGACAAGGTTGTATATTGTCACCTATTTATTCAAATTATATTCGGAATACATCATGAGTAAGGCCAAGCTGGACATATCCTCAACAACCCCAGACAAGCAGATGATACTACTCTGATGGCTGAAAGTGAGGAGGAACTAAAGGATTTGGTTCTGGGAGGAAAACTATGGCAAATCTGGACTAGCTATTAAAAAGTAAAGATATTACACTATCAACAATGGTATGCATGGTAAGAACTATGGTGTTCCTAGTAGTAAATAACATATTTCTCATTTTTAAACAACAACAAAAAACATCTGTGTGGGGAACTATAGCCCCATAGGCAACAACTTGCTGTTCTATTTCTTTAGCTAACACTCTACACAGAAAATCTAAATATGGTTGGAGTCTGTAACTGTTACACATTAAATTCTAGCTGTATTAACTTACAGTCATGTATTGGTGTAGTGGCAAATGAGTTGTCATTAACATGTTTTTACATTGCTGTGTTTTTAATTCGTAACCAATGCTTTCCCCTTTTTTTATCGACTAATGTATTTTTAACACATATTATATATATATAGCCAAAGATTTTTTTTGAGACAACATATTTGCCAGAACACTAACACAACTAAGCTTTAGCAGCCTGTATAAAAGTGGAATAGAATGTATAACAGTTATAACCCTTAACCTTATTATCTCGATGCTTTCTTGTGAGTGGCTTAGAGGGATATGCAAACAATAGCTATAATGACAATTACTGCTACTGGAAGCTCTGGCAGTTGGAGATGCCATATTCTCATTATGCTGATAGAAACCTGTTCAATCAAAGTCTATTTCCACCTCAGGAAGTTTATTAGCAGAACCTACAATGATAGATCCTAATACAGCATAATTGCATATAAAAGGTAATATATTAGACGTTGTTTTATTGTTTTCCATTCTAAAAACATTTTGTATGTTTTCAAGTGTAGTTCTTCAAAATGGTATATTTTAAATACATGATCACAGTGATGCTTTTAAATATTCCCTGCACATTTCCTGTTTGTTTTCAAAAAGCAACTTTTGTAAAATGTTCTATTGATATAGCATTAGTAAGTGCATTATTGTATACGGTTTTGTTAATTTAAGTGACATGTTGCAGACAACACATTGGTAACTTTGTCAAACCAAGAATTTATATATATATATATATATATATATATATATATATATATATATATCATTATCGCCCTTGAGAAAACCACATGTATCAAAGACGTGTTTTGGGAAGCGAGCTTTAGGTCTGATCACACACAGATCAACTGATAGGTGTATGCTCAGGAGAGAAGGAGGGAGGAAGAATAAAGAGCATGGTAAGCTGTGGACATCTGACACTAATGAACAAGAAAAGAAAATGCATGAAATATGTACACTGATGTAGAGGATGCTCTGATAAGTGATGAAATAAACTGAAACATTCTTCTAATTAACAGTGGACCCGTAACTCTGGCAGAACAAGAGGGGCTAAGAAAAACTCTTGCTCTGTTGAATTACTATTTACATGAACAAAAGAACAGATTATAAAGACATTTTAGAGATTCATAGATTTATTAGAGAATCAGTAGCATATTTGTATTGGTGATAACCATTCAATATTTTGCGCTCTGTGGTATTTGATATATTTTAAATGAGCAAAAACTGACTGACATGGTTGTTTTTAAAGTTTCTACATTAATAACATATATTCTTATATAAAAGTAATTGCTAGTGTTTATGTACTGCTTGAAGTGAGGGGGATAAAGTAAATGTATATATAATTAATAAGGATATTGGTGTGTTAGAGAGTAGAATCTGGTGGTGTTAAATAATTATATAAATAAATATTATATATATATATATATATATATATATATATATATATATATATAAAAATATCTTTTTTATTGGGCAAGAGTGACAATCTTTCAAGAGATACACCTTTATACACCTTTGCATATGTATATGTATTTCTATCTCCTAACTTGTGCTATGCTTCAAATGTGTATTATACAGCAGGCATATGCTAAAAGGATATGTATTAAGTGGTATGAGATATAAGAGTGAAATTGCATTATGGGCTTATATGCATGTCCCTGCCCAGTTTCACATAGTGCAGTGCAATTACTGCATTTCTCTGAAATCTGAGCATGAAATATATTTTTTTAACTTGTACTTTATCTGCAGTGCAGGGTGGGCTGGAAAAAACACAGGAAATTGTGAAGTTAAGGTAGCACGCAACATTAACATCCCTCCCTCTGCAAAGGTTTATCTGAAGACATTTTTTTTTATATCATTTAAGACATCCTCCTTCCTTGGCTCCCACTGTCTGGGCTTAGGGCTCACCTTTATATGGATCTTTGGTCACTAGGTCCACTGGCGGGATCTCACAGCTCTCTCCTACTGTCCCTTGATTTATGGCTGGCCCCTGGACCAGGGTCAGGCACTGTGCCCAGCTCTCCTTACCTGGGCACACAATAAGGACAGTGATCCCTGTTTAGCTGATTTGCTGGGTCTCTGTTTGGCAGGATCTCAGTGCTCATCCCCTCCCCTGCCCTCTTGTCTGTGGTTAGTTCCCTGACTGTTTTTGTCAGCTGGAACTCCTTCAATTGTTCACAGTCCATTACAGCCTTTCCTAAGGGCCCGGGAGCATTGTTGCTCCCATCCAGACTGTCTGCTTGGCCTTGGTTCTGCCAACAGTCCTCTGTGCCCCCTTTCAGAGCTGCACTTTTCACACTGTCACTGCTCTCTGAGGGCAAACAATAATCAAAATAGTTGTATGCTTCTAGAGCCTCCTGGTGCCAAGGTATTTCTTCTTCACCCTCACCTGATTTGCAGGGCTCACCCCACCCTGGCGGCCAAAGTTCATCCCTGGCAGCTGCATCAAAAAGATACATATACTCTGCCTCTAGTTATAACTCCTGCTGGATCAAGGGCAACAGTAAAACAGCCTCATTGGACCAAGGCCTTATTCCCACGGATGGACCACAATTTTCCAGCAAGTTCATTTGTCTCAGTGTAGTCTCCAAGCCACAGTTTGTATCACAATAAACAAGGTCCCGTAATGCCTACTCCAGCTCCAAGGATAAACAGGGGGGAACGCCAACTGGTTCCAGCCAGGCCACATACTGCTGCTCCACGTCAATCTGCTGCCACATCAGGTCCCCCAGCAGGTCCATCAGCTCATTCCCCGGTCACAATCCAAAGAATTCCTCCCTTTGGTCTAGAAGGATCACTTTCCTGCAGTATTTGGCAGTCATCTTGCTTGTTGAACAGAGATCCCACCACTGCCACCAATTGTTACGATCCTATGGCTTCAGTTGGGCTCAGAAAGATATTAGATCAATCTCACCCCGTAGGATCATAGGGTTTTTTCACCTATCAGTGCTTAGCAAAGATGAACCCAACATAGCATATCACCTTTCCACTAACACCCAGGGCATTTCAGGGAGAGGCTGTTGCCATATTTCCAGTGTTTAAATGAAATATTATATCCTCAGAATAAAGCATGCACCTTGTTTATGCATGATTAACTCAACTTTATTGATCTACTACAGTGAATATATTTCCTACACAGCCCCACCCATCTTTACCAGCCCCCACCCTCTCAGCCATGCAGGCTGCCTCTCAACCACACATGTCACTAGTGTGACAGGCATACTATAAATTCCCTGTGGTGATGAGTCTGTAAGACTACGAGAATATGGCAATTTGTCATCTCCCTTCCTGTTTCTAGCCCTGGAAGGGGTAATAAGCACATTATTGTCCCTAGATTTATGGCCTACCAGGGGTCTTTGATCATCTACAAAGTGGAGACACCTTGCCTCAGAGGCAATATACATTTAACCCATGACCTCCCTGTCAACTCTCTCTTTCCAAGTAGCTTGACCCCCTAAATTGCACCCCTTGTTCTAAATGCACATGGAATCTCAGTATAACCCTTTATTAATATTTCCTGGGTAGGGTGGAGCATTCTGATACTACACATGGCTGGGTACCATCTATACATCACATACATACATCACAGCCAGATGGCTGACCACAAAACAACTCCCATGATTTTGTAAGCAATACTAAACACCTCATGCCAACAGGGCAATACCAGTCCATGTTAATCCAGCCCACCCCCCCTTCCCCCCAATAGTCCAACAGTCCCCAAGCGTTCAGTGAGCCCTCCTGAACATGACAATTAGGTGACATCATAATATCACATTTGATATAAATAATAACATCAGCTATGACATTACTCATGATATTACATACAATATAAAAAAATGACATCATCCTTGATATTACTGATGACATCACACTAGACCCCTATGATGTTACTTAATTCATTTATGATTGTACACTTAGTCGAATTAACAATTTTCAACATTTTCAAAGGTAAATGATTTAAATATATATGGCTACCTATATAGTTAATTGTTAAAATTGGATGTATAGATATAATATCTGGCTGGAGAAAATTTCATAAAAATTGGAAAAATAATCAGGCCCCCAATCTCTGCTAAAATACAACATTTCACACAGATTTGTCAAACCAACGCAAAGTTATAAGCTCATGAAAAAAGAGTTTATAATGAAACTGTGCTCTAATAATATACACACATGTGTATTGAAGGTTTAATGTGTGTGGAGGATCCTGACAAATCTGCAAATATAGGGCAGCTAAGAAAATTGTGCCTAGGGGCGCCGGACATGTAAATGAAGGGGGACCATGAGGGTGGATTCTTTTGTGCTGTTTTAAAATATCTGTGTAAGGAGAATAAAGGAACAGTCTGCTTTTACACTAATTTAATGGTATTGCTCATCTGATTTTCCTGCTTCTCCATGAATGATGTGCGTGAACTGGCATGCTTGGCACTGAGATGAACACAAATCTCACAACCTTAAGATTGTTCCTGTAAGCTAAAGGAGACCCCTCATCTCTGGGTTGTGAGACCCCCTTGCATGAGTCCCTCCTATCTTTGAACTAAGATATATATTTTTTTATAATTCTTATTTCTCTCCTTTTCTATAGCTCTGCTTTAACTTTTGATTTAATTAATCAATTATTCTATTTCCTGGTTACATTTTGTGATGTAATAGATAGAGACATAATGATATTGCATTGGAAGATAAGACCCTCAGGTCTGAAGGTGCCCACCACATTACCACATTACTGGGGAAGAGCAGAGGGGGAGTATGAGTAGCATCAGATCTAATGGTTGGACTAAAGCCAAGAGCACACCCAGCTGCCGGTGCGTCTGGAGGGGCAAGGAAAATCCGCTGCTGCAAAGATCAATTCAGCATAGTAACCTGGAATGTTAGAACTATGAACCAAGGCAAACTGGAGGTGGTCAAACATGAGATAACCAGGAATTAGTCAACTAAAATAGACTGGATTGGCACAGAGGGTGAGTATGAGTTGCAAACTAAGGAGAACTTACTACTACAGTGGTGCATTTGGATACCTGATCACTTATGCAGGTTGTGAAAAATCCACAAAGTATTGAAACTCCGAAGCAACAGTACCACTCCACTGAAGGATGTAAGCAAACTAGTTCACAATGTTTCAGGGAGCAAGACCCCTTTTTCTTAATGTGGTTTCAGCCTTGGAAAATGTTTTTTTGTCCACTGACTTTTGTTTTTAAAGGTATACCACAGTCAGTTTACCAAGATTCATAGAATTGTATCAAAGCAAAAAAACAAGCAAGTTGATTGTTAAAAAAAAGTTTTAGAGATATAGTTATCCTTTGGAGTGATTGCCAAAAAAAGATGTATATAAACTTGATAGATCAGACATATTGAGAGAAAAGGCAAGGGATCAGTGTGAACAGCAAAGAATCCCTTTTGTTTCTATCTGTGACATTTATCCTGATTTAATTATCAGAAACTAATACCTCATTAAATGTTGAATGGCTCTGTGGATTCAGGTCAGAGGCAGGGCCCAGCCTTGGAGGGGTCCAGTTATGTCTCCCTATTCCAACCTGCCATGACTGCCTCAGCTTTCCCGCGCCCCCCCCCCCCCCCCCCCCGGTTCCTTCCCATGGCACCCTGTGGCCCCTGTGACCCCCTGTAGCCTCCGACAGCCCCCTGTGGCCCCTTACGAATCTCTGCGTGCCCCTTGGCACTTTGTGGTCTCCCTTAAACCATGTGGCTTTCTTTGAACCCCCGTAGCCCCCCTTTGGACCCCCATGGCCCCCTGCAGCCCGCTGTGGCCTCCCTGACCCCCTCAGCCCTCTGCGTCCCCATGCAGCACTCTGGCCTGCTGTGGCCCCTCCACACCCCAGGAAATGGAGTGCAGTAATGGGGAAATTATACAAATATTCTTACATTGTTAGCGTATATATATACAATTAGCACTCTTTTCAGTTAAGAGAAATATTTGGCTAGGATATAGTCTGTGAACCAGTCATTTTCCATTGCAAGATATTAGGTATGAAATAACTACATCTGACACATGATCTAGCGATTTCATTTGCTGACAGTACACAGATTTTTATACATAATAATTGGTCATCCTCAAGGCCTAATAAGTGTTATGTACTGCGCACAAGTGTATCATATAAAAAAGATGTTTGCACTGATATCATCAAAGTATGTTTGAGATTGATTGGATATTATATGTAAATAAAATATAATTGGCTATGTAATGGATTTTTTTTTCATTTGTTATGTAAACAATATAAAAGGCTATGTCTGCTGATTTTCTGTCAGTTGCAATCCAGTGAGTGAATTAGTGGCAGCCCTTTTGGATGTATTTGCTGCTAATTCACATTTCCTTTTCTAATAAATTCTAATATTGAGAAACGGACTATGTTTTTTCTTGGTGTAATGCCTGTGAGTGGGGTGAGTATGAGATCTTTTTTGCTAACAGCAGCATCAGGTAGGTAAGGAAGTATTTATATAGGTGTGTATATATATATATATATATATATATATATATATATATATATATATATAAATAGATATAGATAGATATATTTATATATATATATATATATATATATATATATATACATATATATATATATATATATATATATATATATATATATATATATATAGTAAATAAATAGTACATCTGTGTTCACATTTGAATGTTTAAAAGAAGTTAAAAAACCTGCTTCCAGCTCTGAATTACGAGAAAAACAATTATTACACTGCATTCTGGGAAGCTGAGCTGGGACATGCAAATGTGCCCACAAATGCCTCACTTTTCAATCCATAGCCATTATCAAACATGGCTTCCTTTAAGCTTATGCATGCTGTATTACACAGCTTTAATGCAAAGCCAAGGTTGGATTAAACACAAGCTTAGTATCCTATCCATGTATGTATATATATATATATATATATATATATATATATAGCTTATATGTTATATATATATATATATATATATATATATATTTGTGTGTGTGTGTGTGTATATATATGTATGTAAGTTGTTTAACTTGTTTTAGACATTCAAATGTGAACACAAATGTACTATTTATTTACTATATATATACTAGTGACTTGCCCGTCAAAAAATGACGGTCAATAAAATAAAGTGTTGAAATGCTTTTCCAAGTATAAACACTACACTGCACTATACCCCCCCAATAAAACATTAAATATCAACTAAACACCCTCTACACTAACCTATTAACACCTACACTACCTACCTACCTACCCCCTAATAACCCCCACTGTAATTACAGAAATCAAAAAAACTAAAGTCAACAAAAATTAAAAATCTACATTACATAAAATAAAAAAAACTTAAATCACCAAAAATAAAAAATGTACATTACAGAAAAAAAAAACCTAAGTTACAAAATATAAAAAAGGAACATTACAGAAAATTAAAAAATACATTACAACCCCCCGCCCACTACAGAAAAAAAAATTACATACCTGAAAAGGAAATACATATAATACATACAATACAATACAATTAAAAACAATACAATACAATTAAATACAATACAATACAATTAAATACAATACAATTAAATACAATACAATACACCCCTATCTAATATACATCCCCCTATCTAATATACATTCCCCTATCTAATATACAATACTATCTATATACTATACATCCCCCATCTATCTAATATACAATACTATCTATCTAATATACATCTCCCTGTCTATCTAATATACAATAAATACTATCTATGTACTATACATCCCCCTATCTATCTAATATACAATACATGCTATCTCTATATAGCAATCCTAATTCTAAGCTGAAATAAAATAATTAAGACCACTTACCTTTGAGGTGTTTCTTCAGATCACCAACCTAGGGTAAAAAAAGATTTAAAAAATTACTACAACACGTTTAGAAAAAAAAATAAACATCATAAACATTCTAATTATTCTACTCACCTTTCCAGCATGTCCCGTCCTCCATCTTTGCTTCTCCGGAGCAGCCCGTTAAAAAAAAACATTACATTAGCACACATACATAAACATAAAACCAAGTAAAATAAACACAATCTACATTGTACTTACCTCCCCGCGATGTCTCCTGCCTCCTGGTGTTCTGCCCTGGATGGGCCCTGAAAGCATCCTCGCTCTTTAAAAAAAAAAAAAACAACACACATCCGCCCTGGCGGATGTCTCCGACGCTAATGAGCTTCCTGCTGATTGTTCCAGAATAAAATTGGCAATGGCGGCTTCTGATTGGCTGAAAACGCTGTCTATCAAATTCAGCCAATGAGAAGACGCCAATTGTGAACCAATGAGAAATGCATACAACCCAAAATCCCACGCTGATTGGATAACGCAACTGTCAATCTTTATTTGAACCAATCCGAAGGCTTTATTGCCATCAGCTAATCACAATGGGATACACCCCTACGCGGTGATTAGCTGAAGACATCTGCGCCTTCCCATTGGCTGTAATACTGATTGACATTGACAATAGCCAATGAGAAGGCGCAAATGCCTTCACCAATCAGTAAGTGGGGGTGTATTCCATTGTGATTGGCTATTGTCAGTGCAACCAATCAGAATGTGCAGATGCCTCCAGCCAATCACCCTGTGGGGGTGTATTCCATTGTGATTGGCTGAAGGCATCTGCGCCTTGTGATTGGTTTAAATAAAGATTGGCAGGTGTATTATCCAATCAGAGTGGGATTTTAGGGTGTATCAGTGGCGGCCCGTCCATAGGGGCGTCGGGGCAAGCGCCCCCCCAAAAAGTTTTCAGTGACCCAGCAATAAAAAAAAGACAAATAATAATTAGAAATAATCATAAAACAATAAAATATCATCTTTAAATTAGCATTTAAGTGTTCTTTCTTAAGTATGCTTTCATTCAAAATATTCCCTGGGACACTGTCACTTTAAGATAACCCCTTGTATGCCTTAACTGCTGTGTGCTATCCATTGTAACTAGCGTAGCTTCCCTGCACTGTGTGATCATATTACACTAACCTGACACTGTAAGAGCGAGTCATGACCGTTGAATGCCGCCCAGCCACCAGGGAGAAGCTATGCATGGGCAGTGAAAATGTATCAATTTCAATGACTGACAGGCTTCCATCATTGACCAATCAATGATGGAAGGTTGTACAGTTGTCAGGAGAACCACCTAAGCCCACCCAGACCGTTAGCCCAGGGCGCCCACCCGCTAATAGAGACCCGAGTTAGTGTTTGACTGACAGGTGCCCTGGCAGCACTGCTATAAAAATCTGACCCCCTAAGCCAGCCCCCTCTGTTTCCCGCTCCTGGTGCTAAAGAACCCATCTACAAGTAAGTAGAAACACTGCCCTCAGTGCCCTGCCTTGCCCAGCCAAAACCCCTAGTCCCCCTAATAAAAAAAGGGTCCCCCAGTTACCCCACTATTCCTACCTGTCACCCACCCACCTAGGCCAATAATGCCTGTGCCACCCCCCCCCCCCCCGATCACCCCCACCTTGGCACCTTAATCTACCTAATTAGTACCAAGCCACCTACCTACCACCCTGACCCAGTGACCCTACCCTGACCCAACTACCAAGCCACCTACCTACCACCCTGACTAAGTGACCCCATCCTGACCCAACTACCAAGCCACCTACCTACCACCCTGTCTAAGTGACCCAACTACCAACTTGGTAGTTGGGTCAGGGTGGGGTCACTGGGTCAGGGTGGTAGGTAGGTCGCTTGGTAGTACCAAGCCAAGCCACCTACCTACCTACCACCCTGACCCAGTGACCCCATCCTGACCCAACTACCAAGCCACCTACCTACCACCCTGTCTAAGTGACCCAACTACCAACTTGGTAGTTGGGTCAGAGTGGGGTCACTGGGTCAGGGTGGTAGGTAGGTCGCTTGGTAGTACCAAGCCAAGCCACCTACCTACCTACCACCCTGACCCAGTGACCCCATCCTGACCCAACTACCAAGCCACCTACCTACCACCCTGACTAAGTGACCCAACTACCAATTTGGTAGTTGGGTCAGGGTGGGGTCACTGGGTCAGGGTGGTAGGTAGGACGCTTGGTAGTACCAAGCCAAGCCACCTACCTACCACCCTGACCCAGTGACCCCACCCTGACCCAACTGCCAAGCCACCTACCTACCACCCTGACTAAGTGACCCAACTACCAACTTGGTAGTTGGGTCAGGGTGGGGTCACTGGGTCAGGGTGGTAGGTAGGTCGCTTGGTAGTACCAAGCCAAGCCACCTACCTACAACCCTGACCCAGTGACCCCATCCTGACCCAACTACCAAGCCACTTACCTACCACCCTGACTAAGTTACCCAACTACCAACTTGGTACTTGGGTCAGGGTGGGGTCACTGGGTGAGGGTGGTAAGTAGGTCGCTTGGTAGTACCAAGCCAAGCCACCTACCTACCACCCTGACCCAGTGACCCTACCCTGACCCAACTACCAAGCCACCTACCTACCACCCTGACTAAGTGACCCAACTACCAAGCCACCTACAAATCAATTAAATCAATTAAAAACACTACACAACCCCCCTATATATATATATATATATATATATATATATATATATATATATATATATACTGTATATATCAATATATAATATATATATATATATCTATATATATATATATATATATATATATATATATATATATATATATATAATTATATCTATATAATTATATATCTCAATATATATATATATATATATATATATATATATATGGTTTTGATTGGTTATTTAAGGTTTTTAAGGTGCGGTTGGGGCCTCTTTGGTCACACTTGGTCTTTTAAGGTGCGGTTGGGGCCTATATGGTCACACTTGGTCTTTTAAGGTTTTTAAGGTGCGGTTGAGGCCTATATAGTCACGCTTGGTCTTTTAAGGTTTTTAAGGTGCGGTTGGGGCCTATATGGGCAAAATTGGTTATTTAATGTTTTTAAGGTGCGGTTGGGGCCTATTTGGTCACACTTGGTTATTTAAGGTTTTTAAGGTGCGGTTGGGGCCTTTTTGGTCACACTTGGTTATTTAAGGGTTTTTTTTTTTGTTTTGTTTTTAAACTTCATGATTATGATGGACAGTGAGGTTATAATAAATAAATAATGGCTACAATTATCTGATACAGTCCTTTTTCCCCTTTCTCCTTTCCCCTTTCCTTCCCCCTTTTTTTTTTCTTTCTTTCTTCTCTTTTTCCTTCCCCTTCTCATTTCCTCTTTCCTTTCTCTTTCTTTCCCCTTTTTCTTTCCTTTACTCATCCAGATCAAAAGTCTGTATAGAGCCAATATTATTCATTATACTTAATTGAACCTTTCTCTTTTCCTCTCTCTCTCCTTTTATCTCCCCTTTTTCCTTAATAATTCCTTTCTTTTACAAGTTTATTTATATAAATAAGTCTTCATCATATAAGACAAGTATTACAATATATTGCATTATACAGAACAAAGAAACAAATAACCTGAAGAACATAGACATGACAACACCTACAAACAAAACAAAAAGACAAAAAAAAAAAAAAAAAGGGAAGGGAAGGGAGAAGAAGTAAGTCATGCAGACACTACCGGGAAAACATCCACCTCCACCAAGTCTCTAACCTAATAGCAAATATTGGTCTCACAGCTGCCATTTTATCATGTGCGTTGCTTTAGGAGTCGTGCCCCATATATTATTGGCTGATGCTACTTTTATCATCTCCCTGTTATTTGAGACGGCATTCTCTACTTCTTTCCAGGAAGGTACCTGTGGTTGTTTCCGGTATTTCAAAAGTAACCATTTAGCAACCAGGCATATGTGTGATATTAAATATCTTTCTCCTAATGGAAATCTTTCCAGTTGCATATGTAAAATAAATTCTATAGGGTTACAGATGATTGTCTTGCCCACAAGAGTGGATAATTCTTGACTTAGTGTCGTCCAGAATTTTTTTATTTTTTTGCAGTCCCACCACATGTGGAAAGTTGTACCTGATAATCCACATTGTTTCCAACATAGACCGTCTAAATTACTATATTTTTTTTTTAATTTACTAGGGACATAATACCATCTATGGATTAGTTTTACCATCATTATGTTATATGAGGAATTGATTGATGAGTTCTTAACGGTATTGAATATTTTAATCCAGTCTTCTTCTAGAATTCAAATTTTCATATCCTCTTCCCAGGCTAGTATTCCCAGGCTTTTTTCCAGGGGAGTATTTTCATCTAATATTTTACTAAATTTAGAGATTATGTGAGATGATTCTCCCTTAAGTAAATATTTCTCCATTATCCACATTTCATCCATATTAGTAATCTTATACCCTGACAATTTAAGATTCCTCTTTAAGCATTCATAGTCTAACCACGTTAATTTGTCTATATTAAATTTCTCTTTAATTCTTTTACGCTCCAATAGACTACCTTTATCATATAGGTCTATCACATTTCTAATGTTATGTGATCTTAGTAGTAGTAAGATTGATCTATTAGAGTTGTTGTTAATAAGGTCTATTGGTGCAGCTAAAGAAGGGGATTGTACTAATGATAGTTTAGTTTTATTTTTATGCCATATTTTAATAATGTTTCGAATATTAGGCGGTAGGTCTGAATTTCTTTTCTTTTTATACTTAGTCATCCATAATATGCTTTTTATAGGGGATTCTCCCCATATTTCCTCTTCAATTTTTAACCATCTTGGGGGGTTTTGCCCGTAATTATATCCCGCCACTTGTGTGAGTATAATTTTAACGTTTAAATCTTTGATAGAGGGTGAGCCCAATCCCCCTCTCTCAAATTTCTTACATATTATAGTTTTCTTCACTCTTGGTTTTTTCCCCTGATATATAAAGTTGTCCAGCGTTTCTTGAATATTTTTAATATAATAAGCCGGAATTTTGCCTGGAAGGCATCTCATAATATAGGTAATTTTAGGTATCAAACGCATATTTACTGCATTTATTCTAGTAATCCATGATAAATGTAAAGCTCTCCAATCATTCAATAATTTCCTAATTTGTTTCAATATTTCGCTGTAATTGTCTTTAAAAATATTATTTATATGGCCAGAGAATCTTACACCCAGGTGTACTATGTGTGGAGAGTTCCATCTATATAAATATAGATTCGCTAGCCTATTTTTTTCTTCTAATGATATATTACAAGTAATTATTTCAGATTTCTGATGGTTTATCTTAAAGTAAGAGAATTTGCTAAATTCATCCAGAGCAGTCTGCAGAGCTCTACAAGAAAGTTCTGGATTTGTTATTGTTATTACGATGTCATCGGCATATGCCATTATCTTATATTCCTCCTTCCCTATCTCAACTCCTTTAATTTCTGATGATTCTCTGATAGTTGTTAATAATGGTTCAAGGAATAGAATAAAAAGAAGGGGGGATAACGGACATCCTTGGCGAGTACCGTTGGAGAAGATATATGTGCTGTGGTGTTTAAATACAAGGCTTTTACTGCTATTGAGGCAAAACTTCCCAAACCAAATCTCTCCAAAACACTATCTAGGAAATCCCACCTGACCCTGTCAAAGGCCTTCTCTGCGTCCAGTGACAGGGTCAGGGAGGGGATCTTCTTTCTCTTTACCAAAGCCAGGATGTCAAGAAGACGTCTGGTATTATCCGACGCTTGTCTGTTCGGGATAAATCCTGTTTGGTCTGGTTTTATTAGCGTAGAGATGATCTTACTCAATCTATTCGCCAGGATTTTAGAATACATTTTTATATCTACATTAATTAAGGAGATTGGGCGATAGTTTTTATATTCTTCAGGATTTTTCCCCTGTTTCAATATATTAACTATTTTTATTTCCGTTAATTCTGATGGTATCATTCCTTCCCGTTTGATCTCATTATAGAGGTCGCATAAAGTTCCGTTCAGTTCCTTGGTAAGGTATTTATAGAATAAGTTATCAAACCCATCTACCCCAGGTGTTTTATTTTTTTTAATATTAGAGACAATTTCCATTATCTCTACACTTTCGATTTGTTTATTTAAATGACTAAGTTGGTTTTCCGATATTTTGGGAAGCTTTATCTTTTTCAAGTATTGTTTGATCTCTTTTATTCCTGGTTTGTCTACTCGATGATCTTTATCTAAATTGTATAAGTTACTATAATATTCCTGAAATACCTCTCCTATCCTATCTGGATGAAACTGCAGAACCTTGTTTTGATCTAATATTTTTGTGATATTATTTTTGACATGCTGTTTCTTTAATGTATTAGACAAGAATTTACCTGGTTTACCCCCTTCAAGAAATTGTGTGCGCTGAAATTTCCATATTAACTTATCTGATTGTAATTGAAGTATTTTTTGTATTTTATTGTTTATATCTTTTATTGCCTTACTATTCTCTTTATTTGGTGTCCCTCTAAAAATATCTTTCATCTTATTTAGTTCTAGATATAGGGTCCTTAACGGTTTACCTCTTAACTTTTGCATTTCAGCTGATTTTGAGATAAATATACCCCTAATGAATGCTTTATAGGCACACCATAGCGTTACATCCGAATTTACGGATTTTTTTTATTAATTTTGAAAAATTCTATTGTTTCCTTTTTTAAATATATAACAAATTCTTCATTTTTTAAGAGCCAAGGATCCATCCTCCAACTAACTTTTTTCTCCCTATTATTCTGGTTCTGATCTTGTATAACTAATTCATTTAAAGAGTGATCTGACCAGGGAGTGGGTCTGATGTTTATCTTTTTAATTACTTTTAAAGTTGGAAGGTCCGTTAGTATATAATCAATTCTAGAAAATGAATTATGTCGGTATGAAAAATGAGTATATTCACGTACACCTGGGTGTAAGATCCTCCATGGGTCTATCAAGTTATTATTCTCTTTTACTTTACCGAAAGCTTTAGAGAGGTGGTTTATATGGAATATAGATTTATTTGACTCAACTATTTGTTTATCTAGCTTATCATCCAATATCATATTGAAATCGCCGCACACTATTAATAGACCTCCTTTAATTTTATTAATCTCTTTAAGAAGATTTTTAAGAAATCTTATTTGTCCTTTATTTGGTAGATACGCATTAACCAATGTTATTAAGGACCCATCAATCTTTCCAGTCCAAATTATATATCTACCTTCTGGGTCAATCTTACTGCTTTCTTCCAAAATTTTTAAGTTATTTTTAAAGAAGATAGAGACCCCTTTTGATTTGTTCTTAAAGGTGGAGTCTACTCGATTTAAGAAATTTTTATTATTCATATATTTTAAGTTCTCCTGTTTTAGGTGTGTTTCTTGCAGGCATAAAATTTCGGCGTTTAATTTATTATACTCTAGAAATGCCGTTTTTCTTTTTGTTGGGGAGTTAAGACCATTCACATTATGTGATATTATTTTTATTTGCATTTTACTTTATTAAAAGATTACTAAAGTGTATGTGTATGGTATTCCCTGAAAATCTGCATGGCTCGGGATTCCCTCCGAAAAGAGAGAAAGGAAAAAAAAAAAAAAACGAGAACACACATAACAGACAAACGAATCCTTAAAAAAGAACAACTGCAAACTAAACGAATGTCAGCTGAAATATAACAAGGCATATTAGTTTTTATGAAGTGAAAATGTATCGCCCTATTTCTGGGCGAGGGGATAGGGTCTATGGTGTAGATCTAATGAATAAATTTCAGGAGCAAGGGCATATATAATACCTCATTTCAAACCTCTCTAAGAAGGAGTCTTTGCTCCTCGGACGACCAAGAAAGCAAGTATTTTTATTTATCTAATCTAACGTTAATTTTATCTATTTTATTCCGGCATATCTCACTTTCTGTGCTATCAAATTTAATTTTTTCAAAATGTTGATTTTCTAACTGAGTAGAACTCTATTCGTACCCTTCTGGTCGTCCGGAGAGAAAAGGATCCAATAGAGAAGTTAAATTTATTACCATGAATTTTATTACTAATACCTCTTCTTATGAATAACCATTTTTTATATCATTTAAATTTTCTAGTATTGTTATATAATATTGGTTGTCAGGAGGGATTTACTTAGGAGGGTTCATACATAGTGAATAAATCTAATACTATCTTTTTTCCTATTCTAAAAATTATAAATGTTCCCTTATATTTTTGCTATATATTGTGCTTTTACACCTTATTACTAAATTCTACTTTTATGAAGAAAGAGTTAGTTTATTAACTCGCTCAGTCTATATTCTTATGTGTATATGTGGTCTTTCCCTTTTCTTCCCCTTTTACCTTTTCCTTCTTTGCTTTTTTCTTTCTTTTTTCTTTTCTCTTTCCCCTTTTCTCTTACCCTTTTCTTTCTCTTCTTCTCCCTTTTTCTTAGACCCATATAACTGTGATTCTTTATCGATATTATGTCTCTTGTGATCTAAGTGACTTTGTTTTATTATAATCCCATTTAATCAACCCTCTACAACTCAACTATGTGTCTTGTGTTAAATAAATCTATCAACTTTCCTATACCTCTCTACTTGATGATTTCCTTTTAACTTTCAGAAAAAACAAAAAGAAAAGCCTAAGTGTTAATGTATGATCTCCCAGTTTCCTATTAATTTATTTTTAGAATATCATTCTATACTTTTTCTTTCTATTTAAATTTACCTCCCTTCTCCTGAACTTAAGTAACCATGACCCTGTTTTGCAGTTTCCAGAGATTATTTATTATATTTTTTCCAGTCCAAGTTTCCTGCACTCAATTCCAGTTTTTTAGTGACTTCCCTATTACCTTCTGTGTATATATCCCAAACTTTTAATATCTCTATGGCTTCTTGGACTGAGTCTATTTTAACACATTTTAAGTCTTTATAAATTAGTAAGCCTACTGGCTGGGCCCATTTATATCTGATTTCTTTGAGCCTGAGAGTTCTAGTTATTTGGAGAAATTCCCTTCTTTTCCCCAACGTATGTGCAGATAGATCTTGGAAGAGTTTTATGTTCTCATATGGATGATCTAGCTGTTTCTTTAAGAAAGCATTTTTCAGAGCAATTTCCTTTAAGGGTAAGTAATGTAATTTCAACATAATGTCTCTTGGGGTAGATTTATCCATCATTTTAGCCAATGGGAGTCTATGTAGTGCATCCATTTTCCATTGATCCCTCTGCACCTCTGGGGCCAGATAGTTGAGCAGTTCTTTAACATATAGCTCCAAGTCTTCTCCATGTATCTCTTCTGATATCCCCCTTATTCGTAAATTGTTTTTTCTAGAATGATTCTCCAATTTATCAACTTTGGAAGAAAGTTCCTCAATTTTATTTTCCAGAGAGGTTACATATTTAGAAATTGTATTATTGTCCATTATAATTTTATCACAGATCTTTTCATTAGCTTCGATTCTTTGTGTCATACTTTTTATAGATTCAGTGATATTAGACATTTGTTTTGATAGATCACTGGTCAAATTGATTTGGAATTCTTTTAGTATACACTTTAGCTTAGAGCATGTAAGTATTTCCTCTTCTTGAGTGGAATTATCTTCCAAGTTTCCTTGAAAAGATTTTTCAGGGGTCTGTTTTTCTATCAGGTCTGAGCTGATGTCCCCATGAGATGAATCTGGAGTTGTCATTTTATTTCTAGGGGAGAAGAAGCTTGTTGATTTTTCTGGAACTTTTATTTTCTCCTTCAATTTTGTTTTATTAGTTGTATTGCTTTTTTTATTTAACATAATTAGATCTTTTGTAAGCTTTCAAGTATCAATGAACTTTCGAGCAGAAAATCAGAAGGTTTTTCCTTTTTCTTTTCCTTTCTCCTTCCTCCCCCCTTTCTCTCTTTTTTTTTTTTTTTTTTCTCTTCCTCTCTCTCCTCCTTCCCCCTTCTCTCCCTTCCTTCTTTTCTCTCCCCCTTTTTTCTCTCTTTTTTTCCTTTTTTGTACGTTGAGTTCTCCTACAAAACCAGGGGGGGACAATATAATTCCTTGATATCCTTTTATAATATGGTTCTACGGGTACAGTGATTAATTTCACTGTGTCCGCTTTTATATATACTTTGTTCTTCCAGTGTTTGTTTCCCTTAATATCAAAGGCACAAGTTGTCTTTCAGCTTTCTTGAGTTTGGAATTTGTAATTTTAATTCCCCAGAGTATTAGCATATAAGCAATATGGTTATTGTCCTTTGGGAAATATTCTTAAACCAATATTATTCCCATTCCTTTGTGTCCTCAGACTGAGGTATATGTAGTATCTTGAGTTCCAATTACTATATGTCCCACATTATTTTTGTGTCTCTGCAGAATAATGTATTGTAGGAGATACAGCCAAGCCACTTACCCTTCCTCCCGGACAGGCCCAGCTCACAGATCCGCCTCAGAACTCCATCACTCCTCCTTCTAAGCTGCTATGGGATTCTTTCACCCCTGTATCAAGTGGAAGCTCTTATAGTACCAGGCACTTTATAGACAGTACATTGGGTGATACGTCTTGTACCAGGTCCACTTGTTATATTGCACTGTTTCAGTGCTAGCTCACCGAGATTCTGCTGCTGCGTCAGGCCCACCGGCCCCCTGGGCTTTCTCAGCCGTCTCTGCGTCTCTAATCCCGTTACTGCTGCCTGTTTCGCAGGATTCTGCTGATGCGGCGTCAGATCCACAGGTCCCAAAGTTATACTTTGCGTCTCTGCTCCCGGTAATTTTTACCAGCTCCGCTTTTCGTCTAACGGGGCCTGTCCTGAGAGGGGGTGGTTTAAACCTACTATTCCCAGAAAGGGTACATGTAGTACTGTGGGTTTAAGTGGCTATGGGCTAGGTAGCCAGTATCTAGTAGATAATGGGCATTTACACTTTTAGTATCTCCCTATGAAAAGGAGCATGTTTCTCTGGCGTCTGCTCCCCTGCCATCAACCACGGCAGTCTCACGCTGACGTGTGCATCACTTCCGGTCGGTTATTTAAGGTTTTTAAGGTGCGGTTGGGGCCTATATGGTCACACTTGTTTTTTTAAGGTTTTTAAGGTGCGGTTGGGGCCTATATGGTCAAAATTGGTTATTCAATGTTTTTAAGGTGCGGTTGGGTCCTATTTAGTCACACTTGGTTATTTAAGGTATTTAAGGTTTTTAAGGTGCGATTGGGGCCTTTTTGTCACACTTGGTCATTTAAGGTTTTTAAGGTGCGGTTGGAGCCTATATGGTCACACTTGGTCTTTTAAGGTTTTTAAGGTGCGGTTGGTGCCTATATGGTCACACTTGGTCTTTTAAGGTTTTTAAGGTGCGGTTGGGGCCTATATGGTCACACTTGATTATTTAAGGTTTTTAAGGTGCGGTTGGGGCCTATTTGGTCACACTTAGTTATTTAAGTTTTTTAAGGTTCGGTTGGGTCCTATATGGTCAAAATTGGTTATTTAATGTTTTTAAGGTGCGGTTGGGGCCTATTTAGTCACACTTGGTTATTTAAGGTTTTTAATGTGCGGTTGGGGCCTTTTTGGTCACATTTGGTTATTTAAGGTATTTAAGGTGCGGTTGGGGCCTATATGGTCCCACTTGGTCTTTTAAGGTTTTTAAGGTGCGGTTTGTTGCCTATATGGTCACACTTGGTCTGTTAAGGTTTTTAAGGTGTGGTTGGGGCCTATATGGTCACACTTGGTTATTTAAGGTTTTTAAGGTGCGGTTGGGGCCTATTTGGTCACACTTGGTTATTTAAGGTTTTTAAGGTGCAGTTGGGGCCTCTATGGTTAAAATTGGTTATTTAATGTTTTTAAGGTGCGGTTTGGGCCTTTTTGGTCACACTTGGTTATTTAAGGTTTTTAAGGTGCGGTTGGGGCCTATATGGTCACACTTGGTCTTTTAAGGTTTTTAAGGTATGGTTTTGTTCTTGAATGGTCTGATTGATTTGCTTGTTTTCTTTCAACCCCAGGTGTAAACCCTATGTGGCAGCAGATTTGTTTGTACTCTTTGGTCAACTTACTGAACGTGAATACCCTGAGAAGAAGAGCCGACTAATGGTAAGTGTCATTGCTTTAATTTTTCTTTTAATGCGTATAGGTGCAATTATGATATTGCTGTAGTCTTGTCACATGAGTTTTTTCAATCTATATTGTATACCAATGAATTTAACACATTGTTACTTTACTTCTTGACATTGCTGCATTGCTGATCATGTATTTCAATGGGCTTTACAAGTATAAGGTCATTGGGTGGGGCTTATAAAGGTCATTATGACGGCAGGGGAAGGAGTTATAAAAATGGGTGTGGTTTAAAAAGGGGAGGGGCTACGTTTCGCCCTGGCGCCCCTCCAACTTGAAAGTTCACCAGCCGCCACTGGGGTGTATCCCTTTCTGATTTGCTCACACATTGGCGCCTCCTGATTGGGTGAATTTGATAGACAGCGTTTTCAACCAATCAGAAGGCGCCATTGCCTATTTTCTTCCGGAAAAGTCTCCGGGAGCCTCATTAGCGTCAGGGATGTCCGTGAGTGCGGATGTAAGGTTTTTTTGGGGGGGTTTTTAGAGCCCGCTTCCAGGGCGGGGCAGAAGAGGAGGAGGAGGCTGGAGACATCGCGGGGAGGTAAGTACAATGTAGATTATGTTTAGAATATTTAGAATGTTTATTTATTTACTGTAAATGTGTTGCACTCATTTTTTTATTTATTTTCCCTAAGTGGCTGATCTGAATGGACATCTGCAAAGGTAAGTGGTCTTAATTATTTTATTTTAGTTTAGAATTAGATTATTTTATATATAGATAGCATTTATTGTATGTTAGCTAGGGGTATGTGTTTTATATAGATAGCATAGCATGTATTGTATATTAGATTGTGGTATTTATTTAGATAGATTGGGGGATTTATATTAGATAGATAGGATGTATATTAGATTATGGTATTTATTTAGATAGATTGGGGGATGTATATTAGATAGATAGGATGTATTGTATATTAGATAGGGGTGTATTGTATTGTATTTAATTGTATTGTATTGTATTATATTGTATTGTATTATATTATATGTATTGTATTGTATGTATTATATGTATTTCCTTTTCAGGTGTGTCATTTTTTTTTCTGTAGCGGGGGAGGGGGTTGTAATGTATTTTTTTATTTTTTGTAATGTTCCTTTTTTATTTTTTGTGATGTACATTTTTTATTTTTTGTGACTTAGGTTTTTTATTTTATGCAATGGAGATTTATTATTTTTTGTGACTTTAGGCTTTTTTATTTTCTGTAATTAGAGTGGTGGGGGTTATTAGGGGGTAGGTAGGTAGTGTAGGTGTTAATAGGTTAGTGTAGAGGCTGTTTAGTTGATGTTTAATTTTTTATTGGGGGGTATAGTGCAGTGTAGTGTTTATACTTAGTGTCATTATGGTCCTTGAGGGCCGTCATGGCACTTATGTGGTTAATGTTGGGTTGTAACAGGCACATAATGGTCTTAATATACCCTTATGGAACTGATGGGGTTAAATAGAGGCTTATGAGGGTCTGTATGGATCCCCATGAGTGACAGGGTTAATTAGCGGTTTATGGGGGTCTGTATTGACCCCCATGAGTGAGAGGGTTAATTAAGGGCATATGGGGGGCTGTATTGACCCTCCTGAGTGACAAGGTTAATTAAGGGTTTATGGGGGTCTGTATTGACCTGCATGAGTGAGGGGGTAAATTAAGTGCTTATGGGGGTCTGTATTGACCCCCATGAGTGACAGGGTTAATGAAGGGCTTATGGGGGTCTATATTGACCCCCATGAGTGACAGGGTTAATTAGGGGTTTATGGGGGTCTGTATTGACCCCCATGAGTGATAGGGTTAATGAAGGGCTTATGGGGGTCTATATTGACCGCCATGAGTGAGGGGGTTAATGAAGTGCTTATGGGGGTCTGTATTGACCCCCATGAGTGACAGGGTTAATGAAGGGCTTATGGGGGTCTATATTGACCCCCCTGAGTGAGGGGGTTAATGAAGTGCTTATGGGGGTCTGTATTGATCCCCATGAGTGACACAGTTAATGAAGTGCTTATGGGGGTCTGTATTGACCCCCATGATTGACAGGGTTAATGAAAGGCTTATGGGGGTCTGTATTGACCCCCATGAGTGACAGGGTTAATGAAGGGCTTATGAGGGTCTATATTGACCCCCATGAATGACAGGGTTAATTAGGGGTTTATGGGGGTTTGTATTGACCCCCATGAGTGACAGGGTTAATGAATGGCTTATGGGGGTCTATATTGACCCCCATGAGTGACAGGGTTAATGAAGGGCTTATGGGGGTCTATATTAACCCCCATGAGTGACAGGTTTAATTAGGGGTTTATGGGGGTCTGTATTGACCCTCATGAGTGAGGGGGTTAAATAAGTGCTTATGGGGGTCTGTATTGACCCCCATGAGTGACAGGGTGATAGTGTATATATATTTTTTTTTATAACGGGTCCTTTAAGGACCCGTAACGCGGGAATTTCGAATTTAAGGACCCCCACTGCGATGGCTAATGTGGGGTTAATGCAGGTCTCCGAGCTTATCTCGGATCCCATGGGGTTAATGCGGGTTTCCGAGCTTATCTCTGATCCCTTCTTGGGTAAGTTGTACGTGGCTGGGCTTTGAGCCTAGTTTTCGTTTTTTTCGGCGGCCATTTTTTCTCTCGCTTAGGGGATTTTCGTGTGTCTGAACTCGGGAATTTGGACTTAAATGGAGGTGTAACTTCACTTTCAGAGGTCCTGGATGCCCCCCGCCCCCCCCCCTTGCTATGGGTAAGCTTTTTATGTATTTTTTTGTGAGTATTTAATGTGTTTTGACTTTTTTTAGGTGCGCGCGGTTCGGCCGTTATAGTCGTATTTTTGGTGCATGTGGGTGTTTGTTCCGTTAAGGTTGGTTCCGAGGTCGTTTTTTTTTCTAAGTCGAGCGTGTGTGTTTTTAACCGCGTGTGAGGCGCCTTTGACAAACACAGCCGACATTGGAGCCTCCACCTTCCGCAACTGCGGACCCTCGCAAAGCATGACGACGATCGTAGTTTGACAACTATTATATGTGATATATATATATGATATTATATATATATACAGTATCTCACAAAAGTGAGTACACCCCTCACATTTTTGTAAATCTTTTATTATATCTTTTCATGTTACAACACTGAAGAAATGACACTCTGCTACAATGTAAAGTAGTAAGTGTACAGAATTTATAACAGTGTAAATTTGCTGTGCCCTCAAAATAACTCAACACACAGCCATTAATGTCTAAACCGTTGGCAACAAAAGTGAGTACACCCCTAAGTGGAAATGTCCAAATTGGGCCCAAAGTGTCAATATTTTGTGTGGCCACCATTATTTTCCAGCACTGCCTTAACCCTCATGGGCATGGAGTTCACCAGAGCTTTACAGGGTTCCACTGGAGTCCTCTTCCACTCCTCCATGATGACATCACAGAGCTGGTGGATGTTAGAGACCCTGCTCTCCCCCACCTTCCGTTTGAGGATGCCCCACAGATGCTCAATAGGGTTTAGGTCTGGTGACCTACTTGGCCAATCCATCACCTTTACATTCAGCTCCTTTAGCAAGGCAGTGGTCGTCTCAGAGGTGTGTCGTCTTGTTGGCATTCATGGTTTCCTCAATTAACTGTAGCTCCCCAGTGCCCACAGCACTCATGCAGGCCCAGACCATGACACTCCCACCACCAAAAGTATACATCTATACTGAGGAAAGGTAGTTGAAATAATCCATAAGGCTTGATAAGAAAATAAAAAGCTTTATTAAACTTTAACTGTGCATTTAAACAATTACTATTTTTCGGTGATCCTTCCACCATGAAAAACACTCTCTAAAATGAATTAGTAGCAGGGAGCAGAGTAATATGAACTGTTGGCAATGTACACAAACACTTTCTACCCACTACCATCCTGCAGTTGTGGTTTGCCAGTGTAGATAGCACTCCCCCCTAGGTGGGTCCACTCCAGAACGATTATTTCATTCATAGGGTGGGGAGATGTGGATCCCATACAGCTGGGGGCATGAGTAAATTATTTTAATTAATAGTTTAAATGCACATTAAAAGTTTAATAAAGTTTTTTTTTATTTTTATCAAGCTATACCTAACTATTATTTAGCAAGCCTTTTATAAAACCTCTAAAGTGGTGCTTTAAACTTCATCAGATAAATATATTTAATGTCATGGGAAGCTTGGAAAAGTAAAGAAAAACTTAGTGGCAAAAAATCCATCACATAAACTCCTAGTTGTCTAATCAGCCACCCATAATAATACATTGTCAGCCCTATTAAATTTCCTCAATGTGTTAAACCATTGCCCGAAACGCTATTAAATTGGCCCCATAAAGCAACCCACCAACGACTTGCGGGTTAAGGGTGAAAAAACCTACGGGACGTTGAAATCTTACCTCCATTTTTCAGTGACGTAATGATGGTGATCTCTTTTGCCATTGGCTCCGTCTAAACCCGTAACTACTGGTTTGACTAATTGATCATGTTCACAGCCGCACATGCAACGAGCGCAAGAATGGTTTACGGGTTTGCGTCTCCAGCCCGTAGCTCGCAGTCTTGTTCAATTTAATAGCTCTCTAATGCGGGTGTCCCATTGCCGCTACGGGCTTTTAATTTAATAGGGCTGTTAGATTTTCATAAGCTCTGGATACCACTACTAATGCCTTGTTGGGGTAGCATTGCAACAGTACCCACTTGAATATAATAGAACAGTAGCTCTCAACTCTTTTGATCAGGGTATTCACTGATTAACATCCAATGCTTATGGAGACCACCTTTAAGAATATTTTAACTGGGTTGCGCACCAGAGAAAGGGCTGCCCAGAGGAAGGCCAGAAGCTGCCGCTGTCAGGAGCAAGGTACGGTGGGGGATCCAGTGAGGGGAGGCAAAGCCAAGAGAGCCCTATTGCACCCAAGTGGGACAAAGCCCTGAACCTCCCAAGCCATTACCCTCTGTGGGCAAGCCAGCACTAGAGTAGAGCCCAGAATAGGCCTGACAGCCAGACAGCAGAACAGGAAGCCGCCATTTTAAAAGACGGCAAAACAGGCATAATTCCAGGAGTCTGCTTGCCCTGCTACTACTCCAGAGGCCCTCATACAAGCATACATTATTTCATAAATAATATCATCTACCTGATTGGTGCCTGATCCGCCTGACACGTAACTGGGTTGGAAAGGACAGAGCTGCGTAACCCAGAACTATAGATAAGAATAATAAGCAATTTACCCTTAGATTGTACGTTTGCGAGTTTTCAATTGTGTGTCCGTGTCTTGGAAACAAGCACTATGTGCATTTGATTATATGCTCAATAACAGGGCCCTCCATTCTTTATAAGGTGTTAAGTTTGTTTTTTGCCTTGTACAATACCACTGTACAGCGCTACGGAATATGTTGGCGCAATATAAATAAAGACAATAATAATAATAATAATGTGGTTTCTCTAGAAGATCCCCCAACACTGAGAGTACCAGAGGGGCACTGCTGCCAACCAGTGGACTACATTTGTACTGCTTGCACCTTTACTGGCCTGCTTACAACCATCATAATATTTGACTTCAGTGGTAACACACAATATACCAAAAGAGTCATTTTTTTAATTACTTTTGTCCGGGACTATATCCTGCTACACTGCCACTAGGGAGCCTGATTGGCCGTTTCCTCAACGTCTTGTATACTACGTATCTTTAATTATCAAGGGCATGTATCCATTGAGGCCAATGCCTAAAGCAATGCGCCCTTGGGACTGAATCTCATTCTGAGGGGTGTACCCTAATGGATCGCTAGCACAGCAGCACAGAAAACTATAACTGGCAAGCATACTATCACTAAACAGCTGACTTACTAAAAGATCTTGACCGCCTGCTGGGACTCCGTACATCCAGCCACTCTGATCCTATGTTTAATTCACTGCACAAAACATGACGGCAAGAGATGGGGAGAAATAAAAGAGCCCTACCAACAAAGAGAATTACAGATTTCTGTAAACCTCCAAGGGCAATGAAGGAGGTGGCATCAGACCCTTCGGGTGAATCTGGGGATGAGGGCCTTGTAGACCCGCCCCACCCCAACATGAACCTCTCTAAAAGCTCCTTAGCCCAGATCGAGGGACTATTGCAAGCATACATGACAAAACATTTGATGCCATCAAGAAAGATATTCATGAACTGGGCCAAAGAACCCACTTGCTTCATAACCCTCCTAGCAAAATGTTTGCATGAAAAAATGCAAACCATTTTTGCATTTAAAAGAAAACTGTTGCAGGGCATGTTTACACCCTCAGGATGTGAGCATGCTCAGATCTGCAGCCAATCAGCAATGCTGATTGCAGCCAGCATAGATGACTATTACACTGGGTCCTTAAAGGACCATAAAACAATATTCAAGTAAAAATGGTGCACGTGTCTCTCTGTGAGTGCAGGCAATTCACTGGGGCTGGGAGAGATCACAAGGGCAATTCACTGGGGCTGAGGGAGGTAATAGGGCAATTTACTGGGGCTGGGAGAGATCACAGGGGCTATTCACTAGGGGTGGGGGAGGTGATGGGGTAAATCACTGGGGCTGGGGGGTTACAGGGACAAATCACTGGGGTTGGGGGAAGTTTCACCTGTGATGTAGCTAAAACAATCAGTGAAAGAAGGGACCCAGACCTTGTTTTGGGTATTACAGAAATCTAAAGGAAAGATGCCAGCTCAATCCCCAGGCCAAAAAGATACAATGTATTAGTTATGCTAATTTTTCCTGGGAATTTCAGGCGGTGTCACTGTTCAGATGTTTATTTTGGTATTTTTTCATGCAATTTATTTTTCATAAACTACTAATTCTCCTCTATTAGATGCATTAAAAACCCAGCTCACTTGAATATGCCTTTAAATCAGAAAATTACCCACAAAGGGACTTCATATGTTAGAAGAATTGGTGGCTAAATGGCAGATGAGATTTAACACAAATGAATGTAAAGTTATGCATTTGGTAAGGAAAAATAAACAAACAATTTATAATCTTAATGAGGAATTGAGTACATTTTAACTGCAAATAAGTTATGAATTATCTAACTTTAATTATGACAAATGGCAGTGGTGTAAAGTGCTAGGCTCTCCTTGTCTCTCTTTATCCCTACGTTCAGCAGATAAGGTTTTGGGGACTGGCACTTATCTTAGGACAGGCTTGTCGAGAACCAGAGCGTTTGTGTGAAGTATATGACAAGCTAACAATCTTAGAATATCCCCAAAAGAAAGAAAACTAAGAAGGAAGTCTGACTGTCTGATGAAAGTAGCCCAGGAAAGAAGAAAAGTGAAAAGTAGTAGAGATAAGAAAAGATTTGTCCAACTGAATGCAGAATTCCAGAGGATAGCAAGAAGAGACAAGGAGACATTCTACAATAAGCAATGTAAAGAGATTGAAGAAGATAAGAGAATGGGAAAATCAAGACATCTCTTCAAGAAAATTAGGGATCTCAAAGGAACCTTTCATGCCAAAGTGGATGTGATAAAAGACAAAAATGGTAGGGAAGAAGATCACATAAAGAGGTTTCAGGAGTACACCGAAGATCTATACAAGAAAGATCTTAATAGCAGTGATGACCTCAATAGTTTGTCTAATAAACTGTAGACAGATATCTTGGAAAGTGATGTGAGATGGGCCCTAGGATGCTTTGCTGATAACAATGAGGTAGGAGTTAATGGAATCCCAGCTTAACTATTCAAAAAAAGATGATGCTATGAAAGTGTTGTTTGCATTATGCCAACAAACTTAGAAAACTCAACAGTGGCCAATAGATTGGAAAAGATCAGTCTACATCCCAATCGCAAAAAAAGGCAGTGCCAAAGAGTGCTCCAATTATCAAACATTTGCACTCATTCCACATGCTAGCAAGGTAATGCTTAAGATCCTACAAGCTTGAATCCAAATATATATGGACTACCAGATGTGCAAGCTGGATTTCTGCAGAGGAAGAGGCACAAGAGATTAAATTACCAATGTCCTCTGGATGATAGAGAAAGCAAAGAGTTCCAGAAAAAAAAAATCTACTTCTTTTTCATAGATTATACTATGTTCAAGATCGGGAAGGTAGTGCGACAAGGTTGTATATTGTCACCTTAACCTTTTCAACTTATACACAGAGTGCCTCATCTGTAAGACTGGATAAATCCAAAGCTGGAATCAATATTCCTGTAAGAAATATCAACAACCTCAGATACGCTGATGATACTACTCTGATGGCTAAAGTCTCAGTTCCTGGCAAATAGATGGGGAAGAAGTGGGGGGCAGTAACATATTTTTGTATTCCTGGGATCCAAGATCTATTCAGATGGTGGCTGTAGCCATGAAATTAAAATACTTTGGCATCTGGGAAGGAAAGCTATGGCAAGCTTGGACAAGCTAGTAAAAACGTTCAACAAAGGTCTGCATAGTTAGAACTATTATATATACTGGTATTACAATACAGATATTGTGAGCCCGACCATAAAAAAGACTGAGCTCTATAAACTGAGTGCCTTTGAATTGTGGTGTTCGAGAAAACTGCTTAGAGTCCCACTTTTAAAAACAAATGAGACTAGAAAATAATGAGAACACTGGGGTCCTCCAGAGGAGAGCCCAGTGCCTTATCCACAACCTTGCATCTATGACACTGCTCTGTCTTGGTTTACATATTATCTCGAAAATTGAACATTTGGTGTCTCCTTCTTTGGCAGCTCCCATAGCCTCCAGAATAAAATTTAAAATTGGACCCTAAACCATGGGTGTAGGAGCCCAAAGAAAATTCTGGGGGGATAATTCAACTCTACTCCAAAGAACAGGAAGCATATATATATATGATAAATTATAAGTCAAAGCGTTCATTGTCCCCCCATCCCCCCGGTTCCACGCCCCTGCCCTAATCCCGAACATGTAAAAGATATAAAGTGTTCTTATCTTCGATGAAGCATCAGCGAATGCGCGCGTCGGCCACCATAGACACATCCTTACTTCCTGGTTTGCGTCACTACAGCAGAGGAGCTCTAAACGGCCGGGCCTGCTCATCCTAATCCATTGCCATCCAAACTCTGCTTATACTTTATATATATATATATATATATATATACACTATATATCTTTTATTTAAAGACTCTATAATCTAAAAAGTGTTATATTGTGTCCAAACTCCCCTCTGAGTATAGAGTATAAAGCAAATATAGAAAAGTGTGATTATAAAAATATTTTCCTTAGTATTTATACATGCTTTGTATATTTATATATGTATGGTATTCCTTGTTATCTTGTGGGGATGTTATATTCAGCTATAATCAGGGTAGTTAATACATTACTTATAGTTTTTTTTTTTTTTTTTTTTTCAACGGTTTTTATTAGGTAACCAAATAAACCGGAGGATAACATAAAAGCCAAGTAGCAGGTTTGACATTATTAACATACAATCACACCCAATTAAGGGGAAAAAGAAAAAGGAAAAGGTTAACATAACATTACACCATAAGAAAATACCATATAATCATTGAAATAAAGTTAACCAAAAAGATATATCCCCACTTGTGGGAAGGTCTAAGGGGAGCCAGGTTACCTAAGGGTGATATATATCCTATGGAGAACCTTAATAGAGGTCTCCAGTATATTACTGCTCAAAGATCCCGGGTTAGGCTTCGCCAAGAGTTTTGCCAAGTCTCCATATCCCACTTGCAATTTAAGTCTTCTTCCCATTTTTGCATATATTTTGGAAGGGGGGTGGCGGGAGGAGAATTAAAAGTATCATACAGAATACCCACAATACCTTTAGTAAGAGGAGCAGACAGGCATAACCTAGTAAACCAATTTGAAGTCGGTTTACCTAGTGTATGATCTAACGTGGAGAGAAAGTATTTAAATCTACAAAATGTATAATGTTCCTGAATGGGGATGTTGAATTCTTCTTTTAGTTGAGTGTATGTTAAGGTAGTATTATCTCGATACCAGGAATTCACTGTCAGTAGGTTATGGGATTTCCACCATAGTAAAGAGGCTGCAGGGAGATTATCCGTGAATCTGGGGTTGGGAATTAAGGGAGAAGGAGTAGGATACCTCGGGATTCGCTGAAAATTGCGGACAGCCCATGACCAAATATTTAAGGAATGCTTTATATACGGACTATCCAGTTTACCCAAACATATAAGTGGGTTTGGGATCCATGGAATGGAATCCCACGTATATGGGGCCATCATAAAGTTCTCAATAAATATCCAAAGAGGCTGGTGAGTAGGGGAGTGTGCAATTGGAACAAAGGCCAATTGTGCCGCTTTAAAATATAGTTTCAAATTGGGGCAGGAGAGACCTCCTTTTGATTTATGGATTAACATAGTTGATTAAGAGATACAATGTGATTTATTCTGCCATATAAATTTAAAGATTTGGCGCTGTAATATGTCTAAATCCATGTAATTCAAGGCAATCGGTAGGGAGCGAAATAGATACATAAGGCGGGGAAGGAGGTTCATTTTAAAAAAGTGGATATGTCCTAACCATGAGATAGGCAGTTTTGCCCATGCCAGTAGATTTTGGGAGAATGTTTTGTAGATGGCCGTATAGTTGGACTTGTGTAGATGTGCGGTGTTATGGGTGAGATTCCCACCCAGGTATTTAATATGGTTAGAAGGCCAATTAAAATTAAAGTGCTGTTGCAAAAAGGTTAAGTCTGAGGGGGGTAAGGAAATATTTAGAACTTTCGTTTTATCCACATTTATGTGGAGCCCAGAGATTTTACTGAATGTTCCCAGTAAGTAAAAGAGGGCAGGAACTGAAGTGCAGGGATCTGTCAATGTACAGAGGATAATATCTGTGAATAAGGCACACTTAAAGTGATGGTGGCCTATATTAATGCCTTTAATGTCTGCATTTGATCTAATAGCCTGAGCTAAGGGTTCAACGGCTAGAGAAAAGAGTAAAGGGGATAGAGGGCAGCCCTGTCTGGTCCCCCTCTGAATAGTAAATATAGCCCTTGCTTGACCAGAAATTTTTAGGACTGCTTGAGGGGATTTATAATAGCTATTAATCATGTTCACAAAACGTCCTGTAAGGCCGAATTTCGACAATACTGCTCTTAAATACGGCCATTCTAGAGAGTCAAAGGCCTTCTCCATATCCAGGGCTAGAAGGCATAACATAAGGGCGTATGGTGTTTACCCACCCAGTGCATGGTATCCAGAATCCGCCTAATGTTATCCCCTGCTTGCCTAAAGGGGATGAAACCCACTTGATCCTTATGAATTAGTGAGGGCAGAAAGTTAGAAATGTTATCGGCCATCAATTTAGCAAGTATTTTGACATCCCCATTTATATAGGCCTGTAATTTTTAACCTCCAGTGGGTCTCGGCCCTCCTTTGGAAAGAAGACCATGTCCGCTTGGTTCAGTTCAGGTGGAATGTTGTGACCGTCTAAGATCGCGTTAAATAAGGTCACTAAGTGAGGAGCCAAAATTTCTGCATATTTTTTTGTAGTACAAGTTAGAAAATCCGTCCGGACCTGGGGCTTTACCTAATTTGTTTTGTCTCCAAAACTTCCTCTAACCGTAATTAGAGAGTTCAGACCATCTCTTTCTTGAGCCAAAATATGTGGAAGGTCGTAAGACTCAAGAAAGGTGGAGATTTGATTAGTATGTTGCCTCTGCGTGGAAGAATAAAGCTTTTGAAAAAAGGTGGTGAAGGTTTCTTTAATCTCATTTGGGCTATACGTGATGTTCCCAGAGGGGTTTTTGATCTTGAAAATTTTGGAGTGGGCTAGCTTCCCCTTTAATTTTCTATCAAGCAGAGAATCCAGTTTGTTAGCTTTTGTGTAAAATTTATGGCCCGTCCATCTCAATGCTTTTTCGGTTTGCGCTGAAAGTATTAAATACAATTCTGCTCGTAATAGGTCTATTTGTTTACGCCGTTGGGTTGAGGGATTGGTCTGGTTAGATTTTTCTAAAGCTAAAAGTGATGCTCTGATCTCAACTTCCCTTTTTCTTTGCTGTCTCTTGTGTGCAGTAGATAGTTTAATGCAAGAACCCCTAATAAAAGCTTTGTGTGCTGCCCAAACCCACCCTATATCTGCGCCTGGGGTCAAGTTATCTAAGAAGTATTGGCTGAGATCCGAGGCAACCTGGTTCTGAAAGGCTTGATTGGAGAGGAGCGTATCATTAAGCTTCCATGAATAAGGGGGTTTGTACATAATGCCAAAATGAAGGGACATGTGGACCACAGAGTGGTCGGACCAGGGACAGGGGCGTATTTCGGAGGCAACTAAGCCATCCGACAAAGATGAATCCATTAGCAGTGTATCTATTTTGGAGTATGAGCCATGCACTGGGGAGTAAAATGTGTACTCCTGTCCACCCTGATGTTTCAGTCTCCAAGTATCCAGCAGATGGAGCTCCTCAAGAAATCTATGAATGCGCTTACGTTTTTTGGAGAATTTGTCTCCCTGGGACTTAGAGCACCTATCCATGCTAGGGTCTAGAGCTAACTTAAAATCCCCCCCTAGAATGATTTTGCCTGTATCCATTGTTTTGAGATGAGCAAGGAGTTTAATGAGAGTATTATGGGGGGCGGTAGTGGGGGAGAACAGAGCTATAAGAGAGATCCTAGTATTCAGAAGGGAACCTGTTAGTAAAATGTAGATGCCCTCTGGGTCTATTTTTTTACTCTCCACGGTGAAAGGAAAGTCTTTATGTAGTAGTATAGCCACACCTGCCTTCTTAGTGGGGCAAGTTGAGGTTATAAAGTAGTGGTATGATTTGTGTAACTAAGAGGGGGGTTTTCCTTTAGCAAAACGAGTTTCCTGCATAAATATTACTGAGGGTCGAAGTGATTTATATGAGATAAACGCTTTACGCCTTTTGAATGGGGAGTTAAAACGTTTAACATTGTGAGTAAGAAAGGTGAAAGAGGTGTCAGTCATTGTACCTCTAAGAGTAATGAATGCTCAGGAAGATGTTGAGATCGGCACTAAGCTCATGGCGGCCGAGGACCAAAGGCGCAGGAGGAGCGAAGGACCGGAGCCAGACAACCCAGGATGCAGGGGAGAATAGAGACAAAAAGAACAGTTTAAAACATTGAGAAAATATTTTAAAAAAAAACATTTTACCAAACAATATAAAAAACATCAACAGTATAGTGGGAGTAGATCCTCACTAAATAATTTAAGGCACACGAAGTGCCGAGGGCAAGGAGGGGATCTCCCCAACCTTGGAATCCCTACTAGTGAGGTGGAGCAAAGTATAGGTCCGAGCTTGTATTACGGTTAAAATAATGGACCTGAAGGGGCCCGGCCCTGAGTTAAAAGCTGCCTGGTAGGAGGGTTTTGGGGTCTAAGACTGGATTTACGTTGAGGGGCCTGAGGAATCGCGGTCTAGGCCAGCCCAATGACGGGGGGAGGGGGGCAAGGGTGAGTGGAGACTAGGACAGGGGCCTTTCTGGGAAGATTGGTGCATCCAGCACAGGTCTAAATTATATAGAAAGATCCAAATGGGCATGATGTTGCCTTGTACAGGAGAATGGCATAGAGTGGATGCAGTTTAGGATCCGAACCCTAGGCACAGTAAACATAGGGAGCATACTAAACCTGGTCCAGGGGATAATCAGCTTTGTTTGGGTAAGAGAACCAGGCAATCTAAAGTTCCAAAGTTGCCTTGGTATGTATGTAGGAGTTCAGCATATCCTACTGGGAAGTGCAAGCCTAGAATAATGACTCTGGATTGCAAGTCTTAAGTAGTCATTATTGTGCATCAGGGAAAGCGATCCAAAATCAGATTTTCATGGGTGAGGAATGCACAACCGGATTACTTGGAATGTCCAGCAAGGGTTTAGAAAAGAGCGTAGAAACGTTTGGTGTGACCTCTAGTCGGGAAGGCCTCCGGGGTCGCTTAGGTTTCAAAGCTGTCACCCATTGCGTAGTCGGACGTTGAGAAGGCGGTACATTTGCAGGTTCCACCAAGCTGGGGTCCAGAGAGTTTGAAAGTTCCTACGATCCAGGATCTGGGGCTAGTTGGAATTGAGCCAGGAAAGCCATACATTTTTCCAGTGAAAAAGCTGTATAAGCAGATGAACCCACTTGAAAGGAGAGGCTGAATGGGAAGCCCCATCTATATTTAATTTTGTTGTGAATGAGGATTGCAATTGCGGGCTTCATGAGTTTGCGTTTCCAGAGCGTAGTTGGTGCTAGATCCGCATAAATCTGCAGAATGGAGCAGTCTGTACCCTCAATGGAGGGGGACTTTCTGGCTTCCTGTAGAAGAAGGTCTCTTGCATTCTGGCGGAGAAAGCGGACCAGCACATCCTTCGGTTGATCAGAGCTCGGGGGACCACCAAGGCTCTATGAGCTCTCTCGATTTCCCAAGCTGACTCTGGGTGCCTCTGTAAGATGGACTGAATAGTCATTTGCAGGTATGGCAGAAGATTAGTTACCGCTTTAGGAATGCCGCGGAAGCAAACATTGAACCGTCTGGAGCAGTTCTCTAGATCTTCTAGCTTGGCCTCAAGGGTGGAAATTTGCGTGTTGGTCAATCACCTGCCTATCAGAAGATTGTGACTCAATGATTTGATCTGTTAGGTTTTCCAGGTGATTGGTGTGTTGACCCAGGTCTTGGATTTCCTGCTTGGAGTACTTCCCAGCCACTTTGTTTGATGAAAGACAGTTCTGGAAAGAATGTACTGTAGAGATAACAGACCACAAGGGATTTGTTTTATGGGCTTACAATCCTGGAATACTGTAGATCACCATATACAATAGGTTAGGGTTTTCCTTTGACCCCTGAGGGGTTGGCTTGTTGTGTAACAGCTCTCTGCACCCTGCTCCTAGGCCTTTAGCAATGTGCAGGCGCTGGGGTTGAAAGTGTTAGGTGCTCCTTAGTGGTTCATCACTTCAGCTCTTAGCATCCCCAGATTAGAGGGTACCTGTGCCAGCATGTTTGCTTTTGTTTCATGCCCTTGTTGAGCTGTGTCAACATGTGTGTGAGCAGACTTTTTGACTCCAGGCCCCTTGGGTGTATGGGGCCCCTGAACTGGAAGGTCTGATCTGGTGTAGAGGGTGTTGGTATATAGAGGGGGTCCAATATGCAGTGTCTTTGTTTTTTTCGAGGGTAGTTATGTACCACCTCCCTATGGCTTGTGCCCCATTAGCTTCCCCTGGTGTTTATGCCACCTCTAGCCCCTGCCCGTAGGTACCTCAGCCCGCCTGCACAGTTAGGCCCTCAGATCCTGTACCTCTCTCAGAGTCCTCCTCCTCGAGGGACTACACAGGCCGCAGCTCGGGTCTCCGTTCGGGCTTCCACCCGACCAAAAGCCGCAGCCTCTACCTCCGTCTGCCCAGTTTTCCTCCTCAAGGGCTGTGTGCCTCAATGGCATCTCCGGCCGCCTCCTGTCAGGGGAAGGCCCCTCAGAGGCCGCCCAGGCGTGACAGTGCTGCTAGGCTTCAGGCCCGCACCGACGATCCACTTCTTCGAGCAGGCAGCCTCCAAGCCTCTCGGAGGATGTGTAAGCGGCCCAGAGTTCCCCCCAGCTGGGATGGGGGGAGATGAAGGGTTTTTTTCAGCTTTTTTGCTGAAGTTTGTGCTCACTTGCTGCGGAGCTCCGGCTCCCTGCGTCCTCTCCCTTCAGCAGCTGGCCACGCCTCACATTACTTATAGTTTAAGAGGTAAATGGTGGGCCCCCAATGCTACCACATAGACAGCATCGAATCACTATCATAGCAAAGTTAGCAGCACTCACTTTAGTAAGGAGTTAGTGGTAGGTCCCCAGCTCCACCATAACAGATAGTCAGGGACCATCCCCCTTCTTAATCTTATTTAACTTCATTTTTAGTCATTTCATGTATTATATGTCTTAGCGATTTAGCTTATCACTATCATATTTGCACTGACACATTAACAATCACTGCATTAGCTGTTTTTTCTTCTCTTTAAGCTATAAGGATATTTTCAATTTGTAAGAGTCTTCACATGTGTACTATGTGCGGTATATTTATAGATATCAAGTAATATAAAGGACACTGAGAATTATATTTGAATTAGTGACTATAAGATTAAAAGTACAGACAGATTTTCTTAAATTTATAAGTTTATTTTGTGTCTAAGTTGTCTTAAATATGTTTTAACCAATTTTTAAAAAATATATCAATAAAAATTAGACGTTTTAAATTATGGGATTTGTTTACTTTTCTATTTAATATAGGAGTTTTTCTGGATACAAAAGGGTGTCTCTTCTTTTCTTTTTGTCAAATAAAGCCCTTAACAACATTGCAGACCCTTATATCTCTGATCTTGTCTCCAAATATTCCCAAAACCGCTCTATTCCCTCTGGTAATTACCCAATTAATTTATCCACGGTTGTCACCTCCTCTCACTATCTTCTTCAGGACTTTTCTGGAGCTGCACGTACTCTCTTGCCTCAAAACCTTTAAAGAAGCTTATCAGCTTCAGCGTTAACATGTGCAGCTATTTACTCTACCAAATTGTTCACACGCAACCTAAATGATAACACACAGCCACCTCCACTTGCATACTGTCTTAATCACCGCCATCATGCATCTGTCACTTGTCCTATTTCACAACCCATCATTACCTTCCAGACTGTAAGCCCTTCGGAGTAGGGACTTCACCTCTGTTGCACCAATTCTGTTGCAAGAAGCAATCTGCTGACTCATTTGTTTTGTTTGTATTTCTACTTACATTAGAATTTGTCTATGTAATCTGCACCCTCCGTACTTAATTTTACATTCGAAATAGTGATATAGAAAATGCTGGCACAATAATAATAATAATGATAATACAAATAATAATACTCTCTAAAGATCATGGTCTGGATCTAGAATTTGTAAATTAGGTAAGTAACTTTATCTAATTAGCGTTGTTACTCACTAGGGACTGAGTATGTCCAGTCTTTTGTTTTACACATGACTTTTACTGAAGAAAAAAGGTTTAGAGCCCCAAAGTGTAATCAGCAATTAGTGGCAATAACGGTCATTGACAAAAGATACAGAGAAGCTAGTGGGTAGATCAGAAAGGCTGCCTGGCAGGTAGAATTGCAAACTATGTTATTTTACTGTAGGGGGATGCAATTTTTATTAACATGAAATCGATACAGTATTCATTATAACCTTTTCTTTTTTAAATGTTTGGAAACTGCAATGTAAGTTTGAAATCCAGTGTTTTGGATTTCAACAGATATGCTTCTCTCCACCCCCTATCTGATGTCCAAGGTGGTGGGAGAGAATATACTAAATGGCACTTGATTATGTTTTTTTTATATGTTGTCCTTATGACAGTCTTTATCTGCCTTTTTTAGACTGTAAGTCTGCAAGTTTCAATTTTGCATGGCTTCTTGGGGAAAGCACTATGGACACCGTATTCTAAGCTCAAAGACAGGGCCCTCCATTCTTTGCAATGAGTTAACTTTGAATTTGTAGTTGCCTGGAACTTAACTTATGTATAGCACTACTGAATATGTTGGCGCATTACAAATCCTGTATTGACTATTGCTGGTAAGTCTATACCAGTCAGACTTAAACCCTTGCACTTTAAATGTATATTTCCTCTTATTATTGTTGGCAATACTTACTATACAGTCACTGTTGTTTACTTTGGCTTCAGAATACCTATTAATCAATGCCTGGATATTCAGCTAATGTTTATTTAGGCTATCAGGGCTGATAATTGGCTAATATCACAAGCAAATTCTATTTTAAATGGCCACTGCAGTTCAAAGCCTCCATGCTGCCCAGAAAACCTGAATAATTCTACTCTGAACATTGCAAGTTAAACTTGTGCTCTGTGTGTCATGGAATATTTCACAAATATTTCCAGGTTCAGATATAGAGGTTTTCACTGTTAGGTCAAATAGCATATGTGTACATGCCAAGGCCAGGTCTTGTGACATATTGGATATCCCAGCCAGTCTGTTGGTGTGACAAGCTGCCAGTCTCCACTGGTGTTTGTGTCCAGGTTTCTGGCACTTTGTTAGAGGAACAATACAGGAGGCTTTAATATTTTTCAAATGTTACTATAATATTAGCCAGTGATACAAAATCCTAAATCAAAACAAATGAAAGAAATTAACTACCAATGAAATACTTCATTTACTGAGAGATGGTTTCCTCACTATCTAGCTTCCACCCAGCTGAATCTGGTTGGAGCAAAAACAAAACAAGGCATCCAATAGTTTGTTCACATTCACTGGACTGTATTTTTCAGACTCCAGGTCTTCACTCTGCTCCAAAATGATCATCAGCTCCAAGTTGCTGCCTCTCTGTATGTGCCTTTTTCAAGCTTCAGACACCTGCACGCACACTTCTCTCTGTGTGCCTCTTTCCCAACTCAGACCAGCTGCATACATGACCTAAGCAAGGCCCAGTTGGTATGTGCATATAAGAATGTATACCCCATCACCCATTGAATATAAAATTAGACACAGACCACTTCTTGGGAGATAACTGGCCACAGCATTTATTGGTAAACACAACATGATGTAATAACCATAACGATAAATAAATAAACATAACCCGAGGGGAGGAGCCTGGACAGAGACAGTACACCCTACGCCCTGAAGCCTCATCCAGGGTTTACCGTGTTGGAACATCCGTACCACCGTAGGGTAGGATCTCCCCCATTTTCCACTGTCCCGGCAACTCCCCTCACCACCCGCCGCTGTGACAAAATAAACAAACTTTTGATACCATATAATATATACTTAATGATACATCCACAACAACGAGTACTTCAGACAATAAACAACATAATCCACAACTTACTATTCATCTTTTTTTTTTTTATTAACAGTACAACATATACATCACTTTAACAACAATTCTTTAGGGATGGGTGGGTGGGCATCTGCTCCCATGGCTAGCTGGGGGCAAACTGGTGGAAATTGGCGGCAAAAGCCTATAATGGCTCCACCTCCCCCAGCTAGCCACCTCCTGCCCCTCCCAGGTCCTGCCAGGTCAGGTGGTCCCTCCTTCCAACCCCAGGCAAGCCTGAGGTGGCCTACGGGCCCTTCATGACCTAAGCAAGGCCCAGTTGGTATGTGCATATAAGAATGTATACCCCATCACCCATTAAATATAAAATTAGACACAGACCACTTCTTGGGAGATAACTGGCCACAGCGTTTATTGGTAAACAAAACATGATGTAATAACCATAACGATAAATAAATAAACATAACCCGAGGGGAGGAGCCTGGACAGAGACAGTACACCCTACGCCCTGAAGCCTCATCCAGGGCCTACCGTGTTGGAACATCCGTACCACCGTAGTGTAGGATCTCCCCCATTTTCCACTGTCCCGGCAACTCCCCTCACCACCGCCACAGAGAAGATCGCATAATATCTTTGCGGATTCGACTCCCCCCACCAAAAAAAACACCATGGCCAGCCACATACCCTCCATGGTCCACATCTGCTCATGATCCATCCACGCCGGGGCCACGCCCAGCTCTGGGCTAAGACCGACAAACAAGGCACCTCGCCCGCATGGTCTGATTTACTAATAGCCCACGCTATTTCCGCCCGATACCTTCCAATTCTCAAGACCACATTCTCCGAAAGCCTGTAGGGCTGTTATGGTGGCTGCTTCTGCACCAAGCGAGTGGGCAGCAAGTTCCATGTGGAATATGCCCAAATGCTGCTGGCAATCTCCAACGTTGTAGAATCACTCATAGAGAACCAGTCCCATTTCATCAAGGGAAGGTGCAAACCAACCTCGCGATTGGCTGGACCAAGAGAGCCGTAATCTAGGAAGGGGGAGCAATCAGTGTGCCCAACACACTGTAACTACCTCCTTTCCCCGCCTGCTCAACTTGGCCGTCGCTGCCAAATGGTCACATGATCACCCTGGATCGCCAGACCAGTCACCTGAGGTCGACATACCTTGTCTGTTTACCAACCAAACTCTTGCTACCATCCGACCAGCGGAAAGAGATGACCGCACAGAACCGCAAGGATTCATGCTCGTCACAGACCTCTTTAACCGCAGTAACCAGCCATATGGTCATATGATCACCCTTTGGATCCCTAGACCAGGCACCTGAGGTCGCCCCACCTTGCCTGTATATTAACCAAACTCTCACTACCGGCACACCAGCGGGAAGGAGAGATGGCTGCACAGCCCGCAAGGCTTTGCCCTTATCACAGACCTTCTTCCCGAACAGTGGTATCTCCGGCCCTTGGGAAAAGGCTACCAGTCGCCTGCTGTCCCTTTGCTATACCTCCTGTTCGCCTTTACGATCACCCTTTGGATCCCAAGACCAGGCACCTGAGGTCGCCCTCCCTGCCTGTATACTAACCAAACTCTCACTACCGGCACACCAGCGGGAAGGAGAGATGGCTGCACAGCCCGCAAGGCTTTGCCCTTATCACAGACCTCCTTCCCGAACAGTGGTATCTCTGGGAAAAGGCTACCCGTCGCCTGCTGTCCCTTTGCCATACCTCCTGTTCGCCTTAGCCCCTTGCTTTCTCTATCCATTCCTTCGTCAGGACCCATTAACCCAGCTTGATTTACGATGGGCCACTCTGCTACTTGCCCCCCCCCCCCCCACCTTTGGGGGACTCCTCCTCTGAGCCTACGGATAGCGTACCCAGTGCCCAAACTGTCCAACCTCCCACCGTGGCCTGCAGTCTGAGGCTCGCACCTGAGAAGGAACGTCCTCCATCCTGTCTTTTTGACCTTGTATCTTCATAATACTATATGCTCCTCTATCCGTACTGAGCACAGGGTTTTCAACAACGTAGTCCTGAACAAGCAACTACATACTGAGAAACAGCCTGCACCACCACTGCAATCACTGCCTACTCTACTTACTGCCCTTTGATCCACTGCCAACCAGCGGTGTATAACTCTAGCAAGATCTACGAAGCCAAATACCTTACAGCACATACCTATCACAATAGCTTATGATACCACCTTGAATGATCAAAACAGGGTCCTCCATTTTTAGAAGGTTGTTAATGCTGTATTTTCCCTTGTTTTTATCCCCTGTATTGCGCTACGGAATATGTTGGTGCGTTACAAATAAAAGTTAATAAAGTTAATAAATGATCAAAGCGTGATACAACCGCCGAGGATGTCAGGAGTGACAGCCCTTGTTGCATATAGACCAAAAAAAACACCTCTGTAATAACCCATATATACTCCTCAGTCCGCACGTTGCCAATCCCGGTACAAAGAGTTAATAATATCCTGGAACTCACCTGGAAAAGCATATAATACCCTCTGCTTTATGACTATTACCAGATATCAAGCGTTAGCACCCCGCCAGCACGACCCCTAAGACTTTTTTTTTTTTAATCCAAGACAAAATCTGCCAACTCCTTATACATATCTCCATTACCATACAAAAAAAATATATATACATGTGATAGACCCACTGAACACGCACACCGCTACCCACCAAATGGCGCAATCATGGTTTACAATCTTGCATCTCGCTGCATAACCTACACTACCTCTAACCAGACAGACCAGGGGCCCGACGCAGGTCCCCAGATGCCGTTACAGCCAGATTTGAAAAGAGCTAGGGCATAGCATCAATCTGGGCATGTCCTTGCTGACCGCTCCTCTTACCATTCAAAGGATGTATAATACCTGCTCACGACCGTTTGAGCGTCATACCGTCGTGTCTTACAAACTGCAGAGGATTATAAGACGAACCAGGACAAAAACCTCAAGATAGGATACCACTAAGCAGGACCCTCCACAGCCGGACAAAAGAGGACCACCCGAGCCCAACCACCTCTGTATATGAAAAAAAAAAAACTGCTACCAGCGGACCTAATCCATCAGCTACCCTGCCAACACTATGGAAGAACATGCCTGTGCAGAAAACGACTGAGACAAAATTGACATATAAAAAACACTTGTCCACCTTTAACATCGGTAGCCTAGAGCACCTATGTCTATAATATCAGACGCAAACACCTCTACTATAACTTGGAATTGACCAAACACCTACCCTAGACCCACCTTCAGGAGTCAATATAACCACCCAAGACCATAGTGGATAAGGCATAAGAGTAAACCGTGGAGGAGTATACGACATACCCAAAAAGGGATAATTCTGCTGGAATGCCACCCGGCCTCCTTCCAAATCCCACTACAAACCTGAAACTAGTGGTATGAGAACTGTCTACCTGATCAATGGAACCCACGACGATAGAGATGATGAACGGGGAATGAGTAACCTACGGCACAGAACGGTAATGCGATAAAATGGTAAAGCCTCCCAGCATACCGGGAGGCCTATACCCCTAACGTACCCAAGAACCACAAGCACAACCCTGCCAGGAACATGCAGGAATGACCCCGCAAGACGGCCAAGATGAAAATGATACCAAGGAGAACGAGTACAGGCAAATAGATTTACCCCATATAACTAACCTCCCGGAGGACCGCCTATGAAGGGAACTCAGTCCGGACACCGATCCCAAGCTGCGACCAACAGCACAATAACCTAAATATTATCAAACATACCTGGCAGGAACCTACACAACAAATACTTGCTATGCCCAAGCCATCAGACTCCAAACTCCCCACTATCCCTTGATATGGACCTCTATAAAGTAGACTGTTTATAAACAGCCCCAATACCCCGATGTCAAGGCGGTTAAGTATAATAAGCGCGCAATGTCACTAAACAACCTGGGCACCAACCCGTCTAAGGAGGACACTATGGGGAGGAATTGGCCCTATAACTTTCTAAGGCCTCTCTGCCCTCCTCCCCCCTTAAGACAGCCCCTGGTAACCTGATATATAGGCTTATGGCCCCAATATGCCAAGCAGTTCCATAAGGGTGGTCCACTGACAATCCTTAAGGCACAGCACTAAGCGCTGTACCCAGTGCAGTTGCAGCAAGAACAACCACAAATCATATGATCGTTCCAGACCGCAACTGCTACAGTCTAATCTCACTATAAATCGCCCCAAAATCCCCTGGCGTTCAACCCCTTAGCCTGCAATTGGAGAAGCCAACTGCCACCGCCAGAATTAAAAGTCCTATCCGTCCCCCGTAACTCCAGTATGAACACACTATTATACAAATAACGCAAGGGAAAATGATGAAGTATTAAATAATCACACAACGTCCTCAGACTCGTAGATAATAATATGAAATAGATTTATTGCGGATGAAAACCGCAGTATACAGAATATGTCAATATATATAACAGAAGTCCCATAGACTTGACTATCATATTGACAGAGAATGCTGCTATTAATGTGACCAAGTGCTGCTTACCTACACTGCAGCTCCCAGACAGCATGGCAGCCTGAGAGGGAAGGAAGGCCTGGGGACATCACCAGGAGTCCCAGCACACAGCAAAATGGTACACACAGCCTTCACTAATATGATAATGTGCACTCTGACTACCCCACACAATCTATACACAAACATATATACAATACACAAACATATGTACCCATACAACAAAACACAATACACATATGCAAATACACACAACACATATACACAATGCACAAGAACCACAGAATACCCAAACAAAACCAATATACCTACATAAGCATATATACATCCATATATATCTCCAAATACATACATATATATATATATATATATATATATATATATATATATATATATATATATATACACATATAGATACATACAACAACAAGCACATGTATATCCATATACATAAACACAGAACCAAAAGCACACATATATCCATATATATATATATATATATATATATATATAAATATACATATATATATATAAATATATATATATATATATATACACATAACCACATGCACATATATATATATATATATATATATATATAAATATCCATATACACACACATATATACATATACATATCCATACATAAATATAATACACAACACAAAAAAAAACATACCCAAACACATAAACATACATATACACCCACACACATGTATACACACCTAAACATATATACATACATATATAAGTGTATAATATATAAGCCTACTACAGAGTTATATAATGCAGTTCATAATACATGCTGCCTTGATAGCAGGGACACAGCTTACCCTCCCCTGCACACCCAGAGACAACACAGCCCTCACAGCTGCAGCAACCAGATCTGTGGCCTGAACCAGCTCAGCAGTGTTCACATCAGTGCCCCCCAGCATAGCCTATGACAAGGAGCACTAGCAGCTCCATCCTCTTCCATGGCTAGCTAGGGGCCAATCCCTCATAAGTGCCCCCAGCACTCCACCCTGTGCTCCCTAACACTCTGGAGGCCATAAACAGGAGCTGCACCAGCAGCACATCTGCTCCCATGGCTAGCTGGGGGCAAACTGGTGGAAATTGGCGGCAAAAGCCTATAATGGCTCCACCTCCCCCAGGTAGCCACCTCCTGCCCCTCCCAGGTCCTGCCAGGTCAGGTGGTCCCTCCTTCCAACCCCAGGCAAGCCTGAGGTGGCCTACGGGCCCTTCACTTCTGTGTGTGTCTTTTCTTACAGCTTCTGTGTTTCTCTTTTTCTCCAACTCAAATAAACTCTGCACACACTATTCTCTGTGTCTTTCTTCAGCCCAGACTGACTCCGTTCATTAACAGCCTCACACAGACTGCAAACTGCAGTTTAAAACAGCCTCACACAGACGGCAACTGCAATCTATAAACACAACCATACCCAAATTCCAGGAGTAGTCTTAAGTCATGTCTGATCACGTGCATCTTATCAACTGCTTGGGAAAGTTAACTCTTTTAGTTCTCCTGGGGAAAGATAATTTATTTGTGGCTCACAAACTCTTGTATAACTCTATCACAGTGGGTTATTTAAAATTGTCTTGGAAGGAAACTCCAGGTGACTTATAAGGAAGGAAAGTATTTAAGGAAATTTCTGTAACATAGAAATGCACTAACATCAAATGTTTTTAAAATTATGTATTATATATATATAGAGAGAGAGAGAGAGAGAGAGAGAGAGAGAGAGGCTGAGCTACCACCAGCACTAAGGCCCCTGGCCTCTGAGGGGCCCTCGCGGACCTCTCACAGCCCCTGCAGACCTCCTGTGGGTCCCCTAAGCAGCCTCCATGATGGAAATGACTGAGCATTGATGTACTTTTTATAGGTCATACATTACACCACTTGCTTATTTCCATGTGACTTTAATTAATTCTGTTAATCTGTTTTGGGTTGTAATTCAGATAGGTTAACCATTGCAGTTTATATATGTGATGATGTTGTGTATTATTCACAACAGATGATGTAAAACATGTATGCAGACTTCACACACCATACTAACCTATATAGGCTAGTAATTCACATTCATGGCTATTATTGCCACATGTATGATCTTCTATATGTTAGCCATGCTTTGCTTCACTCGTCATTAACAACTGAACGACGCGGAGGCTGCACAGGCTCCCTGGGTCAGCCTGTAGCGTCACGTGACCCAGCGGAGCCTGTGAGGCTATTAGCCAATCAGGAGCGTCGGGGGGCGTGTCGGAAGCCCGTTTCGCGCCATTGAACACAGCAGCGCGGTCTCCCGACTGGAATCCCACCCACCCACCCTGTATTTTGTTGTTAACAGATGTATGGTTTATTCTTTTAAAAAAAAAAAAAAAAAAAAAATAAGTATATATAATATATATAATATAAATAAGTAATGTTGAAATTAATATATATTTTGGTTAAGAATTCGGAGAAGTGGCTATTGTATGTTGTGTATTGTTAATTTATGTCTGTGCGGCGGGAGGTGAGTTGCCCGGCCCACTGGCCTAAGGGGGCGATGGCCCCACCTCACAGGGCGTGCTTAAAGATAAGCATTGGGGCTTTGGGCAGGGCTCAAAGCGTGAGGTCACTGTTCGTGGCCGGGCTCCTCCCCCGGAAGGAAGGACTAAATTAGTCATCTAAACAAGTTATGGTTGTTTGTTTATATTGTGTCTAAATAAAGCTGTGGCCCGTTGTTTCTCCCAACTCAAGTTGTCGTGTCAGTTATTCCATCAACTAGCCTGAATGGATCATGCATGGGTCATGATTTCATACAGTAGTAGGTCATTATATGAGTTGTAATTGAGTTGGATTTTAGCAATCAAGGCTTCTTATGACTTTAGTCAGATTACATTTGTCACACGTTTGTTTTTCATCGTGCAGCGATCCTTTAACTAACACTTGGTAGTGCTGGGCAATGTTACACTGAATCCAGTGGGTCATAGGCGACTGCTGCCCTCATGTGGTAGATTTGAATTGCATCACTCCCCAGCTGCTTGTGAATTCATTCACAGAGCCTCGAGGAACAGTGTGGACTAACATAACCAAAACTTACATGGAATCCTCCTAGAGTGGCTCAGCAGCAAAGGAGGAATGCAATGCTTGATCAGAGCTATCAATGGAGCCACATGGTTTATTTGTCATCAACGATTTGCATAGTTGATCTAAATATAATTGCTGTCTTGCTTATTTTGTCAAAGGAGATAAACCACATGAAACTGTGAAGGCTCAAATATACTTCAGTGGTTGACTGGTTCTCGTGTTAAAATGAGATGTATCTGATATTTTTGGGCTAGGTCATTCTTGGGGAAGATTAAAATATTTCCTCTGTGTATTGTATACTTAAGCTAAACGTGATAGCTCTCTGGATGGGCCAAAATCTTATAGCACAAAACACAGTAATGACCTTTATGTATGTTTCAATGTGACAAGGTGTATGTATATGGCAAATAAAATGGCAGGTTAGGGTTAATTTACTCTTAAATGTTATTAAGCAGACTAACAATGCAGCTGAGAGCCTCTGCATTCTTGAGTCATGCCACACCTGCTTCTCGTGTAGTTTAAGCTGGTAATTAATTATGAAGCTAGTGGAAATTAGAGGAAATTATATCTTCCCGCGGGCAAGAGCTAGAGGATTTACTGAGTCAGTAGTCACAGAAGAAAGAGATGTCGCATCCCACGCATATATACTGGTAAATAAGAAAGGGCGGATATACCTGCGGCCACTGACTGTCCAAGTGTACAGGAGGGTGACGACATCAATAATTAATTGAGTGGACAATGTACTGATTTACACACGTACAGAAAACAGAACAGACTGATTACATTACAGCTGGGAAAGGAAAAATAGGTCAGTTCTAAAAATTATGACATATTCCAGTTGTTCAGTTAACCCCTATCCTAGTGATTGTTTGGCAAGAATAACAAAAATTCTCAAAATGGTATTCTATGAGCCTGTGATTTGTGTTGTATATTGGAAGGTGAATAGAAAACAGTCATTACAGCTTCAGAGAACGCCTTTGTAGAATCTTCTGAGAATCTTAGTGAGTCTGGTCAATGTTTAATCTGAGAAATGACATTTTTTGTTTTGGATTCAATTTTTTGTCTAAAATTTCAAAGTTTCAGGGTTGGTAAGTAAATTCCCAGTGTCTATCAAATTGTGCTCATAACCAATACTTCTTTACTGATTGACTGCTCTTGCATTTTTATTTTAATTTGTACTATTTACAATTCTGTACTTTGTCTAATTGTACTCTTTTTTTTAATTGTCCTCTCTTTCATCCCTCTATCACTCTTAAATTTCACTCCGTTTCTGCTTTACCTATTCCTAATCAGTTATTCTTGCCCAGGTTTCTCATTCCCCCATTCCCTTTAGTTTGTAAATTTGCGAGTTGCAGGTTGCTTTGGGAAAAAGCGCCATGCACGTAAGATTTTAAGTTCAAAGACAGGACCCTCCATTCTTTTTTCATGTTGTAATATTGTATTTTGCATTTTCCTTAACCCCTGTATAGCGCTACAGAATATGTTGGAGAGTTACAAATAAAGTATGATGATAATAATAATAATAATAATAATAAATCAGGGAATATTAGAAGTTGTAGAGCTCACTTCTGTGATATATTGGCATCTGGTCTCAAAGCTCATATATATATATAGAGACCCAAGTCTAATTATTTGGCCTATATCTGAAAATATGAACATCAATATTTGAACCGGTGGCTGGCAAGAGAAACATGGAAGCATGTTTTATTATTAAGAGCACTGATATCTATGGGATTAAGTCACAATCTCTCTGATCTTGGAAGCAATCCTGAGATTGTGGGGCTCCTTTAAGATGGGAGTGAAAACAATGGTGCTAGGCCAAACTCTGCACCTGGTTGGGCATCCTGGGATGGGCTTTACTGGGGAGCTCACATTCTAGTGAAATGTGATTGTGTTTTGGAAATGATGACCACAGGTGGCTGGGCCTTGTGTTATGCAAGTGATTCGTTTGTGTGAAGATTATATGTGGCTTTGTATTTCTTCTTCTTTCACCTGTGTTTGCTATTCTGTTCTAGCCCTTTCTTCTTCCTGTTCTTAAACCTTTAACACTTAGAGCACTTAGTGCTGTAAACCTACCAAGATACACAACCCACTAACATCATCTGATGGCAGAACAAGGTCTTTGCAAAAACTCTGAATTACTAATTTTGTGTACTATACTGAACTCATATTTTGCTGAACTTGTGTGTTTCTTTAAGGTGTATAATCTAGAAAATAATTTCTGATAAGTAAAATTAACCATAATAACTAACAAGAAATCAGTCATCACAACTACCATTCTATTTCCATTTTACTTATTCCGTTTTACAGACTGGAGCACTCTCCACCAATCACTCTTTCTCTTCTTCTCTACATATAGTTACTTTGGAAACATTTTTTTTTTTAAGAGCTCAATGCAAACATCTACAGTTGTTCTTCCCACATCCCTTTATAGAAAAACATTTAATGCATTGTATGAGGTTAAAAGCTTACTTTTCTATGTGTGATTAAAAAAAGGATAATGCTAATAACAGCATGTTGGGATCTCCTACAGATACACCTCACATCCTGTATATCCAGCATCCTGGTGATTATGAATATTTTTCCTTATGGGAAACTGACTTGTTTAAATATAATTGCTTGGGTGGTGGAGACAAATTCTGTCTCTCCGCTAGTGACCTAAACAATGGGATTGGGCAGTAATTATTTCAGAATAATGGCAGCTTCATGACTAGATAATCCATGGGAAATTGCTGCTAAATGCAAGTAGGCTTACAGAAAGATGCCTGGGAAACACACAAGACCGTACTAAAGACTTATTAAAGGACCACTGTATTGCTCATAGAACAAGGTTTTAGTTGTTTATTTAGTAACCAATTAGCAATACAATCAGTGTTATGAAGAAAAAAAATCAGTGGCACTTTTAAAACTTACATTTTATTTGTAATGTTTCCGACTTTAGCTGATATGCTGCTCTCCGTCTTCTGGACACCTAACACTGGGTGGAGAAAAGCAGTTCTGCTAGAACACAAAACACTAAAGTTCAAGTTTTAAGAGCTATATTACATTTATTTTTTTCTAATACAATGTTTTTTTAAATTATTTCTTTATTATTTATACAAACTAAAAAACATACATAAAATGTAAGCATGTATTTCACAAATAATGAAACATGTTTTGGTATCGCAATAGTCTTTAAACAATAAATAGCAATAGTCTTTAAACAAAACTACGAATCGAAATTTCAATAATATTCTCATACTATTTTATTCAAGTGATCAAGTTCTTTGGGATGTCATTCCATGCTACTCTGGATTATATTCTCATATACTTCACATTTTAACATAGTTGTTAAATCCACCTTGTATATTTCAGGCATTTTCAAAATGTTTATTTCTATAAATTTTACATATAAGTTCACCCCCACCCCCTTCTGTAACACTAACTGGTCAGAGTGAAGGGGCATGTGGTGTACCTCAATGAAGCTGTGAGCTATACTGTGTAGAGTAACCCAGGATGAGTAGGTCATAGCAGACAGATAAGACAAATCAACTGGAGAAGGAACCGGCAAACCCACTCCGGTATCTTTTTATCCAGAAAATATTATAGATAAACATGCAGAGACATATTGATATGGCATCAGAAGATGAGCCCCTCAGGTCAGAAGGTGTCTACCACAATACTGGGGAAGAGCAGAGGACAAGTACAAGTAGCACCAGATCTAATGAAGTGGTTGGGCCTAAGCAAAGAGGACACCCAGCTGCGGATGTTTCTGGAGGGAAAAGGAAAATCCACTGCTGCAAAGACCAATTCAGCATAGGAACCTGGAACATTAGACCTATTAAAGCAAGATCAAACACGAGATGACTAGATTAAACATTGATATCCTGGGAATTAGTGTACTCAAATGGGCTGGAAAGTTGATATCAGACAACCACCCGATCTTCTACTTCTCAAGAATGCCAAAGAAGAAATTGAGAAGCCCTCATAATCAATCAAAGGGGTCAAAGTAGTGCTCGGTTACAACCCAATAAATGACACAATGATTTCAATTATATGTCATGGCAAGCTTTTTAACATCACAGTGATCCAAGTCTATACTCCAACCATGGATGCTGAAGAGTCTGAAGTTGTCCAATGCTACAAGGATAGAGATTAATTACACCAAGTCAAGAGATCTGTTCAAGAAAATGTGGGCGTGATAAAAGACAAAAATGGTAAGAACTTAATAGAAGCAGATCATATACAGAAGAGTTAGCAGGAATACACAGAAGATCTCTGAGGGAACGGTCTTAACAGCACTGACAACTACAATAGTTTGTCAGACATCTTAAAGAGTGAAGTGAAATGGGCCCTAGTATGTCTTGCTAATAACAAGGTTGTAGGAGGTGATGGAAGCACAGATGAACAGTTCCAATTCTACAAGGAGATGCTGTGAATGTGTTGCTTGCATTCTGTAAATACATTTGGAATATTCCACAGTGGCCAGCAGACTGGAAAAGGTCAATCTAAATCCTAATCCCAAAACTGACAGTGCCAAAGAGTGCTCAAATAATCAGAAAAATTGCACTCATTTCACATGCCAGCAAGGTAATGTGTAAACAATATTTGGACCGAGAACTACAAGATGTGCAAGCCGGGTTCTGCAGAGACCGAGGCACAAGAAATCAAATTGCCAATGTCCGATGGATAATAGAGAAAGCAAGTGCCAGAAAAACATTTACTTCTGCTTCATAGACTTTTCTAAAGCCTTCGACTATGGGGATCACAACAAAATGTGGCTAGTTCTTAAAGGTATGTGGCCTACCAGACTATTTCCTCCACCTATCTTAGGAATCTGTATGTGGATGAAGAAACCTCTGTCAGAATCAAACATAGCAAAACAGAATAGTTCAGGATCAGGAAAGAAGTGCAACAAGGTTGTATATTGTTACCATATTTATTCCACTTATACACAAAACACATCATGCGTAATGCCAGACTGGACAAATCCAAAGCTGGAATCAGTATTGCTGGGAGAAATATCCCCAACCTCAGATATGGAGATGATACTACTCTGATGGCTGAAAGTGAGGAGGAACTAAAGGACCCATTGAGAAGGGTGAAAGGAGAGCATAGAAAAGATGACCTGCTTAATGTTAAAAAGAGAAAGATGATGGCAAAAAGCAAACTCAGTTCCTGGAAAATAGATTTGGAAGAAGTGGAGGCACGGACAGGTTTGTTTCCTGGGCTCCAAGATCTCTGCAGATGGTGACAGCAGCCGTGTAATTAAAAGAGGTCTGCTTCTGGAGAGGAAAGCTATGGCAAGTCTGGGCATAGAGAAAACTGCTTAGAGTCCCTTGGACTGCAAGAAGATTTAATCAAACAATTCTACAGAAATCAAATCAAACTGGGAGCTCAAAGAGACAGTGGCGGACAGATGTGACTGTTGTGCTGTGGTTCATACAGTCACAGAGTAACTACTGATCAACAAAAGTAGAGAATTGTATTTAAAACATGTCACATGTTGCACTGAGAGCCACCTTTGAGTTTGTCAGCCTTTCTGTCTGCTTTTGTTTACCTGAAAAATTGATACAACAAACTTTGCATGTGTATCCAAGCCCCCCCCCCCCCGCCCCATTGACAAGGGCTACATTTACTAAATATTGTTGACATAGACAAAGGATTACAGTGTCTATATTTGCAGCATTGTCTCAGAATTCGCTGACCAGTGTTCCCCATAACTCCAATTTTATGACTAATATTGACCTAAAAAGGCCTTTAATACAATTTAAAGGAGCACTGAAGTGTCATCAGATATTATAATTGTCTAACTACGATTCATCGTCACGCTGCGTTGCGTAGTACGTACGACTTAGCGATGAGCGCCGCAGGCGCTCATCGCCCGGCGAGCCGTTAAACTGCTCTGTTGCGTAGTGCGTACGACTTAGCGATGAGTGCCGCAGGCGCTCATCGCCCGGCGAGCCTCGCGCAGCAAGGCGAGCCGTTAAATCGTAGCACTTTGGCAATGAGCGCCGCAGGTGCTCATTGCAGGCGAGCCTCTCGTAGCGAGGCGAGCCGTTAAACCGTAGCACTTAGAAAAAAAATACAGTTAAAAAAAATTATGAGATAAGCGGCGGAACAAAAACACTGATATACACACTAAAAAATAAAACAAAGGTCACTTACAGCATAGGGAACCAGGCAGGACGTCTGGAAGTGAGTTGGAACTGCAATTTAGATCGATTTAGCCGAGTTACAAAGATCGAAAATCGGCTAAGCGAGAGAAAAAATGGCCGCCGAAAAAAATGAAAATGAAGCTATACTACTACGAACTGCGTAAAACACAGCCACAGACGTATGTCTTTGAAAAACAACGAGATAAAGGATGCGGATTAACCGCGCAATGAGTAAAAAGACAGTAGTGAGTATATTTTACGAAACACAATTACAGATTTACGCATTAACACAGATTTAACGACTTTGTCTCGCGCAACATCGGATTTCCAGCCTAAACCAACGCATTTGATGTGAAATCTAAGTAGCAAGTTACAAAAAACAAAACAATTTTTTTTTTTTTTTTATTTTAAGAAAAAAAAAAGGGACAAATGTAGCGTCATGTGTGGCAAACACATTTCACTACATTTAATTTTTAGTGACCGTCATTTGACCGTTTGACCATATTTACTATTAAACCGTAGTACTTTAGCAGGCTGAGCGATGAGCGCCGCAGCGAGGTGAGCCGTTAAACCGTAGTACTTTGGCAATGAGCGCCGCAGGGCTTAGCGATGAGCGCCGCAGGCGATCATTGCGCAGCGAGGGGAGCCTTAAACCGTAGTACTTTGGCAATGAGCACCGCTGAAAAAATGCCGCACGAACAAAACGAAAAACAGGCGACAGCACTATAACCACGGAAAACACGTACCGATAATCTGCTAATACGCATACCACACATTATCCGCCATTTTAGGATAATGCGGAAGAACACAGCTACGTTAACGGTTTCGGCTCGCGCACGCACACTATTACACTGCACACGTTCATCACGCTCACACAGCAGCTCCACACCACTAATGCTGCAGCAACATCAACACAGATTGCCAGCTCTTCAACACAATGCATAAAAATACGTAAATTCATTTATTAATTTGTATTCTATATTTCAGTAGTACACAGAAAACATCATTAGCTACCTTACAATTCCATACGTATATTAATAACTAAACAACTTTTAAAACATACACATCTGATTGCCGTCATTTTTTGACGGGCAATACGCTAGTATTATAATATTCTCCTTTGAAGACATTGGCTTGATAATGTGCAAAATGTTTTTGGAGAAATATCCTGTGGGATATCAGTCTGGTTTCATGCAAAATACCAGGCAATTCAACCCTTAACAGGAGAAACAGCAAACTCTAGATGTACATATTGGTCTCTATGGGCCTCATCAGTAGGGTGTAGCTGATTTGTCATTTGCATAAGCAATACCAACAATAGAGGTGCTCAGGCACATAACGAACTATCCTTAATAGGTAGTTCTATGGATATGGTCATCCACTCTGAGAACATCCTCTTTAGCTCACTTCTGGCCTTCTCAGTTTGAACGCCTCTACTTTGTTTTTGTTTATGCAAATGACCCTTAAGGGTTTTGTCACCCTAAGGGTGATAGGGGGCTCCAGACATGTGATCAAGGGAGCAAGTAGTGAGATGTGAGGAAGACAGGAGTTTAGACACCTAGGGCCTCATTCAATTGAGATTTGGCCGATTCAATTAGGCTCTAAATAAGCATATAACATATTTTTTTTAAATAAGTTTTTAGTTAGGGAAAACCTTGCTTTTGGATAGATGTTTACTAACTAAAAACTTATTTAAAAAGTATATGTTATGTGCTTATTTAGCGCCCTATTCAATAAGCCAAATTGCAATTGAATGAGGCCCCTAATAATTTGTAACCGGTGTGAAGCGCAGTGTATGTGTGTGCAGAGCATGAGAGGGGTGGATGTAATGTGGAAGTGAAAGTTACAGTAGCAGAGCATCCCTCACCTTCAAGTTCCAGTCCAACAAGCAATCTCTTAACATGACCAACATTCATAAGATCCACAACTATTATATGTGATTCTGCTGCAGTGAATATACCATTTTGCTTTCTGTTGATTTACCTCTGCACATAGGAGGAGATTTTGAAAGCACAGGATGCTTCCATCTGCATCAGCGGTAAAGAGGCAGCTAAAATTGCCTGTGTTTTCAACAAGGGTTAATGAAAAGCTTGTTGGTTTACAAGGATAGACTTTCCTGAGAAAAGCAGCTCAGTAAAGGAAACTGAATCCCAGAGTAATGAATAATTGCATGTCAATATGAAAAATCATAAAAAGGTTAACCCCTTATATATAACAAATAATAATTATATATAATAGTTGTGGATCTTCTGAATGATTGTAATATTGCGGGCCTTGGGAAGCCGAAGGCGCTCATTGCAGGCCCCATGATGAGCACTGCAGGGCCCCCACAATTAAGGCTGTAATGACCACCAAAGGCGCTCATTGAGAGGCAGGTGGGACTTAGACTGCAGTGAACCCTGGAGACGCTCATTACAGGGCTCGCGCTCATCTCAAGGACCATAGAACTTAGGACCTAAGCCTGTTTTCACATCGAAAATTACTTAAACGAGATAAAAATGACGACCGAAAAAAACGTAACCGGACGAAAACGAGGCTGAAGGCAGGAAAAAAGAGCTTGAAGCCAGTAACACTTAACACAAGCCAGTAACGCTTAACTCAAGCCAGTAAAATGTAACCCAAGCCAGTAACACTTAAGCCAAGGCAGTAACACTCATCAAAAGGCCCCTAAACTACATGGGGGGGGAGAGGCTTGCGATGAGCGCGAAAGATGATCATTGCAAAGAACAAAAGTTGTGGCTTGCCAAGGCCTGCAATGAGCAGTAGGGCCGCTCATCGCGGGTCTTGGGATGAGCCCCAAAGGTGCTCATCGCTAGGCCCGTACAGTAAACGGAGGGAGAGGCTCGCAATGAGTGACAAAGGAGCTCATTGCGAACCACGCGATGATCGCCGAAGGTGCTCAGCACGGGGCTCGCGATGAGCACCGAAGGTACAGCATTTCCAGCCTTACATTTTATTCTTGTCATTTTTGATGTGCAAGTAGCTAGTCATAATAATAATAAATTATTGGATAGTTGGGTTGCCCCTAGATAAAAAGATCATGTAAAATTATGTTTGTAAAGCTTTATGTTTTTCTAAGTCTATGTCAGATACAGCCCTCAGCCCCTCCTGTGAGATTACTTTATGGCCTGAGCTAGTTTGATCTGTTTAATGGGATTTTGACAGTTTAATAACCTCACACCACTAATCCTAGGGGAAAACTGCCAATATTCCATAACTCAAGTAATATGTATGTCACAGCCATGGTCATGAGGTAATGAGAAATGCAGAAACATCACTCTATAACCACAATTTCTTAAGGACCACGGCACAGCTAAAAAAAAGAGCATAATTAAGCATCAAACAAAGTCATACTGCTAGATACTAAACAACAAATAATGTTGATGCCTCTGCAGGACCCTGGAGGCATCCATGATACCATTATGGAGAGCTATGGTTGCATTGAGTGATGCAAGGTGTCTGCTTCTGGACCAGTGAGGGGGAAGGGAATCAATTTCAATCTTGCCCAGTTATTAAACAAAGGCTCTGGGCGTCTGCCTGTTCCTTCCTCATTCACCTCTCCCTCCACTGATAACTACAAAGGCGCTCAGCGCAAGGCTCGCAATGAGCGCCGAAGGATCTCAAACTACCAAAACACTTACTGTCTGTGGCAAACAGCATTACCTACCTTACAATTGCATTGCCCCATCATTTTTGGAGGGGCAAGTCGCTAGTCAATTAAATATTATCCATTCCCACCTTAAGTGTTCATCTATATTGTTTCATATTAGAGTTTGTGATATTTAAAATCTGCTGTTTTAGATGCATGACAGACATATATGTAAGTTCAACTCCACTTTAAGACTGGTGTGTCCAAGATGCTAGCTCAACATGGCATATCATGAGTAACAGACGTACCTGTGGTTCTAATAGATTCTAACATTAAATCATGTACTGGGTAACTCTATTACTATTCGTAATGGGCTAGATTCAATATGCTTCACTAAAAGGGCTGTGTTGCAGGAGGCGCATTTACATGACCCATGCATGATCCATTTAGGCTTAGATGATGAATAACGGACACGACGACTGAATGGGAGAACAACGGGCCAAAGCTTTATTTATAAACAATTGTATATAACAACACATAACTTTATTTACATAAAATACGGACAGTGACCTCGCGCTTTGGGCCCTGCCCAAAGCCCCAATGCTTATATTAAGCACGCCCTGTGAGGTAGGGCCAACGCCCACTTAGGCCAGTGGGCCGGGCAACTCACCTCCCGCCAAGCCATAAACATAGCAAAATACACAAAAATTGTTACTTCTCCACAAATTCTTTGAATACAAAATCTCTCTCTCTTTTTTTTTTTTTTCATATACCGTATATACTCGAGTATAAGCTGACCCGAGTATAAGCCTAGGCACCTATTTTACCACAAAATACTGGGTAAAATGAGTGACTCGAGTATAAGCTGAGGGTGGGAAATGTGCTGCCCCCTGTGTCCCTCTTGTGCCCTTTGTGTCCCCCTCTCTCTCCCGTGTCTCTTCTCCCCTCTCCCTTCCCTGTGTCTCTTCTCCCCTCTCCCTTCCCTGTGTCTCTCCCAACCTCTCCCTTCCCTGTGTCTGTTCCCCCTCCCTTATCACCCTCCTCAACCCCACTCCTCATCCTCATCCTCCCTCCTCAACCTCCCTCCTCATTCTAATCCTCCCTACTCAACCCCCCCATCCTCAACCCCCTCCTCAACCCCCCATCCTCATCCTCTCTCCTCAACCCCCCATCCTCATCCTCTCTCCTCAACCTCCCATCCTCAACCCCCCTCCTCAACCTCAACCTCGCTCCTTAACCCCTCATCCTCATCCTCAACCTCCCTCCTCATCCTCAACCTCTCTCCTCGTCCTCAACCTCCCTCCTCATCCTCAACCTCCCACCTCAACCCCCTCCTCAACCTCCCTCCTCAACCCCCCCATCCTCATCCTCCCTCCTCAACCCCCCATCCTCATCCTCCCTCCTAACCTCCCTCCTGATCCTCAACCTCCCTCCTCAAATCCCCCATCCTCAACCCCCCCATCCTCAACCCCCCTATCCTCAAGCCCCTATCCTCAACCCCCCTCCTCAACCCCCCCCATCCTCAATCCCCCTCATCAACCCCCCCATCCTCATCCTCCCTCCTCAACCCCCCATCCTCATCCTCCCTCCTCAACCCCCCATCCTCAACCCCCTACTCAACCCCCCCATCCTCAACCCCCTCCTCAACCCCCCTCCTCAACCTCCCTCCTCAACCACCTCCTCAACCCCCCTCCTCAACCTAAACCCCCCTCAACCCCCATCCTCAACCTAAACCCCCCTCAACCACCCTCCTCAACCTAAACCCCCCTAAATACCTCCCCCTCTCCCCTCACTTACTTGCTTCTGCTCCGACCTCCGCTCCTTGATGTCACATGCAAGCCACGCCATTAGCATATACCAGGTACCGGCACCTGGTATATGCTAATGATGCGGCGCGCATGTGACGTCCCATACGTGCCGGGTCAAGGAGCGGAGGCCGGAGCAGAAGCAGGTAAGTGAGGGGAGAGGAGGAGGTATTTAGGGGGGGTTAGAATGAGGAGGGGGGTTTAGGTTGAGGAGGGGGGTTGAGGAGGGAAAATGAGGGGGGGTTATAATGAGGAGGGGGGTTGAGGATGAGGAGGGGGGAGGGAAAGAGACAAGGGGGGGTTAGAGAGACACAGGGGGGTTAGAGAGACACTCAACCCCCCCATCCTCATCCTCCCTCCTCAACCCCCCATCCTCAACCCCCCATCCTCGACCCCCTCCTCAACCCCCCTATCCTCAACCCCCCTCCTCAACCCCCCCATCCTCAACCCCACCATCCTCAACCCTCCCCTCATCCTCCCTCCTCAACCCCCCCATCCTCATCCTCCCTCCTCAACCCCCCCATCCTCATCCTCAACCCCCCATCCTCAACCCCCTCCTCAACCTCAACCCCCCTCCTCAACCTCCCTCCTCAACCTCCCCCCTCAACCCCCTCCTCAACCCCCCTCCTCAACCTAAACCCCCGTCAACCCCCATCCTCAACCTAAACCCCCCTCAATCCCCCTCCTCAACCTAAACCCCCCTAAATACCTCCCCCTCTCCGCTCACTTACTTGCTTCTGCTCCGGCCTCCGCTCCTTGACGTCACATGCGTGCCACGCCATTAGCATATACCGGGTACTGGCACCCGGTATATACTAATGATGCGGCGCGCATGTGACGTCACGGCATTAGCATATACCGGGTGCCGGCACCCGGTATATGCTAATGACGCGGCGCGCATGTGACGTCACATACGCGCCGGGTCAAGGAGCGGAGGCCGGAGCAGAAGCAGGTAAGTGAGGGGAGAGGAGGAGGTATTTAGGGGGGGGTTAGAATGAGGAGGGGGGTTTAGGTTGAGGAGGGGGGTTGAGGAGGGAAAATGAGGGGGGGTTTATAATGAGGAGGGGGGGTTGTGGATGAATAGGGGGGAGGGGAAGAGACACGGGGGGTTAGAGAGACACAGGGGGGTAGAGAGACACGGGGGGGTTAGAGAGACACGGGGGGTTAGAGAGACACGGGGGGAGAGTGACTCGAGTATAAGCCGAGGAGGCCCTTTTTAGCCTCGAGTATATACAGTAACTGTTTACATTTTTCATTTTAACAAACAACCAAATTAACAGTGTGGGTGGGATTTCAGTCGGGAGACCTCGCTGCTGTGCCAAACGGCATGAAACGCGGGCGCACGACACGCCCCTGACGCATCTGTTTGGCTGACGGCCTTACAGGCTCCGCTGGGGCACGCGACGCTATGCGCTGACCCAGGAAGCCTGTGCAGCCTCCGCGTCAGACAGATCTACTGGTATTGCTCATTATGCCAATTACCTTTCACCATGATTCACAGCACATTGTTGTTGTTCAGTTGTATCCAACTCTCTGTGACCCTATGGTTGTAGAACGCCAGGCAGATCTTGTCTCTGGTTGTGCCTATCCATATAGCTTGACCCTGGCAAGATCCAATGGGCTTTAGAATAAATAAACACACTGAAACAGCGTTTCTTAGGAAAATTACGGCCACAGCTTTATTAAAGCAACCATAAACCAATAACCAAGTAACATAATTAACATTGTTAAATCGCAGCTCAAATAACATCCCGGAGGAGGAGCCCGGCCCGGTCAGTAACCTCAGGCCCTGGGCCCGCGCCCAGAGCCTCCTAGTGCTTTCCTAAGCACGCACATGAGGCAGGGCAACCCCCACTTAAGCCCGGGTGTCTCACCGCCAACCAAAGACATTCCTATTTGCATCCTAACTTAGAATTCACAGAATCCTAACCCTTCAACTCTTTTCCACCCCTTTTTTTTTTTTTAAGCATAGCTTAAGCTTCCTGAACTTTGCTCAAACCAGCCTCGCCCTCTAGACGTACCCTACTTCCTTATCTGCTACTTTCCTATCTAACCACCATTTAAGGGGAGAGAGGGAGGGAATCAGTTCAATGGCAGGCGCGGAGTGAGGAGGAAGCCCGCAAAACGGGCTTAAGTCCCTCCTCCTCCTCCCAGCCAATCAGCATCGCCCAGGCTCCGCCGGGTCACGCAGCGCTGCGTCAGACCCGGCATGCCTGGGCTGCCACCGCGCCGGCCATTCTTGCAAAATATACTGGATCGAGTAACCAGTTCCTTATCCAGTGGACTGTGATTTGTCTGATCTCTGCTATGACCTGTCCATCTTGCGTGACCCTACATGTTAAAGTTCACAGCTTCATTGAGGTACACATGCCCCTTCCCCCCGACAAGATAGAGATCCAGAAGGGGCAAAGCACATACATGTATGCATACCGCATTCACCACATGCAATGGAGAAATTAAAGTGTAATATGAGTTAAATGACCACTGAAGTTACAATTGTATTACCATGCCTTTCAAGGAGCTGATGTTACACATTACATGTACAGTTACTGCTGCAAGGTTTACAAACATGTTACTTTAGTGTTTGTACGAGCTGCACAAACTGTATTTGATGCTTTTTTATTTTCTGTATCAGCATCAGCCACTAGAGGGAGATTTCCCATACACTTCCATAACGCAACTGGTGCAGTGCCCTGACATACCCTAATGAGGACTAGGGTGAAGAAGGGCCTAACGTTAATCCCAAATGAATTTATAGAGCAATTAAAGGACCACTATAATTCAATCAAAAGGCACTTGTTTATGAAGTGTGTAACGATGGTGCACCCCCTTATATCTTGTCTCAAATTACTCCCCCAACTACCCTCTTCGCACTACTAAAGACCTCCACTCATCACTTCCTCTCATTCCCGCCTTCATGACTTTTCTCGTGCTGCCCCTATTCTCTGGAACTCCTTGCCTTGCTCCGCCAGACTATATCCCAGCCTCAAAACCTAACTAAAACACATCTGTTTAAAGAAGCCTATCACCTGAATATGCACAACATTTCTACCACACTCCTGTACTACACCCAACCCTTTAGACTGTAAGAGCCACATGTAATTCCATGCCTTCAACTTGATCGCAGACTTCCGTTCGTCTCCGATTGTGATGTTATTGAATTGCTCAAGCCAACAAGTTAATGTTCCAAAGCCGAAACTGTAAACCATGCACTGGTTCGGAGCAGTTCAGGGCGGGAACATGATCAATTAAGCAAGACCGTAACTGCCCATTTCGGATTAGCCAATAGAAAATGAGGCTGTCATTATTGAGGCAGTAAAACATGGAGGTTACATGTCAATCAATTAGCTTCGGGGGGCCAATATGCGATCAGACTTGCAAACCCTCATAATAAAGAATTATGAAAATGAATGCCAAAACTGTTCTAGTCCATGTGGGTGGCCTGATATGTATTAACTTATTGATACCCAAGATCGATTTGACCCCGAAATGAAACATAAAATTACATTTAATTTCCTGCCGATTTGCGAGCTTGAGACTGTTGTGTAATTAATTCTAATGTCTATCATCGCTGTCCCTATCATTTACAGGGTATTAGTGATTTTTTATTTGCACTTACAGTGCTACGAATAGGTGTTTAACCCCCTTGAGTGTCCTCTCAAGCACATTGTGGGATTTTCTCCTTCATTTGCAGATTACAGGTGTGAAAACATTTGCGGGCTTGGGAAATTGAGCAACTGAATAGCGATTTGCGATTTTAGCCTTGCGAAAGTGACAGATCAAAGGATTCTGGAGGCTGTAAGTTACGGGTTTAACCATCAGCATATTTTCAAGGCTGTAACTGGTAACTGTTTGGAGCGCGCAAAAAGCTGCCAACTGAATAGCAAATTAACTTGTGACCTCACTTACGGGCTACCGGATCGCCAGAAACCTCGATTGAATATGGCCATAAGTTCGTGATTTTCAATCTTATAAAGTGATTTAGGGAAAGCACTATGGACATTGGATTCTAAGCTTAAAGACATGTCCCTCCATTATTTTACACTGTGTTAATATTAAATTTTTGCCTTGTACTTAACCCCTGTATAGTGCTACAGAATATTTTGGTGCTTTACAAATAAAGGATAATAATAATACTGTAATTATAATAATAAGAATAATTAGCAGTTCTGTAAACCATGAACATCAAGACTTCTTTGGGGAAAATCAGAATTTCTGAACATTTTGTTTGAGTAGAAGAATCCAATTTGTATTTATTACATCACTTCCTAAAAGCTGGATCATTAAGCTGTTTTTTATTTATTTAGCATTGGAGGGAGAGAGGTGGGGGATTAGGCATCAATTGCTCTACAGAAATGTAATGCCCATATCACACACATACAGCCTTATTAAATTGTGATTTGGTTAATTGAAAAGGGCTCTATATAAGCACATAGCATACTTTTTTTACAGAAGTTTTTAGTCAGTGAACTTCTATCCAAAAGCAAGGACTTCACTAACTAAAAACTTCTGTCAAATAAATATGCTATGTTCTTATATAGAGCCCTATTCAATTGGCCAAATCGCAATTTAATAAGGCTGATAATTTCACACCAGGTTTAATGGATGCAGCAGGGTAGCATCAAAATGTACTTATTTTATCTAATTAAAAACTAGCTTAATTACTTATTTCCTGCTTAATTATTCTCAAGTACACTTATATTTTTTATATTGTACAGTGTTCCTTTAAAAGATCATTTTAACCCAGCAAAAACTGCTGCAGTGTTTCAGACCTGCTCATGTATATGCATGTTTGCAAAGCTGTGACGTCAGTGTCCCTTTAATGACAAGCTCTTTGCAGATTGCATTATAATAAGCCATCTGAATACAGTGATGGCTGCTGTCACTGTACGAGACCAGAAACCGTAGTGAATCTGGCTCATTGTAGTGAAGCATGGGTTTTTATGACATGTAGTGAGGAAGTAGATCGGGGTAAATATTCATACTCTGCTATTGTGTACAATGGACCATTCATTACATTGACATGAGTGCCTCTTTCTGGTGTAGGCTGTAAATCTGAAGTGTAACCCCCTGAACCATACAGTGCATCAGTCAAAGGCAATCTGTTTCATTAGAGGACACTGGCATATGCACTCACCAAAAAGGCTGCAATCTACGATTTAACCCTGTTGTTGCTGTAAAGGAGAAATAAGGGTGAATTAAAGCAAAAGTATTGGCGGCACATTTGTTTTAGTGCACAGCTGATATGTGAATATAACAGTTATATTTATTGGACAGCTGAATACATACACAGTTATGATATCTTTACCACCGCACAACGAAAAAACATACTGGTATGTTAGAAATTTTTGAGTCTGACTATGAGCCTAATTAAGCATGAAAAAGGCATACAACTAGTTCATATGGTGAACCGTAGAGGGATCTATGATACATTGGTGGAATTTGTGTGTGTGAGAGAGGGGGGTTTATATTTTTTTAGAGATCTTTGGGTTCAAAATGTAATGCAACATCCTGCTTCTGGCCCAAAGAGAGGAAAGGGGTGTGGTGTCAATTCAATATCATGCAGTTATCAAACAATGGCTCTGCTCGTCTGTCTGTCCCCTCCTCCCCACATGTCCCTCCACTGATAACTACAGACCCCCTGCCTATCATCCAACTCTCAGGATGTGAGGTAACAAACACAGCCTGTACACATAAACAGGAACCTCGAAAATTCAGATTTTTTTTTTTTTAAAACAACTGTTTTATGAAAATGTCTTACACAGCTGCTGCTGATGTTGTTAGTTTGGTACATACTCAACAAACAAGTGTCTTCTTTCTTGAACTGTTGTGGACCTTTAATGTGAGCCATTGTTTGGAAGCCAACTGTGATGTCATCATGGAGGAGTGGAAGAGGACTCCAGTGGCAACCTGTGAAGCTCTGGTGAACTCCATGCCCATGAGGGTTAAGGCAGTGCTGGAAAATAATGGTGGCCACACAAAATATTGACACTTTGGGCCCAATTTGGACATTTCCACTTAGGGGTGTACTCACTTTTGTTGCCAACGGTTTAGACATTAATGGCTGTGAGTTGAGTTATTTTGAAGCAAACGCAAATTTACACTGTTATACAGGCTGTACACTTACTACTTTACATTGTAGCCGAGTGTCATTTCTTCAGTGTTGTCACATAAAAAGATATAATAAAATATTTACAAAAATGTGAGGGGTGTACTCACTTTTGTTGCCAACAGTTTAGACATTAATGGCTGTGTGTTGAGTTATTTTGAGGGGACAGCAAATTTACACTGTTATACAGGCTGCACACTTACTACTTTACATTGTAGCAGAGTGTCATTTCTTCAGTGTTGTCACATGAAAAGATATAATAAAATATTTACAAAAATGTGAGGGGTGTACTCACTTTTGTGAGATACTGTATATATATATATATATTAGAACATTTCTAAAAGAAGTTGAAAAACGTGTTTCCTGCCCAGAATTCTGAGAAATACAGTTCTTGCACTGCATTCTGGGAACCTGGGCAGGGACACACATATGTGCCAACAAAGGCTTTGCTCTTCAATCCAAATAGCATTTCAAACATGGCTCCTTTTGAGCATATGCCTGTTATATTAAACAGCTTTAAGCAAAGCCCAGGGTGGATTATATATAAGCCAGGAAACCTACCCAGAGGCAACACTGTTTTGAGGTTACTGCCTCTCATCAACATGGGACCAGTTCCTAGCATGTAGTAGAATTTTGTGGGGAGATAGTTTACCACAACAATCACTTAATTCATGGTGGGCAAAAGAGAGATAGAAGCCCTCCACCGTACAGTAAATAAATAGTACATTTTGTTCACATTTGAACGTCTAAAACAAATTAAAAAACGTATCACCTTCTCAGGATGCAGAGAAAGACAGTTATTACACTGCATTCCGGGAGCCTGGGCAGGGACATGTAAATGTCCCCATAAAGGCTTTGCTCTCCCAATCCAATACCATTTTAAACATGGCTTCCTTTAAACATTTGCCTGCTGTATTACACAGATTCAAGCAAAGCCCAGCATGGATTAAGTACAAGCCAGGAAGTCTACCCACATACAGCTGTTTCGAAGTTACTGCCTCTCATCAGTGTGGGGCTGGTTCCTAGCTTGTGTAGTAGATTTTATGAGAAGGTCGTTTACGTCTAAACGTCTAAAACAAGTTAAAAAAAATTGTTTGCTGCCCAGAATTCCAAGAAATACATTTATTACACTGCATTCTGGGAACCCGGGGAGGGACATGCCAATGTGCCCGCAAAGGCTTCATCCTTTAATCCAAATACCATTTTAAACTATATGGATATACATATTGTACCTGATCATTTGGTGATGAGCAACCCCTGTCTGGGTAGGCATTTCTCACCAGTATGTTTCTGACTAGGGCCCTCATTCAATTGCAATTTGGCCAATTGAATAGGGCTCTAAATAAGCACATAACATATATTTTTTAAAGAAGTCTTTAGTTAGTAAGCATCTATCCAAAAGCAAGGATTTTACTAACTAAAAACTTCTTTAAAAAAAATATGCTATGTGCTTATTTAGAGCCTTATTCAATTGGCCAAATCGCAATTGAATGAGGCCCTAGGTACACAAACCCCAGCACATTTTCGGGGGCAGCAGGTTGCCTGAAGTTGCTGATGCAGTGCCATGGAATAATGTGTGTTTCTGTACATAAATGTCTATATGCAGTGACAATTTTGTCTGCAAGTGTACCTGACATACTGTCTGTATACACATACAAAGATATATTTATAATTGTATGTATAGGTGTGTAGTACTCTTATTATTGGCCTATAGCAAGCAGGAAATGCGCGGTAGTAACTAGGCTTGGTAAGAACAAATCTGAATGGGCCCTTGAAACATGTCCCTTCTTCAATTGTCATGTTCCAGCAGTGAGCAGGTTACATTTCATAGATATTTTGTACTAAGCTGATATCTTTTGTCTTAAACTGAAGGGGCACTCGGGATGTAAGTGACCTCGCTCTGGCTCACATTTGACCCTCTTAAACCAATCAATAAATTAACTGTCCGGCAAATGTAGCATTAGTGTTCAGAGAGGTAAAGTGGGTCAGGGCCAAATTTATAGCAATTGGTAAGTGAGACTTTATATGTCAATATGATGGATGCTAATTGCTACAAACATTTCTGTAAACATTCAGATAGGTCACAATAGTTATCTGTGGGGATCAGGCGAAACATCCTGTTTGACACTACAAACCATTACACAGCTTGCCCTTTCCAATATGAAGGAATTCTTCAGCCCTTAATAAATAAATACTATTAAAAGACTGCTAAAGGGTTATTTTTATAGTATGCTCTAATTAAGAACCTGGGTTGATACTGTGCAAAATGTTTTTAGCAAGTTTGAAATACATAGACCGCAGACATGTGCTTTTGTTCCTAGCAGGTGTGAACACCTGGGATGATAGGGTAGCAATAGTAGATTCTGTTCAGTTCTTTTGAAAAACTGCCACATTGAACAGCCACTCTGGCTGAATAAAGACAGCTGCAAGGTCTCTGCTACATGGAAGTTTGGATAAAAGCTTCCACCCTGCTGTCAAAAGCAAACTGCATTCCACTGATAAAATATAAGGTATCTAAATTATTTTAAACTTAGTTATAAAATATATTTACAAGTATAAATGTATAACTATTCAAGCTGGACTAAATGTTAAAGGCTGGAATATAAGGTGTTAAAATTTGGATTTTCCTTTAATCTAGACTAATGGTAGGCAAAGGGTGGCCTGATGGAGGGTACATGTGGACCTCAGGCACTTCCCATGTTGTCCCCAGCCTGTTCTCTTGAGTGGAAAGCACGCCCCTCTTCATTAATACACAGTCTATTATATCTCTCTATAAATAGCAATAATACACACTTGTACTCCTGAATACATCTCCTCGTTATCTATACCTTTATTGCCAATTAATTTCCTGCAGTGATTTTACCATTTTGCTTTAGTTAAAATAAATCACTTTAAGTCACTATAATGCCCTTCTAATGAAATTGTTAATTTCCCTTCTCATTTTTCCACATTGCCCCATCTCATACAACTTTATACATTGTAAAGTAACACAGAGGATGCTCCAATAGAGTATAATTTAAAAATATTGGTTAATAACAAGTACTTTATCAAGTAAATGTTCTTAAAATTTGCATTTTCCTACAGCGTTGTTTACTGATGGACCAATGAGTGAGGATTCCATGCCAGAAGCCCAAAACTACTCCTGAGGTCCTGTTTAATAGGGACCTACTGTCATGAGTTAATTGTTTAAGGACTCAGATTGTCAACAATTTAGGAATATTGCCTGTACATGGTTATTATGTAGCCTAGTTATAATATATTATAAGAGGGAAATTGTCATATAGAACATATGTGGAATTGGTAGAAATGCTCTGCATAGAAGTTAGCTGCAGATTATTGCACACTCACACATACAGACCTTGGGTCAAGACAATTGCATGTACTTCAAGTAGTCCTAAGCAAACACTTGAGTTTAACATAAAGGTTTGTTCACTAGATATCTGGTGAATTTGATCTCAAGAGCTTTGATAGCCCAAGATTGCAAGCCAGATGGTCTGACATCACACATACACAAATGTACACAAGGGTGTGGTATTGGAGAATATAAATATGTTGTTTTGATCATTCAATAAAGGTTGAGAGATAGTTTTCACATAAACAAGGTGTGAGACTATTTCTGTGTGTTGTATCCTGACTTGGGGAGTGGTCTTGCCATGGGCCACTAAGTAACCTGGATCCAGTATTCTCTGCCTGTATCTTTTGGGCCTTGACCTCTTCAGAAGCCATCTTTTGTGCCACAAAGAACAGGGACTACACGATTCTGCTGGGGGTAGGTTTGAACTAGGTTCATATCAAGCCCCCTAGAAGAAGCAGATCGTGACACCTACCAACCAGCTACCTGACCTATGTGCCCAGATTGAAGGATTTATAGACCAATACTTGGCGATAGGGAAGGGTAACACCTTTACCTGCCTACCTGTGTTCGACCATGCTTGCGTATATTTGTACTTTCTTGCTGGCAATCCTCACACCTTTGTAACGTACAGAGACCCTAGTAACAGAGTAACATTGGGAACAGATAATGTTGGTGTCCATAGTTTGTTCAGGGGAAGTTCGGCCCTGGCTGCCCTGGTCTTGATAATCATTACCAATAATTACTGGTTATTCTGATTGTGAAAATCGCTGGATCCCCACTCAGCCAGTGGGGACAGAAGAAAAACTGCTGGAGCTACTATTGACTAGCAACTATTATCATAGCTTAAATACCATCTAAAAAAAGTCTATACACTTTTAAAGACTGATTATGTTGGGTATTCATGTGGGTATAATGTTTATATGCAATGTGTAACTAACACTTTCTGGGGATCTGGAGTAATAAAGCATAATAGCATGCGGCACGCAAGTCCAGCCTATGATTAGACGTCAGCTGACCAAGTATGTCTGGACCCTCTCCAAGCCCCACTAGTAGAAATATCTCCTTGTCTGGCAAGGCAGCAATTGTATAACTAAGTTACCACTGATAAACCAGTCTCGTTGACCAGTCATTGTTCTAGATCGTCTTGGTGGCCCCTTGTTACTGCTTAGGAAACCCTGTTTACTTATGTTACGTTATTCCATTGTTGTATTGTATGTGTTGGGGTATAAAGTGAAATTATTTGGAATAAAGATCATGCTCTCTTTGGAACACATAGTGATGGTGTGTTTTATTGAAGGAAAGTAACAATTGTCTATTTGTATCCTGTCATCAATTGTCCTGTGTGAGGGGATTAACGAACCGGTACAGATCTATAGGTAGAATTGGTCCTGCTGACTCTTTTCAGGCCCAACGAAGAGTAGGTCTTGACAGTGAGTCTATTGTCTTCTGTGTAACTCATCTGAGAAGCAAACTGCTGAGCACACTATCTAGGATTTGATATGTTTCTCACATCAGTTACATGGAAAACAATGGAATGGGTAATCCAAAATTGTTAATGACCTTTTATTAACCCTTTAGAAGGGTTTATAAGGTATAATATACAGGAATATGTCTATTCAAGTAGGAGCCAACATGGATTTATGAAGGATAGGTCATGTCAAACAACCCTAATTAGTTTCTATGAGGTTAGTAGGTACTTGGATCAAAGCAACTCAGTGGATGTAGTCTATTTGGATTTTGCAAAAGCTTTTGATACAGTGTTACATGGGAGACTATTGAGCAAACTAAGGGATACATAAATATTTGCTTATGGATTGAGAGCTGGCTAAAAGACAGGAAGCAAAGGGTTGTTGTAAATGGAACATACTCCGATTGGACTATGTGGTAAGTGGGGTGACTCAGGGCTCAGTATTAGGTCCCCTCCTTTTTAACATATTTATTAATGGTTCAGACGTGGGATTGGAGTGTGGTGTCTCCATTTTTGCTAATGACACAAAATTGTGCAAGGTTATTAAAATCAGAAAATTATTAACTTTCCCTCCAAAGGGATTTGCATAAATTAGAGGAATGGGCATATGAGATATAATATGAATAAATGTAAAGTTATGGATTTTTTGAGTACTTGTGGACAACCGCCTAGGTAACAGTGCTCAATGCCAAGCAGCATCTGCAAAGGCAAGTAAAATATTAGCATGTATTAAGAAGGGTATAGAAGCCAGGGAAGCAAATATAATTCTGCCACTATACAAATCCCTAGTACGCCCTCATTTGGAATATGGAGTACTACATAAAAAGGACATTTTAGAGCTGGAAAAGGTACAGAGAAGGGCAACAAAGCTAATAAAGGGAAATGAAGGGGCAAAGTTATGAAGAAAGACTAATGAAATGAAACTTATTTACTCTAAAAAAAGGTATCTAAGAGGAGATATGATTACCTTATATAAATATATCCAGGGTCAATACAAGGCTTTGTCAAGGGAACTTTGTGTGCCAAGAGGTTTTCAACTGACAAGGGGACATCCTTTGAGATTAGAAGTTTAAATATTTCACCTTTAAAGAAAGAAAATGGTTCTTCACAGTAAGGGTGGTTAATCTGTGGAATTCTCTACCAAAGGAGGTGGTGACAGCGGATTCGATAGATAACTTTAAAAAGGGATTGGATATAATTTTAAATCAAAAGGGCATTAAGGGCTATCCTGGATAAATAGAGAGGGAGTGTTGATCCAGGGATGAATCCTATCGCCAGTATCTGGGGTCAGGAAGGAATTTTAAACGTTTTCCCTGTTGAGACAATTGGCAATGTTCACTGGGGTTTTTGTTTTTTCTGTTTGCCTTCCTCTGGATCAATTAACAATAAATCTGCGTATTGCAGATCAGAGGAGATCTAAAAAGGTTGAACTTGATGGACTAAAGTATTTTTTCAACCTAAATTACTATGTAACTATTAACAAAAGATATGAGATTTTGTTTGTGGGTGGATCAGAAAGGCTAACAGCTAAATAGGCAAACATCAATGTAATTTTACTATAATAAAATGCATTTTGTTAAAGTAACATTAAATTCATAAAGTGCTTGCTATTACATATTGTTATAAATGACAACATATTCAAGACCTCAATCTTTTTATTGGTGTCACTTAATAAATGTACTTCTTTTCCTCCCCCAGTATGCTTAATATCTGTCTTTGGGTACTGCTTTTCTTTTTATACACAAGTGTGCAAGTCTATACATTATGACTGTAAATATCCCCACATATTAAGGAGTTGAAAAGCAACAATAAAACCTGAGAACGTGGCAGGATCACAAGAAATGTTGATAATGTGTCAGAAAACCAAAGTCTATGTAAATTACTATATCTCTAGTGTTGAAGAATGAGCTCCTCTTCATTTCAAATGTTTTTCTTTCCTGGATATGTTTGACATTCCCTCTGAGTATTTTGATTTTTAGGCTTTGGATAGAGTGATAATTCTGGGTAAAATGGTGTCCAACTGGGGTGCTTTTTAATAGAGTGTTAGTGTAAAGAGAGGTGCAAGTCTAAAAAGCTTGTCATTTTAACTAAAATGTTTGTTCAATAAAAAAAGGTATCACTATACTGTATACTGCAATACTCAGATTATCCATCTGGATTACTGGACACGCACATATATAGAACCACATTCAATTCCAAACCCGCAAATCGATCACAGACGTATGTCTGCAAGTGTGCTCCGGGCTCCCATTCGTCTTCGATTACAATGCTATTCAATTGCTCAAGGCCATAAGTTACTGGCTCAAAGACGAAACCGTAAACCATGCACTGGTTGGTAGCAGTTCAGGGCAGGAACATGATCAATTAAGCAAGCCCATAACCTCCCATTTCGAATCAGCCAATAGAAAATGAGACTGGAGGTTACATGTCAATCAATTAGATTTGGGGGACCAATATGCGATGGGACTCACAAAACCGCAAAATAAAGAATTAGGAAAATGATTACTGCTCTAGTCCATGTGGGTAGCCTGATAGGTATTAACTCATTAATACCCGAGATCAATTTAACCCTGAAATTAAACATAAAAATAAATCTTATATACTGCCGATTTGCAGGCTTGAGACTGTTGTGCAATTCATTCTAATGTCTTTCATCTCTTTCCCCTGGTAGTTACCGTGCAGTAGTGATTTTTTATTTGCATTTACAGTATTACAAACAGGTGTTTAACCCCCTGTCCTCTCTAGCATTCATAGGATTTTCCCCTTCTTTTGCCATTTACGGGTGTGAAAACATTTGCGAGTTTGGGGAAATTGATCAATTAATTTTAGCAATCGTAACTCTTGCAAAAGTGAAAGATCAAAGCATCGGGAGGCTGTAAGTTACGGGTTTACCGGTCACAGAGTATTCAAGGCTGTAACCTGTAACGCGTTTGTCGCCCGCAAAAATACGCCAATTGAATAGTAAATTAACCTGCGACCTCACTTAAGAGCTAACGGATCGCCCGAAACCTCAACTGAATTGGGCCCATAGTGTTTTGAAAAACTAAACGTGATAATGGCTATCTTTTTTAGAAAGCAGCATAAAAAAAACTCAGCCTTTAAATATTTAACTTTTATATATAATTATTCTTCACTACAGAGTTCTATATTATCTTTGTTCCTAACACAATTAGACACCTGGGATGAACTGGAGGACACGTGGATTCAGATAAGATCTCTGCTTGGTTCATTTGAAAATTGGCGCTCTAAATAGCACACTTGGCATTAGAAGTAAATATAAGAGCAAACCCTAGTAGAATAAACTTCCCCCTCAGGTTAGAGACAGGCTAGAAATCCAAGAGGGAAGCTTCCAAAGACAATGCAATTGTTATTTGTTACACACACAGACATGTAAATATTTTTTTAAAACTACAGTAGTCCCTTAGTCCCTTATATTTAGCACATTTGACTACCTCTATTTCAGTTTCCAGCCAACTCACTAACTCTTGTCAATCTTTCAAATGCCACTGTCAGCATCATATGTAGTGTTCCCCCTAACACCAACACATCCACTCTCCTCGCCCAACTTCAGTCACACCCCATCCAACATTGCTACCTTTTCAAATGATTAACCATTTCCATCACTTTAACAACTAGCCCAAGTTGAGCAGGTTTTTTTTTTTTCATTTCCTGGATGATTTTGAAATAGATTTTCAGGGAGTGATCATTCTGTGTGAAATGGTGTCTGACTGGGGTACAATTATTGTCTTTATTGTGATGTTTAATAGAATGTCTGTGCAGATTTAACCTCTAGTGCAGTTTTGGGCTGGTTTCTCCAATGTAACAGCCTGATTCACATAAAGTGCATTGCATTATATAAACCACACTGGAGGATGTGCATGAATATGACCCTCTGATGTTATAGGTCTTGTGTGGCTGTGTCATCTTTAAATTGCTAACATACCATAGAGTTCACTTACAAGGTTTAGTCCTATCTTCTCTGTTAGACTGATAATTGGCCAATCTCCTGCTGACCAATGTTTGTTTAAGGTTTGGTGGTTGTTTAAATGCAAACATGGGAGGTTTGGAGAATATATTTTTAGTAGTGGTTGTAAAAATTTGATTATTTTGCATATTTCTTCTAGAGCCGCATGTGTATGTGGTCACTAGAGGTTTAGATGAAGTAGTTTCTTTAGTTTTGTACTATAAAAGATGATCACAGGGTATTTTTTTGTGTGCAATCTTTTTATTGAAGACAAGAGTGAAGCAATACAGTGTTGGATAATTATTTGTTCTCAGTACATACCAATAAATAGCCAAGCAATGCTAAATTGAGCATTTATAAGGTTCTGTAACTCTGTCAGATATTTCTTGTCTTCTCTTTTTTCTTATTTTTATAATGTCAGCCTAATAAATTAAAGCTCAATAAAACAGAGTAAAAAAAATCAAACAGGGGAAGAAAAGGGAAAGGGAAAGGAAAAATTATCTGTCACACTCACCCTCTTAAATGTTTGGATTGTACTAGATATTGATGGCATTCCGTGTCCCCGCAGCCTCCACATCCAACCAGCGACAGCTGCATCCTCCTTATAAGCAAATAATTATAGCGAGATGTTATAAGCCAAAGCAAGCTATGGGGTGCAAAGTTTAAGGAATAAGGGGTATGTGTGTTGATTTTTTATTAACAAATATATAGTTAATTTTGGTAATAACCTCATTAAAAACTTATAAGGCAGTCTTCTAATTTTTCGCTATGAAAAGTTTCACTGTTAGGGCAACATATTGCCAAAGTTTGTTTTGATATACAGACAGGTTGTTAACGTGAATGCCCAAAAGGCATATTGCAATTGTGGGCTGCAATGAAGTATTAAATATTTGTGAAAACAGTCTGGCCAATTTCCCCCAAAGGCCTTGTACCAGGGGGCACGTCCACCAAATATGATGAAAATCCCCACTAGTGTGGCATCCTCTAAAGCAATTCTCACTCAGGCTTGGATTTATTTTGTTCATTAGAGATGGCGTATAATAGATTATGTGCAAAACCTTGATCAATACCTCTAATAGGCTATACTGTATGTAAAGGATCCTCTCAAAAAATTAGAGCACACCTCCTTCCACATATCAGCATCCAGTTCCATACCCAGATCCCGCTCCCATTTTAACATAAAGCTAGGTTTCTGACCATGTTGTGGATTGTTAAAAAATTAGTATAAGGAGCCTAGGAGGGTAAATTCTTGCATATTGATGATAGCCAGGTCTGTTTTGGCGGTCCAGTAGTTCGGGTAAGGAGCCAATGTTTAAATTTCCTATAATTCCAGACTTTGTTATCTGGTATTTGATACTGGGCAATAGGCAGCTCATGGGAGTAAAGTTTGCTATCATCAAACCAGTTGCCTACTCTACCCAACATACTAGAAAGCCACCATTGTTTAGAGTCAGCACTCAAGGCAGTCTCAGAGCTAGGGAAAGATCTTAAGGATGTCCATGGCGAGAGTGTCAGGGCTAAATGTTTTGTATTTTTGGGCCAGGCCCAAGTTGCCAGAGTGGAGCCTATCATAGGATTGGGGTGACTTTGTTTGATGCATGGAGAGTTTGGATCCCATATCAGAGTATCCCAAGTATGTGGCTTCAGCTGACAATTTTCAACAAAAATTCAGAGGGGTTAATGTTTGCCCAAGTAGGCAATGGAAATAAACACTAGCTGGGCTGCTCTTAAATATAGTCGCAAATTTGGTCAGGAGAGCCCCCCTGGGTTCTGTGCCGGTACATTATCTTTCTCGCTATTCTAGGAGGCCTATCACGCCAAATAGATTTTACAATTTTGTTTTGCAGTTTGTCTATTTCCTTCATGTCTATTGTGATAGGAAGGGTTCTAAATAGATATAATATTTTAGGTAACATATTCATTTTTACCATGTTTAGGCATCAAGTCCAGGAAATATGTAGCATGGACCATTTCTGCAGATCATCGGTTATCTTTTTTAATAAGGGGGGAAAATTAGCCGAATAGAGATCGGATAATTTCCCAGTGATTTTAAATCCTAAATATTTGATTAAATGTTTCTGCCATATAAAATTGTATGAATTTTTTAAGGTCTCTAAGTCCTACTCCTAGTGCCTTCGTCTTCTCTATATTCATTTGTAGGCTCGATAGTAGCACAAATTCTGCAAGAGAGGATAATAAAGCAGGTATAGAAGTTATGGGATCTGTTAGTGTACAGAGAAAATTGTCTGCAAATAGAGAGCATTTAAGATGATGCAGACCCACCTTAAGACCAGAGATTCTAGTATTGCATCTAATAGCCTGGGCTAAGGGTTCAATGGTGAGCGCAAACAGCAGAGGGGACAGAGGGCATCCTTTGTATATTAATATTTACCTTTTTCGTCTCAGGAAGTTTAAGATTGGCCTGCGGCAAATGGTAATATGATCTGATTAAGTTAATGAACCACTCCTAAAACCAAATTTTGCCAACGTTGCATATAGATGAGGCGGTTCAAGAGTATCAAACGCTTTCTCCATATGCAACGCCAGGACGCACATCGGAACTCTGTCTCTATGGGCCAGATGTATAACATTTAAAGTCCTTCTAATGCTATCTCTCGTTTGCCTATGTAGGACAAAGCCGGTTTGATCTTTTTGTATTAAATCCAGCAAAAAGGCAGATATTCTGTCCGCCATGATTTTGGCCAATAATTTGATATCTCAGTTCATAAGGGAGATCGGGCAGTAGTTTTTAGCCTCTCGGGGGTCTCTCCCTTCCTTAGGAAAAACAACTAGATCCGCTCTATTTAATACTTGGGGCATTTTGTCTCCATCCAGAGTAGAATTAAAGAGTTTGCATAAATGAGGCACTAACAGATTTGCAAACGTCTTATAATAGGAGTTGGTAAAACCATCCGGCCCTGGGGCCTTACCTGACTTTAAACTCTTTATAGCTTTATGTATCTCTTCAGTAGTTACATTGGAGTTTAACCTTGTCACATTTTGGTCAGTAGCTTTAGGGAGATTACAAATGTCTAAATAGGACTGAATAAGCCCTGCTTTGGGTCGGGCTTTGGCTGAGTATATAGTCTGATAAAAGTTTGCAAAGGTCTGTTTGATTTAATTCTGGCTCACTGTAACTTCACCCTTTGGCGTCTTTATTTGTAATATTCTAGATTGGGATATTTTGGACTGGAGCCTCCAGGCCAGAAAGGAATCAGGCTTATTTGCCTTAGTGTAAAACAGGTGATTTGTGCGTTTCAGGGCCTTCTTAGTTTTGTTAGATAAAACATTATCTAATTCAATTCTACATTTGTTGATAAGTTGGAGTGTACTGGGGGTGGGGCTTTGTTGATTCTGGCGCTCTAATCCCTGCAATTTGGCTGTAAATTCTGCCTCTTTTTGTTTACATTGTCTCTTATAAGCTAAAGCCAATTTTGTACATGTACTCCGAAATAAAAGCTTTGTGGGCCACCCAGATCCAGCCAATTCCTGATTCTGTAGTTGTATTAGTCTCAAAATATAAATCTAAATCCGCCTTTATTTAATCCAGGAGCACTGGATTATTAAGTAATAGATCATTTAACCTCCACGCATATGGGTTCCTCAGATTCAAACCTAAATCTAAATCTACTCTGACTGTTGCATGGTTGGACCACGGGCAGGCGCAGATTGTAGCCCTTCTAGATTTATCAAAAAGGGCTGAACTAATCAGTATAGAATCTATGCGTGAGTCAGATCCATGAGTGTGTGAGTAGTAAGTGTACTCTTTTCTGTGTGTGGTGTTCTCTCCATGCATCAATCAGGTCAAGATTATTGAGCGCCCTCATGATTTGTCTCAATTTGGTGGAATATCTGTCCATGGCAAAAGCACTAGAGCGATCTAGCCGCGAGTCAATTGTCAAATTAAACCCCCCCATTTTATTATACATGGCTCTAATAGCTTTAGGATTTTTAGTGAAGTTTTATGAGTGGAAGTGGTAGGTGCAAAGATGGAGACAAGGGTAATTTTAGATTCTAGATGAGTACCATGTAAAATCACATAATGACCTTCTTTGTCAATTATTTTAGAATCTACTTGAAATGGAAAATTATGGTGCATAGGAACGGAGGTGCCCTACCTCTTTGGTGAGTTCGGTGGATGAGTAATAAGTAGTGTAATCTTTACTCAAGTATGTTGGGATATGGTTGAAGGCAAAATGTGTTTTCTGTAAGAACCATATAGAGGGCTTAATATCTTTGTAATATAAGAAGGCTTTCCTTCATTTAAATTGGGAATTAAAGCCCTTGACATTATGTGTCATAAACGTAGTAGTAGTGTCTAGCTTCGGCCTATAGCATTCCGCCATCCTACCTTATCCTGTCGAGGGCCGGGTGACACCAAGAGGCTGAGGGGATGCCGGAGCCATTTCAACAAATCCATCAGAATCTTAGTATGAGTTTCAGTAGAAAGAGTGCGCCAGAGGAAGGGAGAGGAAGAAGAAAAAACAAAATTAATTAAACAATAACATTCAATAAACAAAACAATTTCTAGTAAACAATACCTCCTACGCCAGTCAACTATTCTGGCACCTTTGAGGGGAAGGAATGGATAAGCCATTCGTCCTTGAGTTCCCTATTGGGAGGGGTTAATAGAAATTTCGTGGGGGGGGGGGGGGGGGAGTTGTAAGGGCAAACATCCCTAGATCAGAATTAAACTTTTCATCATCAGAAATATCAACAACAATTTACCAAGTACTTGTCAATAAGTTTCAATATTATAAAAATAGAAAGAATAACAAATTAAAGTTCCTGTCCTGAGTCCCTTGGTCAATGGCTATTTTACAAAAATAGTGCCAAAGTCTCAGGTAGGATGCTTCCAGTCAGCACTGATTTTAGTCACTTGTTTGCTCCTGCAGATTCTTGTCGAGCTCGAGTCTCCAAGCTCTGTTGTCGGGTGGGCCTCGATTTAGTCACAGAGTGGCCATCTTTAGGAATGGATAGTGGATTCTTCCGGGTAGCATGGGCTACTTCTGTCCATTGTCTGGAAGGATTTGGTAAGTCCTTCCGTTTGCTTACGCTATCCTCTTCTTCATCCAGATTCAAGTTTAGTAGTTTGAGGGTTGGGCAGCACTCATACAGTGAGTGGGCTGAGTATGATTTACCCCTATGCTGGAATATAATGGCAAACAGAAAGCCTGTACGGAAAGTACGGAATCTTATGGTTAATTAAGACCCCCAGGGCAGGCCTTATCTACCTGCATCTTGCCAGAGTAATGGGGAGAGATCCACAAAAATGAGGAGTACGGAATCTTCAGGGCCTTTGATTTCTTGTGACTTTCTGGCAGCTGCCAGTGCCAAATCTCTGGCTTGTTGCCTGAGAAACCTCAAGATAATGTCCTTGGGGATTTCTAAGTTCCTTGTAGCTCCAATTACCCTATGGGCTCTTTCAATTTCCAGGATTGACTCAGGCACTTCAGGTAGGAGCTTGCTAAGCGTATCTTTCAGATACTGAGGAAGGTTTTGCACTGATCCTGGTATTCCCCTAATACTCAAGTTGTGTCTGTTTTCCAAATCTTCATATTTATCTTCCAGGGCCGTGATTCGAGAGGAGCTTTGATTGATCTCCGTCCTGTCCCGTTCTTGGGCCTCTACAATTTGATCTGTTGTCTCCTCTAGCAGTTGTGTTCTTTGTTCACTGATATCCTTCTTTATGGCTTCCGCTGTCTTTGCCATGTAGGAATGGAACATTCCTTCTATCTGTGCCATAGAGCTCTTAAATAGATTCATGTCACAATGTGATGACGCAGGGCTCCCCTCATCCTCTGAATCATCTGAGGTATCTTTTTGAGTGGGTCCTTGACGTTTACAACAGTCTGTAATTCTCTTAGACTGTACATTTTTTGTTTTTCCCCATTCTGGGCTGTGGATACGGGGGCGGATTATAGATACAAGACAGTGATGAAAATGTTAAGGACTCTCATGTGAGGGCCCGTCCCTCTGCATGTTTTGCAAAGCGATGCAATATTTTTGCTGTGAGACTTACTTTATAATGTTGATGTTCTAGCGATCCATACGGGATGTTTTCCCTTAAGGCCCCCCTTAGGCCATATTAAACACTTTTATGGCTGCAGCTGTCTGAGTAATCATGCTCCTTGCAAGTGTAGCCACTTTTTGGCAATAGGGCTAAGAGTGCAGTCCTAGCTTATCCAGAGAATCCAGTCCTAAATGTAGTTGAGCGGCTTTCTGTTTGGGCATTCCAGGCCTGTGAAATGCAGAGCTTCCCGTTGGATGGTGCGACCCTCTTTGAATACCAACTCACTGCACTGGTTACTGGTAGTCGAGGACACAAAGTGGAGAATACGTTCTAAGATAAAGAGTCGCAATCCCTTCAATAAAAAATGCAAAAATCTCAACTATGTTGTTAAAGTCTCTTCACCAGCAAGAAGTCTTCATAAAAAAGTGAAGTGCATTTGTAATTCCGCAGGTTTAAAGGCAATCAGGTGTTGCAACATTAGCTTCCCAATATTACTCAGTCCCAATAAGCAATGAAATGCTCACATAAGGTGTGAGGGTTTCCAATAATAACGTGTACTATCTAAATCGAAAATGCCTGATGTTTATTCACTTTGCAGGTATGATAAGTCCAGATGTTACAAGATACAATCAGGCACATATATCCTTAATTGGAGATATGAAAGAGCAAAAGTTATCTAAGTTAGTAGCAAGTGGCAGTTCAATAAAAGCTTGTGTCAAAACTTTTTAATAGTTTGGCTGTACTCTGTGTCTTTGTAAGCAGTGCAAAAGGAGCTATCAGCTCTTCTACAGTAAAAAGGTCTTATTATGTACATATATATTGTTGCTGTGTTGCCCTCATCTTTTATTCAGACCTGGCCACTTCACAATATAGGACCATCAGGTCTGTATGGTAGCCCATTTGGGCATGGGCCAAGTCTTAGGAACTGGTGCAATACCCAGTCAATACTGGTGACTTGGAGGGGAGGGGGATCCCCTTTATTTGGGTAAACTCCAGGTAGATTCAGGGTAAACTCATCCCACCACGTCGCATGGCAGCAGAGCAGGTCTTCTCCCGTTACAAGATGGCTACCGCCAACCAGGCTGCGCTGCCTCAGCACCTCGCAGTGAGAGCAGCACTCTCCTTTGTAGGCTGTGTCGGAGGTCGCCTGCCAATGCTCCGTCTGACTTCCACCTCTCACTGCCCAAGCCTGGATCCAAGAGGTAGCTCCTTTCAGAGTGATAGGGTCCGCTGCCCCCCCCCCCCCCCCCCGGGGGTCCCCCGGTGTTATATTGAATAGATTGCCCTCTATAGGCTTTGAGACATTTTTTAAGCAGCTTTTACTGATTTTACTGCAGAGTTCAGGCTCCACACGTCTTCCTGCTGCAGCAGCTAGCTACGCCCCCCCCCCCCCCCCTTCCCCACAGGGTATTTTAAGGGGAGAGGTTATTTTCTGGGTAATGGCACAGGGCTTGTGGTACTCCTGTCTGAAAGATTCATTGTTTATAACTGTTTCCCGCGGTCCCCAGTGTTTGAGCATATGCAATGATATCTAATTAGTTGGCTATGGATGATAGCTTGTTGAGTGTGGGAGGGATGGAAACTAGAGCTGTGAAGGTAGCTGCATCTGTCTGTAGGTGTCCTATCTATAGAGGAGTGCAGTGTGTCATTGTTGATGGATATGGTAGTGTTTTTTTTTACTAATAATGAAGGTATTAAACGAATTGTGGCTGATAGTGGCCGATGGCCGGAACTGCGCACGGGCAGCCAACAGGAAAGTTCTGTCTATCTTCCAAGTTCGCCATAAATAGATTTGTGTATTGTTGAGCCAATTTTGTAGGGATGGGAATCCCCATTATTTGAAGGAAGGTTTCTGTGTGGTTGGTGTCTGAATGGGTCCATGTGTATTGATATTATATGTGTGACATATTGAATAGTCCTTGCCTCAAGGCTGTCTACAAGGATGATGACAAGGTTTTTGCTTCTGATGTTTTGATGCTTTTTCTTAGAACATCAACTGTGACTTAAAGTAATTATTTGTCAGTAAAAAGATAGATAGATAGATAGCCATATAGATAGACAGACATATAGATAGGTAGGTAGATAGGTAGATATTTATATAGCAATAAATAGATAGATATTTATATAGTGATAGATGGATAGATAGATAGACATATAGCCATATAGATAGACATATAGCCATATAGATAGATAGATAGATAGATAGATAGATAGATAGACAGATAGACAGACATATAGACAGATAGATAGATAGATAGGTAGAATATTATATTCATTGGCAAACACTACGGTAAATCACAGGATTTTAGTAAAATGCATGAGCCCTGTTTGTATTGTGTGTGTTGGCTGTGCATGCTTCGCCCAGTCTGTATCGATATTGTACATGACGCCAAATGAACAGCACTTGCCCTCGAGGCTATTTGATGATGATGTTCTTCTTTGTACCAGCAGAGGGCGCAGTGCGCATATGGATGCTATGCAGACGTGTGTATGTCTCCCTGTCTCCAGCAGAGGGCGCAGTGTGTATGTGTATGTTGTGCAGAGGATGCTTGTGTGCCGGTGCCTCCCTCCTGTCACACACTCACACACACACACACAGGGCCGGACCAGGCTCTGCCGCCTGCACATCACCCCGAGCTGTAGCAGGAGGCTGCATCATGGAGTAAGTACAAGAGAGCACCCTTTGCTAAGCCTAGCATATTCTATAAATCACTGCTGCTCTGTGCATCTTTCCTTCCTGCATCCTTTACACCTCATCCTATATGTGTCTACACACCCCTCCCTGCATCACTGTACATAGCACTTCATAACTCACCCTGCACACCCCTCCCTGTATAACCCGTACTGTACCCCAGGACCCACCTGTATCTGTACTGTGCATCTTCTCATATATACCATATATCCTCCTAGCCACATACATTCCCATCCTTCCTATATGTCTCTGCTTCTTGCTGCTCCTCCTATATGTCCCTGCTTCTTGCTGCTACTCAGACTCCTGATCTCCTTACTGTACCCCAATCCCCATGACCCACCTGTATCTGTACTGTGCATCTTCTCATATACACCTTATACTTCTAGCCCCATACATTCCCATCCTTCCTATATGTCCCTGTTTCTTGCTGCTCCTCAGACTCATGATCTCCTTACTGTACCCCCCCCCCCCCCATTCCCTCTCCAGAGGACCCACCTATATCTGTACTGTGCATCTTCTCATATATACCATATATCCTCCTAGCCACATACATTCCCATCCTTCCTATATGTCTCTGCTTCTTGCTGCTCCTCCTATATGTCCCTGCTTCTTGCTGCTACTCAGACTCCTGATCTCCTTACTGTACCCCAATCCCCATGACCCACCTGTATCTGTACTGTGCATCTTCTCATATACACCTTATACTTCTAGCCCCATACATTCCCATCCTTCCTATATGTCCCTGTTTCTTGCTGCTCCTCAGACTCATGATCTCCTTACTGTACCCCCCCCCCCCCCCATTCCCTCTCCAGAGGACCCACCTATATCTGTACTGTGCATCTTCTCATACACCCCATGTTCTCTAGCCCCATGCATCCCCATCCTTCCTATATGTCCCTGCTTCTTGCTGCTCCTCCTATGTGTCCCTGCTTCTTGCTGCTCCTCAGACTCCTGATCTCCTTACTGTACCCCCCCCCCCTCTCCCTAGGACCCACCTATATCTGTACTGTGCATCTTCTCATACACCCCATGTTGTCTAGCCCCATGCATCCCCATCCTTCCTATATGTCCCTGCTTATTGCTGCTCCTCCTATGTGTCCCTGCTTCTTGCTGCTCCTCAGACTCCTGATCTCCTTACTGTAACCATCCCCAGGACCCACCTATATCTGTACTGTGCATCTTCTCATATACACCATATCTTTCTAGCTCCATACATTCCCATCCTTCCTATATGTCCCTGCTTCTTGCTGCTCCTCAGACTCATGATCTCCTTACTGTGACCTCCCATCCCCTCTCCCCAGGACCCACCTATATCTGTACTGTGCATCTTCTCATACACCCCATGTTGTCTAGCCTCATGCATCCCCATCCTTCCTATATGTCCCTGCTTCTTGCTGCTCCTCCTATATGTCCCTGCTTCTTGCTGCTCCTCCAGTTCTCTCCCCACATCTCTCCTCTATCTATCCCTGTGCTTCTATATTCTCTATACTGATTAGTGGATTGCTCTGCTGCTCCTGTATCCATCCCCTCCCCCACCACTTGCTGCTGTTCCTATATGTAGTGTACCAGCACCCAGTGCTGTGTCCCTGCATTGCTGTGCTGCTCCTGTGTCCTTGCTGTGGCATGTTTGCTAGTGAAGGGAGTGTCCCTGAGGGGCTCTGCATAGTGTGTGGGGTCAGTAGCTGGGGCCAGTCTGTAAGAGCTGTGCTTATTTTGCCACCTGTTGGCAGCTGAGTCTGGTATGTGGTGCCAGCCAGTGCAGTGCATGCCCAGGATGTGTGGGAGCCTCACAATCTGAAATCACCACCTGTGCTGCTCTGCAGGGGGGATGTGCTGCAGATCTGAGGCATGGCGGCCAGGTGCTGAGAGAGCACAGGGAGGGACAAGAAGGGGACTGAGGGTGGGGGACAGGGGAACAACAACATGGAGAGAGCAGGGGAAGAGCATGGAGAGAGCAGGAAGGGAGCATATAGAGAACAGGGAGAGAGCAGGAAGAGAGGCCTCAATACACAGGCACATTCCAGAGCATGGCCGACATTCCCAAACTGTCACAATGGCCAGTGATGGATCTCACAATAGAATTAATACCATGTGGAAAAGTGTAATACAAGAGATTCAATGACAGGTAGTGTATTAATGTAATCATTGCATGTAAAGTCTAACAGAGCTATAATATTTTCAGTATTATGTCTATTTGCATATTATATATCTGCAAGATATATCTCAGTATCTTATACCATGTACATGCGATACATTAATAATATGCAGTGATATCATAATGTGCAGAGATATAATAACACGCACCTATATAATATCAGTTATGTAATATGCAGCAAGATACACAAATGTACAGTTATATAATAATAATAAGAAGAAATATTGACAAAGTGGTATAATAAGATGCAGAGATACAACATGTAGAGAATGTTATAAAATGCAGTGGGATATAAAAATGCACAGAGATATAACATGCAGACATTTAAGAGTACACATTGATACAATAACATACAGAAATATAAAAAGTAGGCATTGAGATGTAATAACATGCATTGATATAATAAAGTAGAAATATAATAAAATAAAAATATATGCAATAGTATAACACATAGCGTATATAATAACCTGCAGTGATATATATATATAATACTGTATAGTGACATATAGTTATAATAACACACAGTGGTGTTATATGATACAGAAATAAAAAAACATGCATTGAGATAAAACACTCTGATATATAATAACATGGAGAGTTGTAATATCAATCAGAGATGTACTAACTTAAAGAGATGTACTAACATGTAGAAATATAATAACATACAGAGAAATAATATGTAGAGATATATCATTCAGAGATACAATAACATACAGAGATGTAATAACATGTAGAAATATAATAACATACAGAGAAATAATATGTAGAGATATATCATTCAGAGATACAATAACATACAGAGATGTAATAACATGTAGAAATATAATAACATACAGAGAAATAATATGTAGAGATATATCATTCAGAGATACAATAACATACAGAGATGTAATAACATGTAGCGATAATAACATACAGAGATGTAATAACATGTAGCGATATAATAACATACAGAGAAATAATATGTAGAGATATATCATTCAGAGATACAATAACATACAGAGATGTAATAACATGTAGAAATATAATAACATACAGAGAAATAATATGTAGAGATATATCATTCAGAGATACAATAACATACAGAGATGTAATAACATGTAGCGATAATAACATACAGAGATGTAATAACATGTAGCGATATAATAACATACAGAGAAATAATATGTAGAGATATATCATTCAGAGATACAATAACATACAGAGATGTAATAACATGTAGCGATAATAACATACAGAGATGTAATAACATGTAGCGATATAATAACATACAGAGAAATAATATGTAGAGATATATCATTCAGAGATACAATAACATACAGAGATGTAATAACATGTAGCGATAATAACATACAGAGATGTAATAACATGTAGCGATATAATAACATACAGAGAAATAATATGTAGAGATATATCATTCAGAGATACAATAACATACAGAGATGTAATAACATGTAGCGATAATAACATACAGAGATGTAATAACATGTAGCGATATAATAACATACAGAGAAATAATATGTAGAGATATATCATTCAGAGATACAATAACATACAGAGATGTAATAACATGTAGCGATATAATAACATACAGAGATGTAATAACATGTAGCGATATAATAACATACAGAGATGTAATAACATGTAGCGATATAATAACATACAGAGATGTAATAACATGTAGCGATACAATAACATACAGAGATGTAATAACATGTAGCGATATAATAACATACAGAGATGTAATAACATGTAGCGATATAATAACATACAGAGATGTAATAACATACAGAGATGTAATAACATGTAGCGATACAATAACATACAGAGATGTAATAACATGTAGCGATATAATAACATACAGAGATGTAATAACATGTAGCGATATAATAACATACAGAGATGTAATAACATGTAGCGATATAATAACATACAGAGATGTAATAACATACAGAGATGTAATAACATGTAGCGATACAATAACATACAGAGATGTAATAACATGTAGCGATACAATAACATACAGAGATGTAATAACATGTAGCGATATAATAACATACAGAGATGTAATAACATGTAGCGATACAATAACATACAGAGATGTAATAACATGTAGCGATATAATAACATACAGAGATGTAATAACATGTAGCGATATAATAACATACAGAGATGTAATAACATGTAGCGATATAATAACATACAGAGATGTAATAACATGTAGCGATATAATAACATACAGAGATGTAATAACATGTAGCGATATAATAACATACAGAGATGTAATAACATGTAGCGATACAATAACATACAGAGATGTAATAACATGTAGCGATATAATAACATACAGAGATGTAATAACATGTAGCGATATAATAACATACAGAGATGTAATAACATGTAGCGATATAATAACATACAGAGATGTAATAACATGTAGCGATATAATAACATACAGAGATGTAATAACATGTAGCGATATAATAACATACAGAGATGTAATAACTTGTAGATATAAAAAAAACGAGCAGAGATGTAATAACATACAGTGATATAACACATAGAGATACAATACCATGCAGGGATATAATAATATGCAAGTACAGATATAAGAACAGCCAATGATATAATAACACTAGATATAATAACATGCTTTGATGTAATAACAAACAGAGATGTAATAACATGCAAAGAGATAATATGCAGAGATATGATAACATACAGAGATATAATAACATCTAGATATAACATGCAGTGATGTAATAACATGCAGTGATATAGTGACGTACAGAGATATAATAATACGTATGCAGAGAGATATAACATGCAGAGATGTAATCATTTGTTGAGATATAGTAACATACAGATATATAATAACATGTAGAGGTGTAACAACACGCAGATATATAATAACATGTATAGATTTAATAACATGAAGTGATATATAATAACATGTAGTGATATAATAACGTAGATATATAAGAACATGTAGAGATGTGATAACATGCAGATCACATATAATAGTTGTAGATCTACGGGCCATTGGTCACGCAATGCCAAATATTGCGGGCTCCAATCAGCGCCAAAGACGCTCATTGCAGGCCCTGCCATGAGTGCTGCATGACTTAGGCTGCAATAAGCACCCGAAGGCGCTCATTGCAGGGCCAGCGCTTATCGCGAGCCCCGCAAACCGAGGCACGCAGTTGCAGGGCTGCAAGTAATTACGACTTTAACGGCGGAACTGGGAAGCCCAGCAAAAGTACCCAATTATGCCTCAAATTAACACACAGCACAGGGGGAGAGCCAGGGAGCCTGTGTGTGAGGTTACAAGTGAATCTGAGGCATATTTGCTGTTTTTTCACGATCGAAAAACGCCTAAGCCAGAGAAAAAATGGCAGCTGAAAAATCTAACACTTAATGCAAGCCAGTAACACTTAACCTAAGCCAGTAACACTTAACCAAAGCCAGTAACTCTTAAACCAAGGCAGTAACACTTAACTCAAGGCAGTAACACTCATCGTGAGTCCCCTAAAATACACGGGGGGAGAGGCTTGCAATGATTGACGAAGGCGCTCATTGCGAGCCACGCGTTGAGCGGCGAAGACGCACATCACATGGCTAGTTGAGCGCCGAAGGTGATCCTTGTGAAACAAGAAAGTTGTGGCTTGCCAAGCCCTGCAATGAGCGGCAGAGCCGCTCATCGCAAGGCCAGTACAGTAGACGGAGGGAGAAGCTTGCAATGAGTGCTCAGAGCGAGGCTCGCGATGAGAGCCCTGAAGGTACATTATTCCCAGCCTTAAAATGTTATTCCTGTCATTTTTGATGGGCAAGTAGCTAGTATATAATAACATGCTGAGATATAAGAGCATGTATAGATGTAATAACATGAAGCATGACGTTATATATGATAACATGTAGTGATTTAACAACATTGCATGTTTTCTTGTATTTCTTATGTCTATGGGTTGGGATATCCCTCAGGTAATATGACCCCCACACTGTTCTGCACATCAATGGAATTCCACAGGAAGCCCCCGGAGGTGGGGCAGTGCAGGGCAGGAAGAGAGAGACCCCCTCCTGCTCCCCACTTGTAGGTCACATATGGAAACCAGATGCCCAGAAGGTCACAGGTCAGCTCCCCTTTTGGCACCATACCTTTCTATTTAACCCTTATGGTGCCTGATATGTCAGGGTCATTAGTGACTGATATGGGTATTCTGGGTTGTATATGTGAAATGATCACTGATTAGCAGTGAGTAACCTTTACATTCACAAATGTGTTTGAATAAGTGAGCTTGGAGTGTATTACAGTGTAATATGGGGTTGTATTATTCTATGCACATGTATCTCTATAATTCATGAGGTATTATTTTGAATGATTTAAAAGTGCAGTGCCGCATGGTAAATACATTTAACAAGCACTATATTTGGTAAAGGGAGGGACAAGAAACAGATGCCTCATTTCTCTTTTTAAGTGTCCCAATAATATAAAACCTAGAAAAAATATTTGAACAGGCTTGTGTTGCTTTTGTAACTGCATGTCCTATTAGCCTATCAATAGATTTCCATGTGACATAACTATAAGCTGGAGAAAATATGAATGGAGCTGAATTTGAGGTTATTAAAGAGCTATTTCTGTGCAGCTCACAGAGTACTGAAAAGTAATGATGTCACTCATGCTATATTTAGCCGTACACGTGCTATATTCAGGGATATATGTGGAATAACACCTTTAAATATAGGCAAGCAGTATAGAATAGCAGTGAGAGAGCAAGCAGGATGTTATGATGTATAGAAAGGATGGCAGGCAAGGTCAAACCAATCATTATCTCCTTGTATGCTGGTCTGTTATCAGATCCATTGTGTTCTTTGTTTTATATGGATAAGGGTATTTTTAGTTCTCTCTGTACCATTACTGCTGGAAGAATATTAGGTGTACACACTACTCTTACTGTATCATTTCTCTGTAAGTGGAACCGCCATGTTTGGGGTTCTAGACTCATTCTAAAGACTGGTTATTGTACTAGGCATTGTTTTCAGCTATATGATAGAATTTAAAATCATAGCTAATAACAAGCAATTATTAACAGAATATTATTTGAAATTGTATTTTCCTACCATAATCGTATGGTTTTAATATTTATCGGTTAAAGGCGTATCTAGGTTTCATGGGTTAGAGGAGAATCAGTAGTGTATGCAAACTTTTTACTTAAGTTAGCAAGCAGTTAAAATTAGTATAAAATTCATTATTCGCTTTGGCCTATCACATGCAGCTAATACATTGTATCAATCAGTGATGGCTGTTTGTGCCGCAAAGCATCATGGGATGTGGAGTCTTGTTTTTCCCCACCACAGGGAAGAGCCCAGACATTATTATGTGGATCTTTGCAAATGCAGTGTTTCTACTGGTAGGTACACTGTGTCTATGTAAGCAGCTCTGGGGGTGTGGAAAATAAATTTTATTCTTAAATTTAAAAAAAAAATCTGTATGTTTATAGAATGACTCCATGTAATGTGTGTTTCTGGTATAAGAAAAAGGTAAACACAGGAAAACTTGGATATACCTTTAATTAACCTTTCTTATCCATCACCAAGCATGGTCTGTTACCTCATTCTTCAGGGTGATGCTTGCAAGTAAATAAAAATGATACTTACCTGTTGGTTTTCAGTTTAAAGCCACATGACAAGGAACGCTCCCAGACCCAATGGATTATTGAACTTAATGTGACTCTGGTCTGCACATGCTCTTTGTTCTCAATGTCGGATGACTCTTAGACTGATGAACAATTATGATCCATTGTAGCATTAATAGCAGCACAATCTTGGTGGGTGGATCAGAAAAGATGATTGGCAGGTAAAAATGAAAACATCAATGTAAATTGATGTGTTCAGTTGATAAATTGCTTGTTGACACCTATTACTTCAGATTACACCACATCTGAACCCTCCTCCGCTCCATCCCTATTCAGACAGTTTACTATACAATTCCTTGATACAGTAAAACTGTATGTCTGCCAGGAGTTGTAATTAAAATGTTATGAATATGTTTATTACTGTTATACTGTCCATCTGCTGACTGATTTTTTTTTTTGTTAATAGAAGCTATGAGTTAAAGGGACACGGCAAATATCCCAGTTACTACAAAAAATGAAGTTGAATTTATTTTAAGTAAAATGCAGATTAGGGTGATAATAAGATCTACACATTAAAGCCATAGGAAAAAACATATATCTTCATGTAGGGATGAGAAAGGGCAGATTAGATTAAAGTTATTGAACATTTTAATTTAGATACTTATATACTAATTGCAAGCCATCTGCTTTTCCCCCAGCCTTTTAAAGGACACAGCCAAGGTTGAAAATTGTCAGATAAATTAAACCATAGGTAATATTCAGTAATAATTAGTAGACAATTTTACTTGCCAATCAGCCTTTTTATCTTCCACGAAACATCAGCTGTTATTTCATTTTCAGGGCACTGATTATTGATAATTGCTAGTTATGGGGGTTTGCTTACATTATTTTCAGTCTAAAGCAGACTTTGACAAATCCCGGGAGACAGGGAGTCATGGCTCCTTTAATTTTACTGCCGGCTCTAACGTTTAAGTTATTATTCATATATTTCTATATATAATCAATACTCTGGTTCCTAAAAATGTTTGGCTACTAATTTTCAGATACATTTGTCAATCCCTGTGCCAAAGCCAACAATTAATTTGCCTGATTGATTGCTCCATGGTGTTTGCACAATGGCGGAGCTAGTGAATTGGCCTGGGTGCAAAAAAAATTGGGGTCGTCTTGCAATTTCTCTGTCTGCCCCTGGGGTCAATATAAAGCCCCAAAATATATGCAGATGATCAGATCATTTTCATATAAAGTAATTATCTGCCATGCTCATCTAATGAATTAAGATTTCTAATTTTATTGGAGGTAGCAGAGGGCCCCTAGCCAGTTGTGGGCCACAGTGCTTTGCACCTGCTGTACCCGCAGTAGCTCCTTCAACATCAAAAGTTTCAATCTGAGAGCAATGCAGGCAGATGCCCAGTAGGTAATTAACAATTATTTGCAATCATTACCTTGAAAACTAATCTAACAGCAATGATTGGTGGGGGATCAGAAAGGCTAGTTCACAGATAAAACAATTGTTTGTGCCGTTCAGTCGTGTTCAACTCTTGGTGACCCCATGGACCGCAACACACCATGCTGATCCACTTGGAATTAATTGCAGAGATACTGGAGTGGGTTGCCTGTTCCTTCTCCAGTGGGCCACAGCATACAGTTCCTGGTATTCCTAGGTCGTCACCCATCCAAATACAGACGAGTACCAACCCTGCTCGGCTTCAGGGTCGTGTAACCTCTTGGTTCCCTGACTGGAATCTTACCCAGTTACAGGTTGCAGCGGTGAAAGACCCAAATTCTAACCACTGGACCACCAGTGAACGCTATGATAAAACTATTACAAATTTCAATATAAGGTTATTGGAAGAAAATGTGTTTTAATAACCTTCAGTTACTTATTATTACCTATGGTGTTAAATTGTACCATTAACTGAATCTCCGCTGTGCCACAGCTAGAGAGAATTGATAAGTAATGTATTATTTCATAGAAACTAATGTAAATGGATCATGTAGTTTCCTTTTCTATAATTTCTTATTGATACAAACTAAAAGTATATTACAAACTACCACCCCAGACCTATTACAGACGAGGGTGTGGATGAAAAATGAATCTAACAGCAACAAAGTAGTATGTTTTATGGAGTATAAGAAGCGGCCAGAACCTTATTGTGTATAGAAGGGCGGGGAGCTGTATAATGATAGCAAGCAATTTCAGGCAATACGCTTATTCAGCAAAGGCTTAAAAGACCACGGCAGTCTAGAAAAAAAAGACCCTTGTTTGTCAAGTATGTACCAAACAAACAATATTAGCAGCGGTGTGTGACATGGACAGAAAACATTTTTTTTGGGGGAAACCTGCATTTTGAAGACGCTGTTTATGAGTATAGGAATCCATTTTGTACAGACCATGTATAAGGTCTGTAATTGGCTGAGAAATCAACAAGGAATTGTCACAAGAAAGGCGAACTGTCAAGAGTTGGAAGCAGTGTTTTATTGGGCTTCTGCATAAGATGTTGTCATCAGTACACTGTGGAAAAGGGGTGTTCAATCTGACTCCAGATAATAGAATGGGGGCTGCATGGGAATCCTGTGGGCGGGCGCCTACTATTGCCCACCAGTGATGGACACAAATAATAATAATAATAACTATTCCTCTGTCTACATGATGAAAGGAATCTTGGGTATTGCACATCCACAAACGCAGATATAGGGTATACTGAAACACTTCTTCTCAAAGTTGCATTGATTCAATACTGAAGCTGAGACAGATCCAATTGCTTTTAATTTATTATATATGTGCTTCTTTAGTGTTACATTTCTTAGCATAATTTCTTTTACATGCCCAAAAAATTCTAGCAATGTTTTCTTTCAAATTCATGAGAATGTGTATCTGCAGTGATCTTTTAAAGGACCTCAGTAGTTTTATTATTAAAATGAATTATTTGAAAGAGCGATACTTGAAAGTATTGTCTAAATGTTTTTAGAATGTAAAAAATATGGCCTTTAATGTTATCTTTTACATTCAATTGTGATTGCAGTGGAATCTACCATTTTGGTTTCTGTTGGATACACAGTAAAGAATACTTGCATATATAAGTTAATAAGAATAATAATTAGAGATTGTGCTATTTTATTAATTTGTAGGTTATTTTATTTATTACGTTTATGTATTCAGAAAGACACATATAACATGATCACAATAATAATTATTAGCTCTTACTTTAAACTGTATACCATTTTTAATAGTCTATGCCCAACAAACAAACCAACATGAATTTACTTATAAATGCACTACAGTGGTCCTTTAACTTTCTAAAAACATTTGCTTCTTATCAAGTGTAGTTCTTCAAAACAGCATGTTGCAAACAATCATTCAATGATGTGTGCCACCAGGACCTTTGCATGAACTGTTTGCAGCGAGACGTGCTGTGTTTGAATTCTAGCAGATTGGTTCACTACTTTTTTCCAAACAATGCAAACTACACTAAGATATTACAAGCTGATATCATATAAATTATCATTGTTTGGTACTTGATTCTCTTGAATTCTAACATAAGTAAATCAGTAAACAAGAAGGTTTCTTTCATTAAAAAACAGATGTGAGGTTATGTTGTCCTTGCGTGTTTTATGATAAGTAAATTAGAAAACAATGTGAGGCTTATCTAAATAAAGAAGATAAGTTAACTATTGAAAAAGCATCTGCTATAGATTAGAACGTCACATCACACCCGTGTAGGTAAATGTGATTATAAATACAGACAGACTGGCCTGCTGTGCTGAAGGAGAAGGGGGGCTACACTTCAAAAGCAACTATCTAAAAAGCTAAGGGGTCAAGGACCATGGAAGACACATATTTGTAGCATGATCTTTTGAAGACCTTAACTTGATAATACACAAAGTTTTTAATATATGTACTGAAGTGTTGCTTTACTGGAGGCAGACATTTTCTCTTAACCCGAATTGACTCTTGGAATGGAGTTTGTTTGGAGATCAAATGGGTTCACAGAAGAGTGAGAAATCAGGAAAATAAAGCATTGGCAACCCACAATAATTTACAATTGCATATAGCATTTATTTAATTATAGGCTGTACTTAAAGGACAACTAAAATGCACATGTATGTAACAAACATAACAACATTAGTCATGAATGTAATTTTTTTTTAGAGAAAATCTGGATTTTTGAAGGCTCTGTTCTGTCTTATTGATTTCATTATTTCCTGAAAGCTGAAACACAAAGAGGCATCAGGAGATCCGGACTTCGGAAATGGAGCCTGTAAATTGTTTTGCTATTCAATTGGCGTCTTTTCGCAAGCTCCGATTGGGTTACGGGCTCCGGCCTCTGATTCATTGTGGTGGTTACCATCCCAAGTTATTATTCCTTCAAGCCTTTGATCTTTCACATCCGGAAGAGTTCTGATGGCTAAAATCGCTATTCAATTGCTCAGATTCCCCCCGCGCTAACTGCCTGCCAAGGCCGCAAATAGCAAAAGTCGCTCCACAAATTAGGGGTTCCAAGGAGGACACGCCAAGGGCTGAAAGACATGTCCGTAGCACTTTAAATGTACATATACACACACTACTGTATTTTTTTTTATAAAAGTGAAAGTGATGTTAGGTCTTAGAATTAATAGCACACCATTCTCAAGCTCACAAATCAACCCCAAAAAATACTTTTATTTCATGTATAGTTTACGTGTTATATTGATCCCGGCAATCAATGTGTTAATTCATATAATGGAGCTTGCATGTACTAGAATATCATATTTACTGCTTTATCAATATTGCATTATATCTGGAATGTGTGTCTGATTGTAACTCTTAATTCAAGCCCGTAGGACTTTGAAATCCAATCCCCATTTTTCATTGACGTAATGATGACGATCTGTGTTTCCATTGGCTGTTTCTAATCAGGAGTTACGGAATTGCTTAATTGATCATGTTCAAGCTCGCAAATGCTACATACGATGGCATGGTTTCCAAAATTCGCTATCGGCACCTAACTTGCGGCCTTGCCAAATTGAATAGCACTGTAACTCGAGCGCCGTGCGAACCCGGAGGAGGCCCGCAGGCATACTGCCTATACTCCATAACCTGCGGCCTCCGAATTGAATGAAGCTCAAAGACTAAGATTTATACTATGCTATATACTATACTAAAATTCAGGGAACCATGCTATCGTATGTAGCATTTGCGACCTTGAACATGATCAATTAAGCAAAGCCGTAACTACCGATTAGAAACAGCCAATAGAAACAGATCATCATTACTTCAATGAAAAATGGAGGTTGGATTTCAAAGTCCTACAGGGTTTAAATAGGAGTTACGATCTGGCCCACATTCCAGATATGATGCAATATTGATAAAGCTGTAAATATGATATTTTATTACATGCAAGCTCCATTATATGTATTAACACATTGATTGCCAATATAACATGGAAATTAAACATGAAATAAAGTATTTTCTTGGGCCAATTTGTGAGCTTGAGAATGTAGTGCTATTATTTCTAAGACCTAACATCATTTCCGTTTTAATAAAAGTACAGTAGTGTGTGTATATGTGCATTTAAAGTGCTCCGGATATGTCTTTCAGCCCTTTACGAGTCCTTCTTGGAACCCCTAACTTGAGGAGTGACTTTTGCCATTAGCGGCCTAGGAGGGGTGGTCAATTAAATAGCGATTTTAGCCATCAGAACTCTCTGGTCGTGAAATTTCAAAGGCTTGTAGGGGCATTAACTTGCAATGGCAACCATCACAATGAATCGGAGGCTGGAGCGCGTAAGACGATCGGAACCCGCGAAAAGATGCCAATTGAATAGCAAAATAAGTTAAGGGCTCCATTTCTGAAGTCCGGATGTCCCGATTCCCTCAATTGAATGAAGCTCTATGTTTTTTAAACTATCACTGAAGAGGGGGGTGGTTGAGTTGAGAAGGACTTTAAGATAATTGATCTCACTGAATTTGACACCCACTTCCTTCACACATGACCAAAAACAGGTCCTGCTCCACCAGGAATGTGAATACCCCTCTCACAACACAACCATCTCCAAAGTTACATTTTTTTCCAGTTAACTTTTTACTTTCTAATTATTTTCTTAGAGTCAGAGTTTTCAAACATATATATTTTCTCTTGTACAATCAAAAATGACGGGATAATATTCATCATAATATTTGATGTGTCTCTTCCCTCCCTCCCTGTGTCTATTCTCCCCCTCTCCCTCCCCTTTGTCTCTTTCCCCCTCTCCCTCCGCTGTATATCTTTCTCCATCTCCCTCCCCTTCATCTCCCCCCCCCCCCCCCCCCTCCTGTCTCTATCCCACACTCTCCCCTGTCTCTCTGCCCCCATGTCTCTATCCAGGGATGTGCAAGTTGTATATCTCACAGATAAGGGAGGGAGTGGTTATAACGGAACCTTGTATATATATGCATTGATTCAGAAAACATAAAAATGGAAGCATATTTTAGAAAAAGCAGCTACCAGAACAGGAGCTAATTCTCCAAAGTGTGAGCATGACACTTGTAAGCTAGTATTACAGAAAGATTGGTGGATATATGGATTAACCTTTCAATAGAGGTGATAGACCCTTAAAGGAACACACAGTATATTCCAGCGTGCTGTAAAACAAGAACTTTATCAATTGAATGTTATTACAAATTCATTTTACTCCCTGAAGTTTGCATGTACTTAGATTTTTTAGGTAATTTGCCTTTCTATTCAAGTGAATCCATGTAGACCCGTTGAGAGTAATTATTATGTTTATCTGTCATTACACTGATCACAGCACAAGCTTGGTATGTGTGTCAGAAAATCAGATTGACAGGTAACTTCAGTGAAGGTTTACTATAAGAAAATGCCATATGTAAGAGCATTCTAATAATAAAGTATTTCTTATTACATATAATATTAAGTAACCCATATTTGAAACCTCAGCTGCATCTCTTTAAACTAGTTTGTGGTGGTAGTAAACCCAATCCCCCCATAGTAAGAACATTTTCACAAATCAGTATCAGGCTGTAATTGCTATATCAATACTACAGCCTATAATTACTATAGTGTGATCTGTCACATAAGTGAGTCGAGAGCTCTCCAGGTCCTGTATAGTGGAGCTAGATGCCTTCATACTTGTGAACAGGCTACATAGAATAACATAGAGATTAAAGAGGACTCCCCACACTAGTGAGGCGCCTCACATCTTATTGAATATATCCTAATGATATAATCTTACATGACTGCAGATCTCTGGCATGCTGAGACTCAGTATGGGGAAAATAATGATTGATGCAGGACCATGCAGTTAGCCTATCTGACCAGATCTCATCAGTACCATGAGATATTAGACAGGAAATAGGGTGCAGATGTCCAGCACGAGGGATCTCTTTAGATAAGTGCTTGTGTTGTATTAGTAACAGCACCGTGTCTATGTAAGTGCCTTATTGCCTTTAGACCAGTGGGCAGATATTATTCCCAGGGGGGTCTGAGTGAATCTTATTTCCGCACTTCATTAAATATACAGAAGACTCTCCCTTGCATTCAGACAATTCTGCTCCCCCCCAGCAGCACTGATATTATATCCATCCCTAGCACTCAGACAGCACCTCCCCCACCCACCAAGCACTCAGAGACTGCCCCATCCCCCTGGACACTGCCCATCATTAATGTATCTTCACAATGTATCAAGAAACATCTCCACTACACAGCTATCTGTCACTAATACACAGCTATATGTCACTTACATAGCATTGTATCACATACCTATCTATCCGTAACAAAAGGCTAACCAACACAAATATGTATGTGTAAATATATATATATATATATATATATATATATATATATATATATAAAAGTAACACCAATCTATCATTAATACACAACAGCCAGCTATCACTAATATACAGCTACCCTTCACTAATACACCACTATCACTAGTAGAAAGCTATCTGTCTTCCTTGGTGATAGATTGCTTCACAATCACATATATAGTTGTGAGCATGCAGGAAGTTGCTAACGCTGCAGGCTCGAGAAAGCGAGGGCCACAGTTGCTGGCATGGAGCGACAAAGGCGCTCCTTGCCAGCAACTGCGGACCTCGCAAAATTTACAGACTTGCGACAAACAAATACGAGACGCGTTATGACCCATTAGGACCTCACATGAGAACATTAAAAACACAATAAATACACACAACAAATACATAAAAAGCTTACCTACAGCAAGGGGGGGCACCCAAGACCTCGAAAAATGAAGTTACGCCTCAATTTCACTTGAAATCAAAGAGTTTAGACACCCGAAAATCCCCCAAGCAAGAGAAAAAATGTCAGCCAAAAACGAGGCTACAGGACTATAAAGACGCAAAACACCACCAAACACCTACTGATTTTCCGAATAAGACGTACGAGACCTGAAAACAAGGTTGCAACCCGCGCAACCCGAAAAACATTAGAAACACAATAAATACACACAACAAACACATAAAAAGCTTACTCACAGCAAGGGGGAGGGGGGGGGCACCCAGGACCTCTGCAAGTGAAGTTACACCTCGATTTAAGTACAAATTTCAGAGTTTAGACACCCGAAAATCACCTAAGCGAGAGAGAAAATGGGCGCTGAACAAAATGAAAACAAGGCTAAAGGACCCTAAACTCGCAAAATACCATCAGACACCTACGGATTTTCCGAAAAAGTCGGACATCCGAAAACAAGGACGCAAAATCAGCCACAGCAGCATACCACACATTAGGCGCCATTTTAGAACACTAACTTATACAATCCGGAAGTACACAGCTATCCTAACGGATTTGCCTCGCGCACGCACCCTATTACACTACACACTGCACACATTCATAACACTTACACAGCAGCTCCACAGCACTGATGCTGCAGCAACATGAAAACAGATTACCAGCTCTTCAACACAATGCTGCATATATTACTTCACAATAGGTAAAGTATATTAATTTCTTATTTTATTCATTATTCATTGCCATACCAAAAAAAAAACCACAAACATAGCTCATAGCACACAAACAACCAAGAGCCTCGGCGCTCATTGCGAGCCACGCGATGAGCGCCAAAGCCGCACAGCGCAAGGCTCGCAATGTGCGCTGAAGGATCTTGGAACACCAACAAAATTAATTTCGCACACAAACAACATTACCTGCCTTACACAATCTTATTGCCGTAATTTTTTTACCGGCAAGTCGCTAGTCTAGATATAAAAGTGATAAACAGTGGTAGCTATATATAGCAGTGTGTGAGATATAGCTGTGTGTTAGGGATGCATACGTTTGTTTTAGTGACAGCTTGGGTGCTAGTGACAAATAACCTTGTTATGTATATATATGTATATGCGTGCTTAGGAGTCGTGTAGCCTCATTTTGGGGGTTTTTCGGCGACCATTGTTTTTCTCGCTTAGGCAATTTTCAAATGGCTAAACTCCCAAAAACCAGGACGTCTGGGAGTGAGGTTGCACGTGAATCTAAGTCGATTTTCAAAGTTTAGCCACTCAAAAATCGCCTAAACGAGAGAAAAAATGGCCGCCAATTAAAACGAAAACGAGGCTACACGACCCCTAAGCACGCAAAGCATCACCAGGCACATACGACTTTTACACAGAAACGTACAAGGTACATAACACATACACAATCTCCACCATTTTACAACACTACCTTAAAACTAATAACATTACCAATCTAAAATGGCGCTTTACACAACTAAACAAACGCTTTAGCCTATTTAGCTTATTTACACTGCACACTTCACACATTGCTGACATTTACACCTCAGCTCAGCAACATTTCAAATCTACATTGTATGCTGCAGGAAAAACAAAAGCGATTGTTAGCTCTTTACCATATTGATGGCTGCATATATTAATTACAAATAGGTAAAGTATATTCAGCGCTCCATGCTAGCAACTGAGGCCCTCGCCCGCAGCTCTCGCTTCGCGAGGACCGCGGCTCGCTACCCAAGCCCGCAAGCGTTAGCAACAACTCGCATGCTCACAACTATATATGTGATATATCTTCTTGATTGCTACCTTGTCATGGTGAAGTAGTGGCTTATGTACCTCAATGAAGCTGTAAGCTGTAACATGTAGGGTCACCCAAGACAGGCAAGTCATAGCAGAGAGGTCTGACAAATCGCGGTCCACTAGAAAAGGATCCCGCAACCAACTTCAGTATCTTTCCCAAGATAACTTTATGGATAAGCACAACCAGACAAAATATGTGCCTGACATGTTGCAGTCCATTGGGTCATGGAGAGACGGAAATGACTGAATGACTAAACAACTATGTATATAATTGTTAGTGATAGGTAACTATTTGCTCACGTAGATAACTATGCACTTGTTATAGATAGCTCTGTGCTGCTGATAGATAGCTATGTGCCAGTGATTGACAGCCATGACAGGTGTAAGTTTGATGTAATATTGTGTGTGTGTACTGTTCATCCAAATTGTGGATATAATCATAGGTGTGTTATAAATAAAAACAAATATATACAGAAGTGATTGGTGTTAAATATTTGTCCCAAATATATGTATACATATTTTATTTGATTGCTACAGTGATCTTTATATATATATATATATATATATATATACATATATTGTACATTATATACATTGCATGTAAGCCCTGTTTATATTGTGTTTATTCTACAGAAGTAATGTTTATACTTGTGTATATTGTGTGTCCATGCTAGACACACTGTCTCCCTCCCTCCCCTTGTGCATCTATCTGGTCCCCTGACACCTCCTCATCCTGGTTTCCATGGTGATGTTGCCACGGCACCCGCCTCCCCGCAGTGTCAGCCATTAATCCCACACATCCCATTCAAACCTGGGTGTTCTTATGGGACATGAATCACCTTGGAGGGTCAGATATACCAGAAAGAAGCACATTGCGTGGAGCTGGAGTAGTGTGCATATACTATTGGGTACAAAGTGTATACTTTCATGTTTTTTATCAGATATCAGGGATGGTGAATATCCATATACTTACAGTATGCTCTAATAAATAACTAGGATGAATAATGGGCAAATAAATGAAGCATTTAATTATCTTTTCTATGGAGCTATATGTATGCACTCCTCATCTGATCTATTACTGTTTTATAAGACATATGTTTTCACTAAACATTGAAAACTAGCTTGGATTGATGTATTGCACAGCTTGCAAATATTTTTTCAAGTTTTACAATATACAGGTCTACCCCGCTTTACACCACCCCACATAGCACTGATTCGTTATAGCACAGTTTTTGATTCAAATTCCACGCTTATCGCTAAATCTTGCGATAGTGCAGTTTTGGTGCAAAAAGCGTGTTATTTTTTATTTTTTTAAAATCCCCACTTAGTGCTCTTTTCCCCGCTATGGCGTTGTTTCAGCGTTATGGCTTTAAAATGCCCTGTTTAGCCCTGATTCACATAGCGCTCGTGCATGCAGGAACGCATGCACAGCGCTAAACAGGGTATTCCTGTACTTGTTGTCAATATATATATATTCCTTCTGGACAAGAGAAATAAGTAAGCTAATAGTGACGTCTTATAAGACAGTAATGGAGCTGCCCAGTAGTTCGTATCATTGTATAGAAGAGGTCATTTATTAAAGGCTGTTTTTAAGACCTTTTGTCAATTACCTAGATATTGAAAAGAGCATATGTAAAATAAAAAAGAGAGAGAACTTCAATAGTCCTAAAATCTCCAGGAATCAAAAATACATGAATTGGGGTTGGGGCAGGAGATCTGGGGGCAATTAGTGATATTCTGTATGGTGGATATGTGGAATGACTTTTGGCTAAAGTGGGAAGAACAAATAGCAAGTAAATTAAAGAATGCTTGAGATGTGCATGAGTTAACAATAGATTGATTAAACCTCATGCTTTTAGGTTGATATAATGGGCAGACTAAATGGGCCAAACCTGGATTCTCTTTTATTGTATAAATTAATCGTAACCCATTTGTATAAAAGTGTAGAGCATGAGGGTGCAGTATAAGTGATAATAATAAATAACCAATAACATTTATAGTAGTGAAGTATGTTTCAGGCTTTGCGGCTAGAGAGAGGCAGACTCAGATATGATGGCGTTTGGTTATAGAATAAGTGATTTGTTTGCCACACTGTGTATCCTGGGCAGATTTGAATATTACTGAGCCATTTTTCCCACAGATGATCTGTATCTTGCCATCACACTGACATTCTGTATTTTAATCGCCTGACTGTCATATGGATGTGCTACAATAAGGACATAGTGGATTTGAAATAAGGTTGGACAACCTAGGGAGAGGCCAAGCTCCCATTCCCCTATATGCACTATGTATCACAAGGGTGCAAAGCAGGTCATTGAAGACTGAGGTGTCTGTTTCCTTTACGGAAACTGTCATTGCAGCCCTGACACAGCTTAGTGAATCTATTCCATGTAATGTGAGTACAGTATCATCAGTATGAATGTTGGCTTTTGCAGTATTGTAATGTACTGCACCATACAGTTATCTTCTGTTCTTACTATAGATGTAAAAAAAGAGGCATGCACATGTCACAATAAGTTGTGGACTTGAGGAGTGATAGAAGCCTTTGTGGGCACATTTGCATGTCCCTACTCAGCTTCTCAGAATGCAGCTTAATAACTGTACTTCTCGGAATTCTGAGCAGGAAGCAGGTTTTTTTTAACTTGTTTTAGACATTCAAATGTGGACACAAATGTACTATATATATATATATATATATATATATATATATATATATACACACACACATATAATAAATAAATAGTACATTTGTGTCCACATTTGAATGTCTAAAACAAGTTAAAAAACCTGCTTTCTGCTCAGAATTCCGAGAAGTACAGTTATTAAGCTGCATTCTGAGAAGCTGAGTAGGGACATGCAAATGTGCCCACAAATGCCTTGCTCTTCAATACATAGCCCTTTTTAAACATTTACAGGCTCATTCAATTGCGATTCGGTAAATTTAAAAGGGCTATATATAAGCACATAACATATTTTTTTTTACAGAAGTTTTTAGTTAGTGAACTTCTATCCAAAAGCAAGGTCTTCACTAACTAAAAACTTCTGTAAAAAAAATATGCTGTGTGCTTAAATAGAGGCCTTTTAAATTTACAGAATCGCAATTTAATAAGGCTGTTAGTTTCCAGTCAGAGAACTAAGAGGTCACACCAACCTGCAGCCAGGGTTGGGCCTGGTCAGTATTTGGATGGGAGACCAACTAGGAATACCAGGAGCTGTAGGCTCAATGGAGAAGGAACTGGCAACCCACTCCAGTATCTCTGCCATGAATACCAAGTGGATCAGCATGGTGTGTTACAGTCCATGAGGTCACAGAGAGTCGGACACGACTGATCAACACAACATACTCAAAGTATTTATTTTTGTGTCCTAACAAAAGGATACATGTTTTAATTAGTCATTTATCATTAACAAAATTCCAATTTAATTATTCTAAAAATACAGTCAAAGTTACTTTAAAATATTAGCTTCTTAGTATCCAGCCAATTCGATTGCCTTCATCTCACTATAAGGACATCAAGGGGATGGAAGCCGTTTTGGCTGAGGGACAGGACTAAAGGTCAGCCAGATGTTTTCCTACTAGTTTGAGAGCCTTAGAGCAGCTTGGCTGGAGGCTGAGCAGCTATGTTGTAACTATTATTGTTTTATTAATCATTGTATGGTAATAATAATAATAATCAATGGCTAATTAAAAGGTCTAGATCATGTTGTTAGTGCATTACAATGGAGTTTTTAAGGACAACAGTAGTTTGGTAAAATATTTAAATGTTTGCAAAGTATGTAACAAAATAACATTAGCAGGTATGTGAGACAGGAACATAAAACATTTTCAGAGACAATATTATATTTAGATGAAGAATTCCATAGTAGATTGTTAGTCTGTCTGTAGCTGGAGGAGGAGGGTTATACTATGGGGCATTAATAGGCCATTCATTTATAAGAGTACAAGGATTGAATGTTGTTTTGTTGAACAGTAGGTGAAGTTATATGTAGGGTTATATAGGACAGTGATAGAGTTTATATAAACAATATGAGTAGTTATAGGAAAGGTTTGTATAGAGCAGATGGCAAAGTTCTGAGTAGCTGTCATTCAGAGCAAATAATCAGTTAATAGGTGTATGGACCAGCAGGAGGAGCTATAGACATCTTATGTAGGAAGCATGTATAGGGATATATGATAGGTGATAAGATGTATTCCACTACTATAAATAATATCATCTAATTGAAGACTCTCCGGCAATATACATGTTAACCTCTCCGGGGTGGGTCGTGGAATGTGTCACAATGCCTGAGTGCCTGGTAATTATTCACACCCCTTGTGTCCGCCCCCTCCCAGTCACCCAGAGTTCAGCAAAACAAGCGGGAGGATCTAGTCCTATCAGTGGGGGCTAAGAGGTGTGGAGCGTGGGGCAGGGAGCCAAGAGGGGAGACACTGCAGCTAGATAAATATACAGCAAAGGCAGGTGGGCCGTGGCATAGAGGGGGGGCAAGAGACAACATGGCACTCAAGAGCTGTCTTACTGAATGATTAAGTTTGCAACAGAGCTACTGTAGTGGAATACTATAATGTATTTACACTGTATTGTATTGTACCGGCAGGGTGGGGTGTCTCCTTCCCTTTACCATTACAAGATGAGCTAATGTGACCACCACCCTTTCCCTTGGGACCCCAGGCTCTAAATAATTGGCCCACCACCTGTCAAGACTCGAAGAACTCTTATATGATGAACATAGATACCAACACTGGCTTATATATTTTTGTGTGGATGCACACAACTCACATAAATACAGGAGCTCTGCGTGTAGCCACCCCTCCTCTATGTTACATTAATGGATTTGCTCTTAACAAACGGCAGATAATGGTGCCTCTCACCCTCCCCCACTTCCCATTGCTTATTCCCCTCTCCTTTCCCCACTCAGGATGCTCCCACTCTCCTCTCCTACTTTCCACTTCTTCTCTATCTCTTTACGGCTCTGTCTAATGATGGATCATATGATCACATTACAAACACCCTAGCAGAGTGTGGTCTGTAGAACTGTCTGCTGTAATTACCATGTGCCCTGTGTTATCCTTCCTAACCCCTGACACTGCTGCAGCATAACCATTACATCTCGGCACAGAGTAAAGTATATGTATATGCAGGGTGCTGTTTTCAGGGTAAACACTTTTTTTTGTCTCCATCACATTTCCCATGAACTGTCTCTCATGGTTCACTCTCTATCTTCAACCCCTGCTCTGTCTGTCTTGGTCCAGTCTCCATCCCCTGCACTCTCTATCCCTTGGCTCATCCTCCCTTTCCATACAATGCACTCTCTCTTTGCTCACTTTCTCTGTCCATTCCCTGCACTCTCTCTTTGCTCTGTCTCTGTCCATACACTGCACTCTCTATCCCTTGGCTCATCCTCTCTTTCCAGACCATGCACTGTCTCTTTGCTCAGTTTCACTGTCCATTCCCTGCACTCTCTCTTTGCTCGGTCTCTGTCCATATCCTGCACTCTCTCTTTGCTCAGTCTCTCTCATACCCTGCACTCTCTCTTAGCTTGGTCTCTGTCCATACACTGCACTCTCTATCCCTTGGCTCATCCTCTCTTTCCAGACCATGCACTGTCTCTTTGATCAGTTTCACTGTCCATTCCCTGCACTCTCTCTTTGCTCGGTCTCTGTCCATATCCTGCACTCTCTCTTTGCTCAGTCTCTCTCATACCCTGCACTCTCTCTTAGCTTGGTCTCTGTCCATACCCTTCATTCTCTCTTTGCTCAGTCTCTCTGTCCATAGCATACCCTCTCCCTTTGCTTGGTCTCTCTGTCCGTACCCTGCATTCTCTATTTGCTCTGTCTCTGTCCATACCATGCACTCTCTCTTTGCTTGGTCTCTCTGTCCATAATCTGCACTCTCTATCCCTTGGCTCATCCTCTCTGTCCATACCCTGCACTGTCTCTATGTCTCAGTCTGTCCTCGTCACCTGCACTTTTTCCTTGGCTCAGTCTCACTCCCTGCTGTTTCCTATATGTCTCTTACTGTGATTCTTTCTCTCCCGCTTTCTGTATTTATCTTCCTTCTCGGCCTTCCTGTTTCCCAGACACTTTATTTTCTCTCTAAAAGCAGCAGACTGCTAGTAAGAGATTGCAATGGGGGAGGTAGAGTAGAGTGAATGTTTCAGGTTGTGGTTTGAGGCCATTCATGACAAGTGCAAATAGTGTTTCAGTATCAGCTATTACTAACAGCTATTCTTATTTTACAGGATCAGCGAATCACACATTCAACAGGACAGATCGCAGATCATAGCGGTGAGTGTCCGAACAGAAGTACCAATGGGCTATGTGACATTGCTCTATCAGCAATGTAACAAGCCGCTTCCTTACAAATGCACTTAATGCGCATCCAGTGCATTGCTGATTTGTTCTGGAGAAGCCATGGCCTAGTATGCAGATGCAAAAAAAATCCAGTTGTAAAACCTTGTTCTTTTAAATGCAAAACAGTAAGCTTGAGACTACTGTCACTTTCAATATGTGAAATGTATATATTAATAGCTGTGAATCAGAAACACTATGTTGTAATATTGGTTAATTCTTTTATTCAATAATTGTGTTCAAAATAAGGAAATTTAGGGGGTAAATGCAACTTTTTATTCTAGAATTAATAGTTTTATCTATACTGAATATATTGTCACAGTCACTATGGAGTGAAAATGCCTTCAACCAGCCCTGCTAAACCAAGCATGTTTTAAAACAATCCATAATGACGTTTCGGATTCGCAGTAGAAGCTTTTATCAGGATATGGATGTACAATAAGCAATTTCTATATGTCAAATGCATTAATCTTAATAATGTGTCAGTCATACACAGTTGCTTACACAATTGTGCTAACACAAAATGTAAGCATTGTTTCAGCCACTTACGGTATATAGTATATGCAAAGAAATGCCATTATAGATATAAGCACACACATACACTTTGCAGTCACACTTACACTCTTTTTTCACAGGAGAAGCGAAGGCGTCAGGCGGAGACAGAGAATAAGAGGCGCCAGTTGGAAGATGACAGAAGACAGCTGCAGCACCTCAAGGTGAGGGCGACACTTGTCCATGACATACTCTAAACGCTTTTTATTTTCTAAAGCATTAGATTATGTGATACACTATACCTGCTTCTAATAAGTTGTGTTACATGGCAACTCCAGCATAACTGACTGTGTGTGCCTTCCAGTCTACCGTATTTCTCAGATTTTCAATATCAGACTCCAGTTTCATACTGTTAGTTAGAATTAGAGCATCTGATAACATACCAGTGATTCCCTATTCTGTTTAGGGATTTCCCTCTGATTAGTTAAGCTTAGATTTGGAGAACTCATCTTTACCTCCTCCTCGGGGCAGGTACTATAAGACATGCTTGGGAATCAGGATTGACGTTAGGCTAAATCTTCAGCAAAAAACGAAAATAAGCACACCATTACAAAGTGGTTCAGCCGATCCATCATTATTGTTTTAGATGATCAGTTCACATAAAGACTTGACGTAAAAGGTCATTGTCCCTTATTCCTTAGGCCCACCAATCTCTGGTTTTACTACAAGAAAGAAAAAGATTAATTGTGTGGGCCAAATGTAGTTTATCTGTAATCTCGTTCCTTGCAACATGTTTACTGGAGTTTGCCCTGTTGTCTCTTGCTAGTCCAAGGCCTTGCGGGAGCGTTGGCTGTTGGAGGGAGCGCCGGCTCCCACCCCAGAGGAAGATGAAGCAGCTAGAAGACAGATGCAAGAGGATGAGCAAAGAACCCGTGAACTGGAGGACACCATTCAGAGGTATGAAAGAGAAGATGGATGAAGAAGGAGGGTGCTTGTCTGTGAGACTATATAGACATGTAAATTATGCTATTTTGATCATACAGTGAATACATATTCACTGCATGGTCATAATAGCATTATTTACGAGGCACTTAAAGGAACTACAAAAAATGTGTAGCCCCTTTAAGTGCACAAGAGAAGCATTTCTAAAGATTTAGTTAGGCATACTAAAGAACAATCAACCAAATAACATGGTCTATTGCAAATACCTGCAATGACACATGACACCTAACTAATGCTATGTCACATCTGATCAATATAGAGCCCCAGGGGTTAATGCCTGCACACATGACACCCACCCGCCTGTGTACCCCCTGCCAATTAATATCATGAACTAAATTAGAAACAAACATATAATATGGTGTGTCTGAACTGAAATGCTCATGTGCTAGAATAATAAACCACATAGTCACTCTAAAGACACAATGTTGTAATATTTACTGATGTTCTATAACTTTACGGGGGTTGATGTGGTAATTACTGTGTTTGTGGGCTCTGACTTACAACATCACACTCAAATCTGCTTAAGTCAAACACAGGAACCCTTCCGTGGCTCGTAAGCTATTTCCCTTTATGTACAAACCTCCTGGATACGTATCAGTAAGTTCTTATATGAAATAGCCTGTGGGAACCATGTAATATCTACTTAAATTCTCTCATAGAAACTCCTATAGCTACGAGTCAGCAGGAGCCATGTAATAAAGCTCATAGTTTATCTCTTTATTATTGGCGTAATTGCCAATAATTGTTAAATACCCACCAGGGGTTTGGCTGTCTATTTTCAGTTTAACAAAATGTGACACCGAAATGAAATAAAATCCCAGAGTGGTAACTAGACTAAGTAGACTACCGTAATTACTCCCTGGGATCAGTACATACTCAGCCTTTTCAATTTTATTTTTGCTTTCGACTGAAAAAAAGCTAGACCCCTTGAAGGAGACATCAGGTTAGGCTTGGTGGGTGGATCTGAAAGGCTTATTGACACATAAAGGCTTTCATTATCTCTCTGAACTATTTAGGATAGTATCCTGCCTACAAAAAAAGTTAATTCTCATAGCTCAGAATAATTATCAAGTGCACTGTTACTTCAGCAGACTTATGTACTACTCATTCACGTTGTAGAAATTACATCACACAACTTTACACTGAAACTTTACATTTAGAGCCTTGGTAGAAAGAGATGTCAATCTTTGGTGGATAGTTCCGAAAAGTTGATTGATAGATAAAAAATGGCACACTTCAATGTTAGTTTACTGTAGGAAATGCATTTTTAAATATTATTCAGTCTATAAAGTACATGTCCATTTAGTAATGCAATTCAAGGTCTGGGAGAAAGAGGCTGAAAGTTCTCTTTTGCTAGCAGGTCCACTAAATGACTACGCTTAGCTATATAGTGCCTTTTAAATATCCATAGCATAACCGTAACTGAAATCAATGTAAAATGTACACCTGTATGTTAGTAATATGTCTTGTTAGCAGCGGAGCATTTTTCAGAGTATTAGGAAATATGGTGGTTAATCCATGGAAAACTTTAATTTCTTAATAAAATATTATTTTATGTGTTTTAACTAGATTTGTTTATCGTTCTCAATGGAGTTATGTAATAAAATGTATTTTCACTTAATTCTAAGCAGCCTCTGTAGTAATAAATTCTTACCACCTGGAACCTCCCACTGTCTTTATGCTCACTGAAAAGTGCCATCTTGCACAGCTAAAGCCACACCCACTTGGAGGAACTTCAGTGTTGCTCAGACACACAGCATGTCACTATCTGCTTGTTAGCCGCATGTGACACTGGTAGTGTGAGGCTCCTCCCCTTTGGGTATGGCTTTAGGTCACAGCTGTGCAATTGGCACCTCTCATGAGGGAGAAAGGGGGATGCACCACAAGGTGAGAAACTGTTACTCTGAGGACTTCTTAGAAATTTTATATCATCACTACATTGTGAATGTAAAATTGCTTTCTAACACTTTGTATCTCTAGTGACCCGTGACACAATGAAAATCTTTTGAAATATTTTTTTAAATGCATGATATAAAATTAGGACTATAGTGTCCAGGCTAAAACTAAACAATTGAATTATTGATAAATAAATATGTACTAAATATTCTGATTTACAGTACTGTTGTCACACTTTTGGAAGCACAACATTTATTGTTTAAAACATTGTGAAATATAAAATAATCTGGTTCTGAATGTGTTGTGTACACATGTTATTGCACACACATTCCTTGTTATGATATAATGGAGACTATTCATCAATCCACACCACTTTTTTTAGTGAGTTCCACTGATCACCACTTTTTCCGGCCAATTTGCTTAACGTGCCATTAGGTGCGGTCTACACTACATCAACAGTGTATCAGCCTGGAGTGAACACATTGTGTGCAATGACATTGACTACAACTATTATCAGTGTTTATCCTCTTCTGCGCTAAAAGATTCCATAACACTATTCACTTTTTCCAGGCTGGAACGAGAATTGGAATTTCTGGAAAGTGGTTTGTCCAGCACATCCACCAAGGAGAGCCTGGCGGAAGAGTCCGGCAACTCGGAGCCAGAGAGCCAGGAGAGGGCCAAAGGCCAAAAGGTCAGACTCTCAGAATACATTCTCCAGAAATGGGAAAACCTCTGTAGCAAGCATGCTGTAATATTATTATTATTATCTTTATTAATAACGCGCCAACATATTCCGTAGCGCTGTGCAGGGGTTGAGTACATGGCAAAAACAAAATGAACACCTTATAAAGAATGGAGGGCCCTGTTTTTGAGCTTAAAATCAAATGTACATAGTGCTCTTTTCCAAGGCACTGACACAAGATTGAAAACTCGCAAACTTATAATCTAAGGGATATATATATATATATATATATATATATATATATATATATATATATAATTTTTTTTATTAATATTTATTTATATACATTTGCTGTCTTAAATTGATTCTTCATCAGTAGAATTTCGACAGCCATATTAAAACTTTACCTAAAATATTGATACTTGCAATGAGTTACTATTTTTTTTTAATTAGTGATGGGTAATTCATTGACCTTGATTGCTGCTATTTTTAGGCAGAAGATACTTTTAAAGATGCTCCTACTCACCAGATCTCTTCTCTTACCTTGTTTATAGGCAATGTTTTCATTTTTATTTTGGACTTTTTCAATACATTTCATTTATACAAAATATACATCATTCATGTAATATCTGCTTGAATAGAAGTCACCTCATATCTTGAAATGAGTGAAAGCTGACTGCAGGTTGTACTAATGGATTAGGAGCATTGCAGTTCCAAACACAATAATATTCGCATCTGCCAATCAGAATGAAAAGTAGTTATAAAAGTGTCTATATATACTGATTATTTTGATTATCTTATCATATAGCAAAGCAGTTGTGGTGATCAATATTAATGTTAATGGATTAAGAGAAAGCTAAAGCCATGCTCATTATTCTAAACTAGCGACTTGCCCGGCAATGCTGTCCCCCCCCCCCCCCCCCCCACCTCTTACTTGCTCGCCTCGCAATGAGCACCTTTGTTGCTCCTTGTAAGCCACTCCCCCTCTTATACTTTACGGAACTCGCGATGAGCGGCTTTGGCGCTTATCGTGGGCCCCGCAATGAACGGCTTCGCTGATCATTGCAGGCCTCAGCATGTCCTGTGCGCATGCGCAAGCCTGTAACTTTGTCACTCATGGCGGGCTTTGAAATGAGCGCCTTCGGCACTATTTGCGAGCCTCTACCCACTCCTTTGTCTCCCCCCCCCCCTCCTCCTGTGTCTCTACCCCCTCCCCTTTGTATCTTCCACCCCCTATTCCTCCACTGTGTCTCTTCCACCCCCCTCTACCTCCCATGTGTCTCCTTCCCCCCATCTCCCTCCCCTGTGTTTCTTTCCCCCCTCTCCCTCCCGTATGTCTCCTCCCTCCCCTCTCCCTCCCCTGTGCCTCCTTCACCTCCATCTCCCTCAACTGTGACTCCTTCCCCTCATCTCCCTCAACTGTGACTCCTTCCCCTCATCTCCCTCCCCTGTGTCTCGTTCCCCCATCTCCCTCCCCTGTGTCTCTTTTCCCCTCCCTTATGTCTCTATTCCCCGTTACCTCCCCTGTGTCTCTTCCCCCCTGTGTCTCTCCACTGCACTCTTTCCCCCCTCTCCCTCCCTTGTGTCTCTTCCCACCCTCTCCCTCCCCTGTGTCTCTTCCCCCCTCTCCCTCCCCTGTGTCTCCTTTTTCCCCTCTCTCCCTCCCCTGTGTCTCCTCCCCCCTCCCCTGTGTCTCCTTTCCCCCCTTTTCCCTCCCCTGTGTTTCCTTTCTCCCCCCCTCTCTCCCAGTGTCTCCTTTCTCCCTCCCCTGTTTCTCCCTCCCGCTCCCAGTGTGCAACGTGCATGCACGGGTTATGCCTCGCATGGTCAACTCGAGTTATAGTTGTAGTAATTGCGAGTTTGTCGTAACTTTTACCATTGCGTGACGACAACTCGCAATTGCCACAACTATCATATGTAATTGTTTTTAAGGTTGAGAGGATGGCAAGAGTCAGACATCCAAATGCCTAACCAAATACTTTCATGAAACCTTCTGTGAGTGATAAGCCGGAAGAACATGCCCATTTGGTATAAATAAACAATAAGACATTAACATTTAAATGACTGTGTCACCATTCTGTGTCCATTCAACTGGGTTTGCTCTTCCTGCTTATCACCCACTACTGTGAGAGTTAATTAACCCAACAGGCAACTGTAATTACATTTATTCATATGTGTACATTTCATTTCTGCAATAACTGGGAGCTTTGCAGCATCATGTTAATTATCTTAAGGTCAGCCTTTCCATCATAAGAGATTTCAATGACTGAAACAGATATTGACATATATTGGATAGGTCCTATCAAGATTGACCTTTCTGCTTTATATCCTTTATATATTTTTGGAACACTACTAATTAGCATCCCTGGAAAAGTATTACAATGTCTACAGACACCACAAAATCAATTTATCTGGAGGCAAGGGAAAAGTAATACTTGCTTTACTACATTAGCCAGACCAACTTGGCAGTAAGGCACTAGCTATCTCAGATGTAAAACTTTATTTTTCAGAGGCTCAAATCTCTGGGCTAGTAACTTGGTACCTTTAATTAGTCAGCCTAACCCCGTACATTTAGAGGAGGTTTCTACTGAAGTGTAACACCACACATATTGTAGCTCCATCCAGATCTGTGACCTCATAGTTTTAAAAGACATCCCACTTTTTATAAAATGCTCTTGCTCTTAAATTAATTATTAAAGATAAATATTCCTTAAAACACAGTGAGATTTTATAATTAATATACATAAATACAAGATCTGGAATGAACTACCATGGCAGAAGTACTGAATACAGTTTGTATAAGTATAAAGACATTTCAGATAGTATGTAGGTGAGTGACTCACTTTTCCTAAACCCAACCTATTACTTGTTATGCATCTTGTAGTAGGAAGAATGAGGAGCTCCTCTTAAGTGCTCCTGTGATGATTAATACAATAAGTTATGTTAAAAGGACCATAAAATCATTATTTCAAAAATGCTTATCTCTGTAAAGTGCAGAACTTTAGAACTTTTGTAGATCTGTATATAGCGCAGGTCCATATAAAGTGCACATCTGTATAATGTGTAGATCTCTATATAGCGCAGGTCCATATAAAGTGCACATCTGTATAATATGGACCTGCGCTATATACAGATCTACACATTATACAGATATGCACTTTATATGGACCTGCACTATATACAGATCTACACATTATACAGATGTGCACTTTATATGGACCTGCGCTATATACAGATCTACACATTATACAGATGTGCACTTTATATGGACCTGCGCTATATACAGATCTACACATTATACAGATGTGCACTTTATATGGACCTGCACTATATACAGATCTACACATTATACAGATGTGCACTTTATATGGACCTGCGCTATATACAGATCTACACTATATAGCGCAGGTCCATATAAAGTGCATATCTGTATAATGTGTAGATCTGTATATAGTGCAGGTCCATATAAAGTGCACATCTGTATAATGTGTAGATCTGTGTATAGAGCAGGTCCATATAAAGTGCACATCTGTATAATGTGTAGATCTGTGTATAGAGCAGGTCCATATAAAGTGCACATCTGTATAATGTGTAGATCTGTATATAGTGCAGGTCCATATAAAGTGCACATCTGTATAATGTGTAGATCTGTATATAGCGCAGGTCCATATAAAGTGCACATCTGTATAATGTGTAGATCTGTGTATAGAGCAGGTCCATATAAAGTGCACATCTGTATAATGTGTAGATCTGTATATAGTGCAGGTCCATATAAAGTGCACATCTGTATAATGTGTAGATCTGTATATAGCGCAGGTCCATATAAAGTGCATATCTGTATAATGTGTAGATCTGTATATAGTGCAGGTCCATATAAAGTGCACATCTGTATAATGTGTAGATCTGTATATAGTGCAGGTCCATATAAAGTGCATATCTGTATAATGTGTAGATCTGTATATAGTGCAGGTCCATATAAAGTGCACATCTGTATAATGTGTAGATCTGTATATAGCGCAGGTCCATATAAAGTGCACATCTGTATAATGTGTAGATCTGTATATAGTGCAGGTCCATATAAAGTGCATATCTGTATAATGTGTAGATCTGTATATAGTGCAGGTCCATATAAAGTGCACATCTGTATAATGTGTAGATCTGTATATAGCGCAGGTCCATATAAAGTGCACATCTGTATAATGTGTAGATCTGTATATAGTGCAGGTCCATATAAAGTGCACATCTGTATAATGTGTAGATCTGTATATAGTGCAGGTCCATATAAAGTGCACATCTGTATAATGTGTAGATCTGTATATAGTGCAGGTCCATATAAAGTGCACATCTGTATAATGTGTAGATCTGTATATAGCGCAGGTCCATATAAAGTGCACATCTGTATAATGTGTAGATCTGTATATAGTGCAGGTCCATATAAAGTGCACATCTGTATAATGTGTAGATCTGTATATAGCGCAGGTCCATATAAAGTGCACATCTGTATAATGTGTAGATCTGTATATAGTGCAGGTCCATATAAAGTGCACATCTGTATAATGTGTAGATGTGTATATAGCGCAGGTCCATATAAAGTGCACATCTGTATAATGTGTAGATCTGTATATAGCGCAGGTCCATATAAAGTGCATATCTGTATAATGTGTAGATCTGTATATAGTGCAGGTCCATATAAAGTGCACATCTGTATAATGTGTAGATCTGTGTATAGAGCAGGTCCATATAAAGTGCACATCTGTATAATGTGTAGATCTGTGTATAGAGCAGGTCCATATAAAGTGCACATCTGTATAATGTGTAGATCTGTATATAGTGCAGGTCCATATAAAGTGCACATCTGTATAATGTGTAGATCTGTATATAGCGCAGGTCCATATAAAGTGCACATCTGTATAATGTGTAGATCTGTGTATAGAGCAGGTCCATATAAAGTGCACATCTGTATAATGTGTAGATCTGTATATAGTGCAGGTCCATATAAAGTGCACATCTGTATAATGTGTAGATCTGTATATAGCGCAGGTCCATATAAAGTGCATATCTGTATAATGTGTAGATCTGTATATAGTGCAGGTCCATATAAAGTGCACATCTGTATAATGTGTAGATCTGTATATAGTGCAGGTCCATATAAAGTGCATATCTGTATAATGTGTAGATCTGTATATAGTGCAGGTCCATATAAAGTGCACATCTGTATAATGTGTAGATCTGTATATAGCGCAGGTCCATATAAAGTGCACATCTGTATAATGTGTAGATCTGTATATAGTGCAGGTCCATATAAAGTGCATATCTGTATAATGTGTAGATCTGTATATAGTGCAGGTCCATATAAAGTGCACATCTGTATAATGTGTAGATCTGTATATAGCGCAGGTCCATATAAAGTGCACATCTGTATAATGTGTAGATCTGTATATAGTGCAGGTCCATATAAAGTGCACATCTGTATAATGTGTAGATCTGTATATAGTGCAGGTCCATATAAAGTGCACATCTGTATAATGTGTAGATCTGTATATAGTGCAGGTCCATATAAAGTGCACATCTGTATAATGTGTAGATCTGTATATAGCGCAGGTCCATATAAAGTGCACATCTGTATAATGTGTAGATCTGTATATAGTGCAGGTCCATATAAAGTGCACATCTGTATAATGTGTAGATGTGTATATAGCGCAGGTCCATATAAAGTGCACATCTGTATAATGTGTAGATCTGTATATAGCGCAGGTCCATATAAAGTGCACATCTGTATAATGTGTAGATCTGTATATAGCGCAGGTCCATATAAAGTGCACATCTGTATAATGTGTAGATCTGTATATAGTGCAGGTCCATATAAAGTGCACATCTGTATAATGTGTAGATCTGTATATAGTGCAGGTCCATATAAAGTGCTCATATATACAGATCTAAACATTTCATGAGTAGATTGTTCAGAAAAACAATGTCAGTTGAGACTTGAATGTTACCAATAACTTTATGCAGATTTACACACATTACTTATGTGGCGTTTACCAGTAGTAATATCTACTTAATACATTAAATCGGAGCTAGATTTTTATGTATTTTCTATCCCCAATCATGTTATCCTAATCCTCCACCAGTGTATTGGGGGTGGGGAGTCTTCCTTGAGTTTGAAATTCTTGGTTAGAACTAACATTACTTAAGATATTTTTAACGCCAATAATTTTTTAATGAAAGAACCCTTTTGTGCCCTAATGATTCTTCTACAGAATGATATATCATACAATCCCCTCACTCATGGAGTGATTTTCACATGATACCCTGCAATAAACAAAAGAGGAATTGATCAAATTAGATCACGGGTCAGTGGGAGAGCGAATTTCCCACCATATTTAAAGTAACGTAATGAAAAACCACCCAACTTGTTTACAGGTAAACGTCTACCTATAATATTGTATCACGATTAAAAAGCTGTAGCAGAAATGATTTGCAATAGTTTTTCATAAAAAAATAATAATTTCTGTATTATTTTTATTTTAATAAACACTATAGTCCCAAAATACACACTTAACCAGGGAAAAAATCATATAACTAGCTTTTAATTGGAAAAATATATGTTTATGCCTTTGTTGGCATCCATGAATGAGCAGGACCTGTAGTGTTCCTTGCCACTGTTTGCTTCTGAGTATGTTTGGGGGAGATGGTTGGTATTAAAGTTAGTTGTTGTAGTTACTGTAATAGCCTCTTTGTGTTTGCATTGTTCAGTCCTATCTGACTCTCCATGACCTCATGGACCACAACACACCAAGCTGATACTTTTGGTATTAATGGCAGAGCTAATGGAGTGGGTTGTCAGTGCCTTCCTCAGTGGGCCACAGCATACAGCTCCTGGTATTCCTAGGTGGTCTCCCATCCAAATACTGTCCAGGCCCAACCCTGCTTGGCTTTAGGGTGGTGTGACCTCTTGGTTCAGTTACTGGAATTAAACTCAGGTCACACTGGTGAAAGCACTGCATCGTAACCACTGAACCACCAGGGGACCCAATAGGAACAGTTATTCCTATATAGAGGTCTGTATTGTAAATGGTAAAAAATATGGGCAGTTTACCCACCAAAGATCTAGGGCATTTCACAACCAACAAAACATTTAAAGTAGTTATTTAAAGAAGCAAATGCTTCAACATTTGGGTACATAAAGGTAAGTATGTAAAGAAGGGACAATGACATTTCAGCACTTAAAGGACCACTGCAGTTCAAGAAAAAAGACACTTGTTTGTCAAGTGGGCATTAAACATTTATTGGGGAAAACTGGATTTTTAAAGTTAAGAGTACAGGAATCCATTTTGTGTTTGTTACGGGGAGGTGGATGATTGGTATGCGTTTGTAGTTATCAGGGGAGGGAGGGGTAGGGAGGAAGAAATAGCCATGTCCTGAGCCTTTATTTGATAATAGGATAAGATTGAAATTGACACCACGCCCCATTCCTCTCATTGGCCCAGAAGCAGGACATTGCATCAAAAGGATGGACCCACAGTTCTCCAGAAACGCCCCTCTCACCCACAACAATCCTCCAGGATCCCGTAGAGGCATCAAAATGTATTTTTTTTCCTAATTAAAAACTAGTTTATGACTTTTCCCCCTGATTAATTATGCTCTAAGACTCAAAAGTTTTCAAATATATGGGTGTGTCAGCAGTTAGAACAAGCACTTTCACCAGGGACACACTGATGTTTCAGCATTTAACGTAAGTGCTTTGATCAGAGACTTACTGACTTTTCAGTATTAAAGGGAAGCTCCTCCATCAGGGACACACTGCCGTTTCAGCACTTACCGTAAGGCCTCACATCAGTGACACATTAAAGTTTCGCTATTTAAAGTAAGCTCTTTCATCAGGGATACAGCACTTAAATTAAGTATCCCTGATGAACTGCATTACTTTAAAGGAACACAGCAAATGTCCCATTTATTGCAGTAATGAAAAGTATACATATAAATAAATATAAGTGCAGTTGGGTGCTTGACATTTAGGGATTTTCAGCAAATATCACCTGAAACATTCTCCCTCCCAATTGTTTTATCAGTATTTTTTATACCAACTGGGCATGCTCTTCATGCTTATGACGTTGCATTGTGAAAGTTAAATTAACATGGAGCACAATTCTTTCCCCCCCCCCATGCATTTACACTAGCTGCTTTAAACCTTACCAAAGTTGTGTTTTGCATGAAAGAGTATTATTTGAAACAAGACTAAACTTAATTGAAACTAACAGGAAGTGCACAGATCATTCACACATCTGTAGATCTCATTGGCAGACAGGTGTGAGTCATATAGCTACATTACTTCTCATTGGCTGACAGGGACAAACCCCCAGATATTCAAATATTTTTTTCTGCTGTGAGTTCTTCATTTGAAAAAAGAAATCACTCCGTGATACATTATCAAATATTCCAGACGCAAAAAATAAAAATGTTCTTAATGTCCATTTAAAGAGACACTGTGGTCCAATATTTTCAGTGCTCTATTTTAAATAGTTAGAATTAATAATGGGCAAAATTCAAAAGACATATCCATCCCTTCCAAAGCTCATTCCTGCTTGAAGGGAAAATAAGTAATTGTCTGTGCCTTAATAATACAAATAGCAATTCACTGAGTAGCAATGAGTTAATCTCAGCCTCCGAGTTCCCTACCTGCTTGACAAGAAATTTATACTAACAGACAGGGGAGGTATAAGACGATGACAATGGACATGGCCAGGAAAGAATATACTTGCTGAAATTGGTAACACATGTAAGGATTGGTTTTATTTCTGTACCTGCTAAAATGTTTTTAGCCATTATCGGTACAATTTATTTTAAACTGTGTAACAAAACTATGGCACTACAGTGTCCCTTTATCTAATGAATGTATGCTAATTAACTTATAGAGGATCTTTGCAAATAATTTATGTGTAAAATACCAGTAACAATTATGATTATTTGTGTAGTTATAATTTCTGTAATAACTAGGACCTTTGCTGTTTCACTTTAAATGGACTGTGTCGCCCCAATATATATTTTTTAGATTATTCTTAAGAGCATGAAAACTAGATATATGTTTTCTAAAGTGAATCAATCCTTGGAAATTTCATGTTGTTGCTGTATTTATATGCAGATGAGTGGCCATGCATATTAATGAGCTGCTTTGATGTACTAATTAGGATTACAGCCTGCTTGCCTGTGGCCAAAATAAAGACCCCCCAATGTTATATGGCAGTTAGACACCTTTGCCCCTCTTATCAAGCCCTCTGATGCACATTAGCATACAGGAGCTGCAAAATCTATAAGTATATCAGAAACTATTTACTGTAGAGAAAAACTGATACTATGATGTATAGACTACGTAAAACTAGCCAACTTCCTGTTGGGATAACAGTGTCCCTTTAAAGGTCCACTGTACAATGAAAACAAATATACATTTGAAAACTTTGAGTCTTACAAGAGCATGATTAAGCAGGGAAAAGTGTATTTGTTTTTAATTATAAAGACATTTCTGTATGCTTCTGCTGGACCCTGAAGGAATACATGATATGTTAATGGAAGCTAAGTGTGCGAGAGAGGAGTGTTTACATTTCTAGAGAACAGTGCTTGCATTTCCTGATGAAAGCAGTCTGCTTTGTTAGTAAAGGAAAACTATAGTCCCATAGTTTTATTACACAATTTAAAATAAATAGTACTGATAATGGCTAAAAACGTTTTAGCGAGGCACAAGGGAATGTTGATTTGTCATATCCAATTATCTAACAAAGCCTCCAGATCTTTCCCTTTTCCCCACTCCCTCACCCCTCCCTCTACTGATAAATACAAAAAGACACTGCATGACCTAGAACTTAGAAAGTGATGTGACAAAGACAAACTTAATTCCTCAAAACATGTTTTTTTTTCCATGGCTTACACAGCTGCTAACAATGATAGTGTCTTTTTTCTGGAACTACAGCGGCCCTTTAAAGGAACACTTTATATTTCTCTGGTGTGTCCTGACCCTTGAACTTTTGTGTTCTCTTTTATATAAATATACAACTCCAATTGTTTATCACCATTAACGTGAGGTGATCAGGTTTATAAGAATGTCTGTGACCTGATAAATCATATACTAGACTTGGACCTACAATCCTGAGAAGTGAAGGACACTTTCCTAAATAATTTAGTGAAGAACACAATAATCCAAACATGCATAATTGCTGAAATCAGCTTAATTTGGCTGGAATATAAACTGACATATAATAATACTTAGAAGATGATTCATTTTCTGGCAGATTCACTAGAGGTGTGGGCCTGTAAGTATGAATGAGGCTTTCCAATTAACCTGTTGTACTTTAGTTAGATGTTGTGATTACATGGGGAGTGGGCTGAGTTTGGAGGAGGCAGTTAATTGTCTACACGCATAACTTGTTTGCAGGTAGACTTTTTTTGTATAATGAGTCATATACAGCATTTGATATCATGCATTTAAAATATCATGTTTATTTATATATATAGATAGATAGTCACACCACCCTGAAACCATGCAGGTTTGAGCCTGGTAAGTACTTGGATGGGAGACCACCTAGGAAATCCAGGAGCTGTATGCTGTGGCCCACTGTCGAAGGAACTGGCAACATGCTTCTGTACCTCTGTCATGAATACCAAGTGGATCAGCATGGTGCATTACAGTCCATGAGGTCATAGAGAGTCAGATATGACCGAAGGACGCAGACACACACATTTGTGTGTGTATATATATATATATATATATATATATATATATATATATATATATAAAGTGGTCTGTAACGGAGTTGGAACACGAATCCAATATCTCCGCTGGTATACGGTAAAATATCCAAGAAGCACTACAGTCTCACCATCCCCAACCTCCCATATTGGACGACACTCAATTGGGAGTCAAAAGAATACTGACTTTATTTTGTTATGTGCAGAAATATATATACACATCTCTTCCCACAGGCAATACACATCCCCCATAGTTGGCAACACAATACACATAGAGGGAAAATAGGTGGGTCACACCTCCCTGAGGCTACCTGGCTACTTTGATACAATCAGACATTGATTAGATCATCCTTCCCTTTGTTCTTATGTCTGAGAATGAAAACACTTTATACAATAGACTTCCTTATCTTATGAGGAGTCTCTGTAATAGGATTATCTATTATGCCAAGGTCTGCAATAGTCTGGGCTAATATTCTGCAGAGCATAAACCAACATACATACAGTATAATAGTAGGATCATATTTTAACCATAATAATAACCATAAAACAGGGTAAAACAGTGATGGGTTCCGTTACATGGTCTATAGTGTATATGACATTGATCTAACCTGTTGCATGATAAAGAGTACCAGAGAGTCAAATGTATTGCTCCACAAACGTATGTTATATTACCATCCTTCTGAAGTTAAAATAGCTAAATAAACACAGCTAGCGTAACTTTTTGAAAACTAAATAGCACTCCCTCTCAAATGCACTGCTCAGACCTAAGCACAGTTATTCAATTTCTGTGTGGATTTATAGTTAATTTCCTTAAAGGTATATTTAAATGCATCTGATAGAAGAGAGTCAGTAGTGTCTGAACAGATGTTTTTGCATGACAAAAAGACCAAAATAAATATTATTAAGCATGCCCTAAATCTCTTGTTGTTAGCAGTTGATTTTGAGAGTTAACGCCCCTGAAAATCTCTGCTAAAATTGGCAAAAAATGCATAATTCGTTTTGGCCAATCAGAGGCAGATGCAATAGTCTCTGCAGCAAAGCATCATGGGATTTGTAGGCTTAGTTACCAAAAAACACACCTCACTATCCTCCAGTGATACTGTAGCTTTCTGCATTGATTCTTGAATGCATGGTTTATATTGGTTAGTACAGGGTGCCCATGTAAGCATGGGAGATTAGAAAAAGGTAAAAAGAGAGACATTTACATATACCTTTAATGTAATATTATTTACAAGCTGTCATCCAGTTTTTATCATACTTTTCTTAAACATACATACATGTCTTAATCATTACAGAAGGGTTTTTTTGCATGAAAAATGGGCACTTTACCATAAAGAAAAGTCACATGAAATAAAATGGAGTGGATATTGTTTTTCGTCTCTGGCCCAACTTTACAGGAAATAAATGGACAGGAAGCCTTGTAAATCTTGCAGCTGCATGTAAATCTTTATAAAAACAGATAACAGACTTTCCAATAACCTTTATAAACTGTTGCAGTATTTAAAGATATATATATGTTTCCTGGGCTTAAAATGTTTGGTAAGAAACAGGCATTGATTTTCAGAAAAATGTGTGTTATATAGATAGGTTCAGTGTATTTACAAATGTATAGGCAGGAAAGTAAATTCCAGCTTTGCACACCCAGAGGAAACTGACATTACCAAGTATGCAGAGGAAATGTATCTAGATAGGGAGTCTGACCTTTCAAAGTAAGTACTTGCGGCTGGATTGTATCACGTGGTTGGGTGAGGTCTGAGTTTACAACTGAATCAGATCACAAGGATACATAGAAAAAGAGACTACATATCCCAGGCTTATTTGCAACACACCCACCCCAGAGTATGGCATAAATGTATCTGCTTTCTCCTGATTGGCGAAAACGATTTATGCTAATCTTGGCAGGGATTTTCAGGGGAATCAACGAACAAAAACATCAGATTGCAAATTGAAAAGATTTAGCCAACATCAGGGCGAGTTTGTAAATGTTTATTTTGGTATTTTTTTCATGCATAAAATGTTTGCATACACTACTGATTCTACTCTATCAGATGCATTCATAATCCAGGAAACTTAAATATGCCTTTAAAATACGCTCAGTAAAAAACCTGGGACTACAGTGAGCCTTTGCTGTGTATTTTCGATCCCATACTGTAAGTTGCAGGCATCAGCTTTTTCCAGGTGAGCGCCCAGTAGACTCCATGGCAGGCTGTTCATGGAAAGAGTTCTTGTTGAGTGACTCTGATCTTGTATTGATTTATATAAATATCTCTTGGGTAAGGTTTTTTTAAAGGGAATATGCATTTATTGATTCAAGTAAACATGCAACTAAATGTATCCAGAGCAATGTGATCTGGCCTTAAGAAATATAGGGTATTTCACATGCGTGCTATGCCCAGGACAATCTTTCGGTTGGTCTCTGTGACCTAATTCCCTGTGGCATCCCCCCAGCTGAGCGTGTCATAAGAAATTAGGTTGGCCAAAGGATGTGTGAGGTGAATGGCAAGGGGGCAGCTGTGATGATCTGTTAGTGGATGTGCCATTGCACTTCTACATATAAATAATGTAGTCATACTTGATGTGCAGTGAAAAATATTATTACCCTCATATTGCTGATGCTGGTGTCTGCTTTTGAGCAGAAGCAATCTCTTAAAGTATAAGGTGATGTAGTTTGTATAATATTGCTGACATGAAGAGTTTTCACGTTTACAGTATAAAATATATTTACAGTGATTTGCATTTTAAACATATGTTGTTGTTATTTAGTCGTTCAGTCATGGCCAACTCTCTGTGAGCCAATGGATCGCAACACACCAAGCACATCTATCGTTGTGTCTCTGCCCATGCTTATCCATAAGGTTTTCTTGGCAAAGATACTGGAGTGGGTTGCCAGTTCCTTCTACAGTGGACCATGATTTGTTCGACCTCTCTTCTATGACCTACCCCTACATGGTATAGCTCACAGCTTCATTGACGTACCCAAGCCCAATCAAGGTAGTGATCCAGAAAAGGCTTTAAACAAATAGAAACATGGATTTGATGACAGATGAGGACCAAAAGGCCTATAAAGCCTGACTATTCTATCTACTTAATTCATTATTAGGATGGCCTTATAATTATTTCGGACATGTCTGAATTCATTTAATGTGTGTATGTCTACCACTTCTACTAGTAGGCTGTTATACTGATTTCTTTCACATATTACTCCTACATTTTGCACTTCAAATCATGACCTGGGCCAAGTGCAACCTCTTTTACATCACTTGTGCCCTTCACAGGGAGAAAAATCCTGTAGTATATCAGTCTGGTCCCACTTATTTAAATAAGTCATTTAAATAAGCAAAAACTTGCTATGTAAGATTGTATCTAAGCGCATTATGTGTACTTGAACCCGCCAGAAGTCTCATTTGAACATGTCCACACCATTGTGGCCTTGTATGTGTAAACAACTTTTTAGACAGTGCCTGGTCCTGTGATTAAATGTTTCTTGTGCCACTGAGACTTAATCAAAGTGGATTGTACATATTGTCACTGAGTGTATCACATAGATCAGTAAATAAACAGTGAGAGATCTGATAAGTAAATCAGCAAACAATCCCTTTTTTATAGTAAATAAACAATTAAGGTCAAACACATATTTACAGTCAGCTATTTTGAGAACTAGTATTGACAAATGTTTTTAGAAAGATAAAAAGACAGCCTTTGATGTATTATATCTTTTATCCTACATGTCTGTATATCTGTCTTATAAAGCGGATTGGGGATGCCAATATTGCATATACTATATTAGGATTTAAATGAATTTATATTCCTACTTTATAAAAACATTTGTCCATTTTTAATTCTAGTTCTTTGATAGATCATATTGTAAATATGGGACTTAAGTCCTCCAGTGTTGTAAATGTCCACCATTGTTTTTTAGCACCAGCTGGTAGTCCAGTGGTTAGGATTCTGTGCTTTCACCTGATGTAACCTAGGGTTCGATTCCAGCCAGGAAACCAAGAGGTCACACCAGCCTGAAGCCATGGTTGGGCCTGGTCAGTACTTGGATGGGAGACCACCTAGGAATACCAGGAGCGATATGCTGTGGCCCACTAGAGAAGGAACTTGCAACCCACTCCAGTATCTCTGCCATGAAAAAAAAAATCAGCATGGTGTGTTGCGGTCCATGAGGTCACGGAGTCGGGCACGACTGTACAATGCACACACACATGAAATTAGAATCTGCAAACAACCCTTGATCCCAAAGGTTATTAATCTTCATATTTCCAAAAATGAAGAATATTGTGCTAGTAATACATTTCAAAGGATTATATCTGCAAATTGATGGTGCACAATTAAAGTTCCTCTTTTTCACTACATCCATACTCTTGCATGGTACACACCCAGATCACTATGTGTGATCATATCTCCCCCTGGTGACATGGATAGGTAATGCAATAAGACTCATACCAAGTACAGAATACTGGGCAGGTAGTTCAGACAGAAATGATTCAATGCATCAACATAAGCAAACTCTGAACATCAAATAAACTAATACTACTACATTTGCTTAAAATTATGAATGTTCTCTCCATGCACGTTTCAGTTAAAAAGACAGCATTTAAAGGGCCGCTGTAAATAAGCAAAAACTTAACAGGTTTGTGATGTATGCAACAAGTTAGCAACATTAGCAGCTATGTAAGTCTTAGGCATAAAAGTAAAATCTTCATTTTAGCAGACTGTTACTGCCATTTTAGTCTTACTTCCTTTTTCAGACATAAGTGGCTAGTAACAGTAAAGCTGACAGGGAAGGCGAATCCTCCTTCCTCCTCATCACACTCCTGAATAGATAAAAAAAACATTAGTAGAACACCCCCTCTCAGTCTGCATGGCAGTCAGACACAGACATGGCATCAATAAGACATAGGTACTGTCTACTAAAAAATATTTTCTGTCCACAGCTGATAACTCTGATAACGTGTTATAAATCTCACAAACATTTGAAGTTTTTCCCCAATCTAAAGTGATCTTTTAAGGTATAACCGTATTGCTCATACACGATGATTTAATTTAATTATATAGTTATAGCAATGCAATCCGTAATCACAGATAACACAACCTATGTCGTTTTTAATACTTACATGTGAAGTTTAATGGTTACACTTCAGTAGATACAGTGTCCAGGGGGTGGGAGAGGATCTGATAACATTGTTTATCTGCCTCCTTCCCTGTAGTGGCTATTGCAGAAAAACCTTAGGACAGACATCTAGGCAGATCTTCTCTCACCTCCTGGACACCTAATAGGCGGTGAAGAGAAGCACATCTCCTGAATGTAAATCTTAATAGCTATATTAAATGTGTTTTCTGTAAATAATCTGTAACTAAATAAAAAAATGAAATCTGTCTTTTAAACCTTATTCAACTTACACTTTTAATTGGTTCTGGGGGGTGACAGTGTAAGTTGAAAAGGGTTTAATTTTTTTACTGTAATATGTTTTAGCTACATTTATATATGTTGGAATATATTCCTGTTCTATCCCCAGAATAAGGAGGATTTAGGTCTGTGACTGCTAAGGATATTATATAAAACAAATACACTAAATGTATGTTTAAATTTCACATGTGTTGCATATTATATATAGGTGAAGAGGAGAGGAAAAGGTTGGGAGAGGGCGAACATGAGTAGAAGAGGAAAAGGGGAACAGAAGGAATGTGAAGCAGGAGTAGTGAAAGGGGCTCAGATGGGGTAATGAGCCCGTGGGATGGGTGTACACAAAAGTGGGGGAAGATGGTGCTGAAGAAGGGAAACAACTCATTCTCTATGGGAGCTTTTCTATGTCTCATCCAAAAAAAAGAATCTCGTAAAGACTCGGACCTAGGGGAGTTTGCCCAGAGCTCTCAGTATCTCAGTAGCGATACTACAAAATTGTACCCACTAACTTGAGCACACTGCAGTAGCCCTAACATAATCCCATATGTCTATTTATTTATATAAATGCCTTTCCATGATAGGGAAGGGTTTACATGATAACAAAAATTAATGCAGGGGGATTATTATCCCACCACCTATGAGCTGGGCATCCCCCAGGATTAAACCTTAATATCTGCTACCGCCTATGAGTTAGGGTTTTCCCTGGTATTCCTCTTTAATACCCACTGCCCTATAAGCTCAGTACATCTGGTCCTTTTAATAGTGTTACCCTCTATGAGCTAGTTATCCCCTGGAATACCCCCTTAATATCTGCTATCCCCTGTGAGCCAAGGTTTCCCCCAACTTATGGACCCCCATGGGACTATATATTAACCTTTTACCATGGTGGCCCCTAAGGACCCTCATAGGGATTAATATTAGGTACCATGGGGGTACACGGGTTAATATTTGGTGCCATGGGGTTATATTTTAGGGGGGATACCTGGGCCTCATAGGGAATAGCGGATATTAGGGGAGAATCCCGGGGGATACCCAGATCATAAGCAGCAGTGGGTATTGATAGTGGTATTAACCCCTTAGTTGTTTCAAATGCCACACAAATAAGATGTTAGGTGCTTCACAACCTTGAGTTTGACACATTCAGGCTTCTCAGAGTAATTTTTCTGCCTTTTCTTGTGTTGATGGTACCTGTATCCTTTTTTAAAATAAAATACGTGGTAGCATATTTTAAAATAGTGATGGGACAGGCACTCATGGTTTAGGATATTAGGGACATTTAGAGCACTTGGATGACATTCCTTGGGGCTTAGATTTACATGCGAGGTATGAAAGCTTTTTTAGTAAATATAAGAAAGTATGATAATCTCTGCATGCATTCTGCCAGAGAAATGTGCAGAGAGGCTGGGATGATCATGGGAGTATCATTTTTCAAAAATGTAATTCTTTAAAACATAATTTTGTGAATGAAGTAGAAATTTAGGCAACATGTCTTATAAAGATATAACATAATTAGAAATGCTCTCAAAATAGCTACCAAATGAATAGTGGAATAATGATTTATCTGACAATGAAGTGTTCCTGTGCACGTCATCAATCTATATAAACTGTTCCATGGTCAATACAGCATAAATTAAACTATTCATCAAAGGCAGTCTATAAATATCATATAACTTCTGTTTGAATAAAAGTAGATTTTACCATTGGAAAGGAAAATGATTCTGTACTGTAAGGGCGGTCAATTTGTGGAAACTATCTCCAAGGGGTAGTGACAGCAGATACAATAAATGCCTTTAAAAGGAAATTGATGGTGTTTAATGTTATAACAATAAAAGAGACACAATGTTGTTTCCAAAAATGGTGTAATTTGAATAAACAAGTAATTACAAGTAGTTTTTTCATTTTAAAGGACCACTGTAGTATGAAAAACTATATATGTCTAAACATTTTTAGTCTTGATTAAGAGCATAATTATTGAGGAAAAAAACATTGGCCCTCATTCAATTGCAATTTGGCCAATTGAATAGGGCCCTAAATAAGCACATAACATATTTTTTTTAAAGACGTTTTTAGTTAGTAAACATCTATCCAAAAGCAAGGTTTTCACTAACTAAAAACGTCTTTAAAAAAAATATGCTATGTCCTTATTTAGAGCCCTATTCAATTGTCCAATTGTCCTGTACTCATAAACAGAGTCTTTAAATATTTTCTTTTTAAAACATTTTTTTTTATGTCCATGGCTTACACAGTTGCTAATATTGTTTGTTTGGTACATACCTGACAAACAAGTGTCTTTTTTTCTTAAGGTACAGTGGTCCTTAATGCATTTGTTTAGTGTAGTCTTAGTTTTAATTATTCACCCGCCTTTCTGTCTCATCCCCCAAAGACTGACATCAGTTTCTAATGCAATGATTATTGCCAAAAATTGCTAATTAACCAATGGGGCTCTGAGTGTATTGATGGAAGTGAAAAGACTGAGCATGCCCAGACATTAGGGTGATTAGGCAAATTATTTTTCCATGGGTCTTTTCAGTTTCACATTTATATTTATACAAACAAATAATATCAGTCTTTGCTTGGTTAGAATTACAGACTGACCGCCAAAAATTGCAAGTTCCAATATAAGATTACTGTAAGTGACCTATAGATTTAAATAAAAAAATTATGTAGAAGGTTGGTCCAATGAAAAATTTAATTGTATTTTTTTGTGGGTTTTGGAAGATTTACTTTTTCACAATACAGATATAACAAATGTGTTTGTTTTTTTCTTCACGTTGGATTATGAAAAGTAAAGCCTAGTTCAATGGATCTTCAAAGAAGATGTATGTTGTTGGAAAGATTGCTGACGTATTGCTGATTTGTATTTCTGAAGAGCAATAGATGCATAAAGCCTGCTTCTAGGCTTGTGAGGTGGACCAAGTGTGGTGTTAATTTCATTTAGATCCAATAATCTAAATAGCCTCCTGATCTCTAGCTATTTCACACTCTTCCCTCCATTGATAGATAAAACCTCATTCAGCTCTCAGGAAGTGATGTAAAAAAGACAAAATGGATTCCTCCATTCATAAACAGATTGTTCTAACAATATCCATGTCTTGTATAACTGCTAATGTTGTTAGTTTGTTACATATACCTTTTTGTCTTGAACTTCAACAAGCATGGGTAAAGGATGTGGTTTAGTACATATGTATGTGACCAACACAGACAATATCTGATGAGAGATTGCCTGATAGAGAATGGCCATATGACACAGATAAAGTATGTCCCATATATTGACATATCTGATAAAGTGAGCACCTGTCAGTGTGGTTCATGGCGGGGTCCAGGGTATGAAATTAGATTAAAAAAAACTGCTAACACCACTTATTATTTAAGTTATTTTAATGTGAAGGATTTGATGTACAACATACATTTTATATTTAAACATTCCTATTCTTATTGCAATCAGTGGTGTGTCTTCACGCTGGCATTATTACACTAATCTTCATCTTGTTTTCTTTTTACAGACCCCCCAGAATCAAGCTAGGGGTAAGTACATATCTGTTCTCTAAAGCTTCCCTGTTCATATAAGTTGGTGTGAGGGATATTGTACTCTGGTTATTTTCTATGCCATCTGCACCATGACTAGATTACTTTGGGAAATCTCTGTTTTTGAGGTTATATTTATATATATAAATAAATACAGCAATACCCAATTTAGAGCTGTAAATAGGTTCCAGCCAATAGGAGTGCTAACCAAAATAGCACTAAACAGGGTCATTTTAGCATAGGGTAGACAGGGATAGGGAACTCATGGAAAAAATACACAAAAGCAATTGAAATATTTGAACTTTTAAGAAACAGCAAATATAACAACAACATGGACTTAACCCTTTTTTTAATAAAATTTAAAGAAAACGCAAACATTAACTAAACAGTCCACTTTAAATGGCAGATGGTTTGGAGAACTAAAGAGGGTCTGCTGAGGAATAAAAAATCATTATAGCGGTGTTAAACGGGATCGGTGGCCAAAGAACAGATATAGCTAGGTTTAGCGCTGAGCAGGGTATTCTAGGAAAAAGAGCACTATAGCGAATCAGCGCATTAGCGTAAAGCAGGGTATACGTGTACCTCTATAACCAGAGCTTTAGTCTAAATGCTTGGTGTGGGTGCACATCCCCTCTATAATAATCCTGCTGTGAGCTGGGACCCCTTCATTCACTTGTCACTGTAACATCTGCCTCTTCTCTCCTCAGCTCAAAATATTTCCAAGTCCCCAGCTCACAATACAGACAGTCCAGACATGATGAGGGCAGGTGAGCGCACCCTAGAGCAGATAGGGCTCCACTTTCTCTTGGGCAAACTGGCAACACCTGATCTTGCACTAGGCACTGCTTGGCTGTTAGGGCATCAAACCAGGTGGCATGGCTGGGCTGTTCCTGTTCTTTCAGAGCAACAAAAATATCACAGTGCCACTGCAATGATACAATATCACACAGTGCCATAGCATTAATATTCTGTATCACAGTGCTACTGCAATACCGATGATACAATATCATGTAGTGTCACTGCAATGATACAAAATCACAAAGCACCAAAACACTGCTATGATACAGTGTCACTGCGATTATATATTGTGTCACAGTGATATAATGACAAACAGCACCATAGCATTAATAAAATGTACGGGTAATGAAAGTGTAACGCAATGTACCTCAATGGCACAATGTCACACAGTATCACAGTAATCATGTCTCTCAGTAGTGATACAGTGTCACATAGTGTCACAGCTTTGCTGATAACACTCTGTTGCGGGTGGTCCCGGTGTCCTTTTCAGCATGAGTAGGAAACTGGCCCCAGGACACAGAGTGAATTACCTGCACCCCCACCTCAGCTCTTGCTTTGCTGCTCCCCCACTGAGACCTGCCCCCACGTATCCCCCCTGCCTCTGCTTGCTGCTCCTCAGCATGGCGGGTGGAGGGTTTTGGGTGATACAAAGGTTAATATCACTGTCCTGTTTGTATCCCAGCCATGTACTCTGTGGAGATCACAGTAGAGAAGGACAGAATCACAGGGGAGACTAAAATCCTCTCCAGCAACACTGTCCTCCCTCAAGAGCACCCCTTGCAGGGGGTCAAGGTCTATGAAGATGAGCAGAAAGGTAGGGTGAGCAGGGTGCAGATGTTCCTGTTGCTCCCTATAGCATTCAGACATACAGAAATATTCCTACAAAGTAAGAATGAATCTAACACGCTCAATAGTTTAGTTGGTTACATTTGTTCCCTACAATTTCTGCAATTGTCTTGTGTGTATCAGGAGAGAAGATTGTGGTTCTGCGCTTTAGCTGCGGTCACTTTCCACACTTAGATTTAGGGCTAGTCTGTACATCCATATTCACCAATGTCTCAATATTTATGGTTTCAGAGCTAGTAGGATCTATCGCAGATATTTATAGTGAAATCTGTTTTTGTCTTATCCAGGGGTGTATTTAGGTTTTATGTTGCAATAAGATTTCTGCACAGCCAAGCCCCCCTCCCCACCCCAGTTCCTCCTCCTTTCCTCTTGCGATACACCAGTTATAAGTTTACCACGCACCTATATAGGAATTGTAAGTGTATATGTGTCTATGTAAGTATAAAGTAAGTAAGAAAGTTCCACATGCACTTACACACAGAATATTCTCAGCACACAGATATGTCTGTGCATATTCCATGGCATTGCATTTGCAGCTTCAGGCAGCCTGCTGCTCCCTGAAAATGTGCTGCCCTAGGCTGATACACACCCATGTTCTTATGAATAATCTGTTTCTCAGATTTCCCATACTCTCCTATTTCCTTTAAATTGTCTGTTTTTCCATTTTCTTCTTCTCTTCTATTTCATTCTCTGCATATTCATGTTATAAAGTGAATAAAGTTATAAAGTGAAAAGTAACCAAACCAAAAATACTACACAGAAAGACATTTTTTACATTATAACATAACTTGCTCTGCCAGATGCAGTAGAGCAAGTTAGAAGAACTTACTATCTTTTTAATTTTCCCTCTGCCACGGTTTCACCTTCACTTTCATACTCTTTTTTTCTCTATTTCCTCTGCAGTGGTACATGCGGTGAGATCAGAGGTCAGCACCCAGGATGATACTGTCCATGCGCTTAGTTCTTTGGAGGTAGAAGATCTGATCCACAAAGCCGAGGAGGCCACTCTTAGTGAGATCTCCCTGACTTCTGATGAAAAGACTCCAGTCCAGAGAGCTTCACCGAGGAAAGAAATCCCTGGAGTGCAGGCAAGACCTCCACAGACACCTACAGGGCCTGAGCCTCCTGTCACCATGATTTTTATGGGATACCAGAATGTGGAGGATGAGAATGAGACAAAGAAGGTTCTGGGTATGGAAGAAGCTATCACAGCTGAATTGGTGGTCATCAGTGATGGAGACCCTCAGACAGTAGTTGATGGAGATCTTCCTGAAAAGACCCAACATCCACCTAATGGTGCACCAGCAGATACACCCAACAAGGGCGAGAAGACGGAGACCAATGACTCTGCACCACCCAAAAGTGGGGAACAGGATCTGACTGTGAAGAAGCAGAGGTGCAAGTGTTGCACTGTTATGTAAACAAGGGGTTTGGGGGAGATCTGTATTTCCCTCCCCTGCCCCTAGCCTGGGAGTGGGACGACTCCTTTGCCCAAAACCCGGGATGAAGCTGCTTTTCCTCACCCTCCTCCAATTTGAGGGGAAGACTCTCTGCAGTTTTGGAGGAGGGCTCCACATGTTGATCTCAAAACCTGGAATAGGAGCTTCTCCCTGCCCTTCACCTCTGCTCCTTCCCAGAAACCTTAAAGGGTAAAACACCTGAAAGGAATCTTGTTTCCTCTCTCCAAAGAGGGCTCTCTCAGTTCCCAAATAGACTGTGAAGGACGCGTCCCTCCTCCAACTCTAAAAAAGGAGCCTCAAAGAACTAGAGGGATTCCTGACTTCTCTACACCTAGTCTAAAGGTGACGGGAGCTCCTCTTGTGTCTCCCCAACTAACCTTACTGTACAGGCAGAAGTATTGTAACCACAGACTGAACATTGTCCTCTTGTGTCCCCACCTGCATCCCTTGTGCCCCTAAAAATATGCAGCTCTCCATATATATCATGAAAGTACTGCCATTTTCTATAAGATTGAGCAGGGCCAGGAACATCTTATACAACTGATCCTCCAGATTACTGTTCCTACTGCAAATGAGTATTAAAAAAACAAAAAAGCAAAAGGGGTTGAATTATAAGCTACAATAAACAGAGAGGAAATATCTAAGACAAACAGCCAGTGCATGGACATAGCAGGAGATCTACTTCAACATGTGGATGGGAATGGAAATATTTTGTCACTCAGATTATTGCCATTTTACCAAACATTACATCAACTGGCAATCAAGTTAATACAACAGAGGGTGCAGCCTGAGTTGACAGTGCATTGATTCATTACTTAAGAGGAGATTACACTATTTATTTTACTTAAATGGGTCAGCAGGTGTAAATATAATATCTACATCAGATCTATTTTGCTTAGACCTAAGAAGAGCATTGCCTTCAGCCGCAGTGTTTTTGGGTCGTTTAAGGTGTTGTCAGATCCCTCTCACAATGAATCATGTAGCTGTTGGATTGCATTGCATTGTAATAATGTGCCTAGGGAGACTCTCCTTTGGAAATTGAACACGTTTTCTGGACTTCCCCTGGCCCTATCACTCTTTAACCCTCAGTATGCTGCCATTGTGTGTCCCTAGTGCTGGACAGCATACTCTAGGGCTATTGGGGCTGCAGGGCCCAGGCTGGACTCGTATATTGGTGCCTCTGTCCCCTGCTCTGGAATCCTCCCCTCTTTCCTCCTGCCTGTTACTGACCCTTTCCTGCCCATCTTGCTACATTTTGTCCAAATTTCTGATCATCTCATTGTAAAAATATATCAGTAAGTAAATAAATGTAACTTAACCTTAAGCCTGTGGCCTGCTTTGAGTGTGCACTTAACATTTGAGTACATTTGTAATCATGGAGAGAGCGGAGAGACAGACCAACATACAGGTTGCTATAGCTATATATACATACCTATACATACAAACTGATGCATACTGTAAAGGCAATTATATCTATACTCACAGATTGACATATATGCTTATGTTGATTGCTATCTTGTCATGGTGAAGGGGCTTGGGTACGTCAATAAACTAAGCTATACCATGTAGGGTCACCCAAGATGGACAGGTCATAGCAGAGAGGTCAGACAAATCACGGTCCACTGGAGAAGGAACTGGCAACCAACTCCCGTATCTTTGCCAATATAACCTTATGGATAAACACAACCAGAAACCTAAGTATAGATGTGCCTGGCATGCTGTGGTCCATAGGGACCTGGAGAGTCAGTTATGACTAAACAACAACAAATATATCTATATACAGAGAGACTTTACAAACTCACTGACACATCTGTAAGGACACTGATATGTATTGCTTGGCACATCTGTATAGAAACATCACAGTGAGTAACATGTTTGTACTTAAAGACTCTGACTCCGCTGTATGTAAAGACATATATATTATATATCTGTACATACAATCACTGATACATCTAATAGACACACTGATATACCAGTACATACATACAGAGACTGACTTGACTATGCAGAAACTAACTATCTGACTCCTCTACTAATATACACACATACATGTGCATTTATAGGCAGGTACACTGCATGCCCTAGATTGTACATATATACATACATTAATTGATTTACTTTGATATCTCTGTGCCCAAACACTGAAAAATATTTATGTACAGAAATTATCTAAGGAACGCAGCTGATTGCACATATATATATCAATGTATTTATACCTACAAATTGCTATATATTTATAAAATTGTCAGACTAACACAAATGTGCTTATATAAACTGCCTGGCTGACTCGTCTTATATAGACCCATATATAGTTCTCTGCATACAAAAACTGGCATGTCTACACAAAAACCACATCTGGTCATCATGTGTCTTTACATACAGAGAAGGACTGGCTATAACGTTTAGACATAAAACAATTCTTCATACAGACACACATATTTTTAAATACACCCTACATGGTGCTACACCTTAAGACGTATTTGATCTTTAATTTAAAGAAAATAAAGCACTAAAATTTTAGCTAACATTCAGAAGCCTGTGTAAAAAGTGCACGTGATACATTACAGAGCTGCAGTGAGCCCTGTGGATGTCTGAACTGCATCATATTCTGCTTTTAATCTGAATCTGATAAGAAAATACAATTACCAGGGTCTCCATGAGTCCTTGTTTACACTTCCACCTAACTCACTAATTTGATAAAGACATGTCAAATACATATCTGCCTTTTTGCTGTTTTTTTTCAGTTAATATAATTTATTTTCTGTGGGGACAAAAACTTCGGTAATGTATAAAACAATTTCTTTTAAAAGCATGACAGAACATTTTGGATTTGGCTCCTTAAGTAGATGAAGACTTGATCGTAAGGATGTCCTATCCTCAGCATACAAAATCAGAAACCTTATCAGTTTGGTCTGGAGCATTCATGTTTGTGGTAAGACCGCCTAAAGTCTTAAAATATCTCTGAGGATCTCACACAAAGAATTGTTGCTATTCTTTGGAAGCCTTATAAAGGTGTTTGAAAACAATCTGAATTCTAAGACTTCACAGTACACTTACTTTTCACACATGACTGAGTGCTGATTTTTAAATAAATACATAACGACAGTAAAATGTGTGTGTTATTTGTCACATATGCATACCTTTCAACTGGTTTTCTTTTGGAGGGACAGTCCATCTTTTCAGAGGAAATCCATATGTCCTTCTTAGTCTCCCTTTTTTGAAGAAAAGGCCCACATTTAAAAGACTAAGATAATGGCACTAATGGCCAGGCAAAGTGCCTTGCAAAAGTATTCACCCCTCTTTTGTTGCCTCATAACCTGGAATTAACATGGATTGTTTGATGATTTGCATCATTTAATTTACAGAACATGCCCATGAATATGTTTTTATTGTGAAGCAAACAACAAATAGGACAAAATAACAGAAAAAGTCACTGTGCATAACTATTCACCCCCCTAAAGTCAATACTTTGTAGAGCCAGCTTTTGCGGCAATCACAGCTCCAAGTCACTTTGGGTAAGTCTCTATGAGCTCGCCACATCTTACCACTGGGAATTTTGCCCATTCCTCCTTGCAAAACTGCTCCAACATCTTCAAGTCGGATTGTTTGCGCTTATGAACAGCAATCTTTAAGTCTGACCACAGATTTTCTATTGGATTGAGGTCTGGGCTTTGACTAGGCCATTCCAACACATTTACATGTTTCCCCTTAAACCACTCAAGTGTTGCTTTAGCAGTGTGTTTGGGGTCAGTGAACTTCTGTCCTAGCCTCAAATCACGCACAGAGTGGTACAGGTTTTGCTCAAGAATATCCCTGTATTTAGCACCATCCATCTTTCCCTCAACTCTGACCAGTTTCCCAGTCCCGGCTGCTGAAAAACATCCCCACAGCATGATGCTGCCACCACCATGTTTCACTGTGAGGATGGTGTTCTTTGGTTGATGTGAAGTGTTGGGTTTGCGCCAAACATAGCGTTTTCTTTGATGTCCGAAAAGTTAAATTTTAGTCTCATCAGACCAGAGCACCTTCCTCCATACATTTTGTGAGTCTCCCACATGCCATTTTGTTTTTTGCTGAAAGTAATGGCTTTCTTCTGGCCAACTCTATGGAGCGTATGGCTTATTGTCGTCCTATGTACAGATACTCCAGTCTCTGCTGTGGAACTCTGCAGCTCCTCCAGGGTTACCTTAGGTCTTTGTGCCGCCTCTCTGATTAATGCCCTCCTTGCCCAGTTCATGAGTTTTGGTGGGCGGCCGTCTCTTGGCAGGTTTGCTGTTGTGCCATGTTCTTTCCATTTGGTTATGATAGATTTGATGGTGCTCCTGGGGATCATCAAAGATTTCGATATTTTTTTATAACCTAACCCTGACTTGTACTTCACAACAACATTGTCCCTTATTTGTTTGGAGAGTTCCTTGGTCTTCATGGCAGTGTTTGGTTAGTGGTGCCTCTTGCTAGGTGTTGAAGCCTCTGGTGCCTTTCAAAAAAGGTGTGTATATGTAATGACAGATCATGTGACACTTAGATTGTACACAGGTGGACATCATTTCACTAATTATGTGACTTCTGAATGTAATTGTTTGCACCAGAGCTTTTTATGGGCTTCATAACAAAGGGGATGAATACATACGCACATGCCAATTTTCTGTTTTCTATTTCTAAAAAATAGTTTTATGTATATATTTTTCTCATTTCACTTCACCAACTTAGACTATTGTGTTCTGATCCATCACATAAAATTCAGATTAACAAAACATTGAACTTAAGGCTGTAATGAAACAAAATAGGTAAAAAGTCAAGGGGGTGAATACTTTTGCTAGGCACTGTATGTACCAAGCTACCAATATTAGCAGCTGAATTAAAACATTTTTATGAGTGTAGGAATCCATTTTGCGTTCTTTAGAACTGGATTACGAGGGTGTGTGTTTTGGCTTTTAGTGGTGGGGGATGAGGGGGAGTGATAGCAGAGAGCCTTCGTTAAGGTAAGTGGATAAGATTTAAATTGACACCACAACCTTTCCTCTCACACAGAATCAGACTCCTTGCTTCAAGAAACACAACCATATCTCTTCAGAAATGTAAACATGCCTCACTCAAACATAAAATCCCCCTATATATCATGGATTCCCCCAGGGACCATCAGAAGCTCCAAAATTAATTGTTTTTCTTATAAAAAAAAAAAAATTAAGACTCTTTGCCTATTATGGTCATAGTCAGACAAAGTTTTCAAACATATTGTAATATGTATATATTTATGTCCTGCTCAGAATTCCAAGAAATACAGTTATTGCACTCTGGGAAATATGTGTTAATATGAATAATAGAAACCTAAGGGATGTACCTTCGTTTTTTACAGCTGTGTATATGTGCATATTTACACCCGAAAAAGACTACTACCCAAATAAAGAGGGAGAGAATCACTCAACTTATATGAGGAAAACTGCTTACTGATCACACAGATCATTCTATCGGATCCCAGACAGTGTATGGGGTATAGTGCGTTGTTTTGGTGGCATAGACAATGAGCTGTCCCTGTACCCCTCCCCGTGTTCATACACTCACACTCCTCCCGAGTCGTGAAGTTTCCTGGATCACAAGCTCATGTTTGGTTTCTGCCTAATAAAAGCGGCTGTGTGTTCAGCAACATTCCTGGGTACACATTCCCCCTGTCAGCATCCCCGGACCATTGTCCCATCACTACTGGTCACTGTGAGCCGGCAACTGTCCACTGGGCCTCTCATCATCCAGCGGGGGAAAGGCGGCCAGGAGGATGGACGGGGGCAGGTAGTACTCTTCAGCTTTGTAATGATGTACGTATGACTACATTAAATGTGTCGCTTGTACAATTTAAAGCAAAGCATCTTAAAGAAGCTTGGAATGTTTCTGAATTTTACCAGGAATATGAAATACATATGTATTTACTTTAAAGTACTTTATTTTATTAAGAAGTGCTTAAAAGTTATGTGTTTTTCTCTGCTTAAAATCAAACAATTTTACCTTGGGTGTGCCCTCCATAGCTCATGCAGCTCATGAATATACCTGTCCGTGACCTTTCTCAAGCAGCATGTTGAAGAATGTTGTCACTTATTGGTTACTATGAGACAGTTCAATCCCTATACTGTCTTCATGAGCTGAAGAAGGTAGAAACTAGTCAGGAAATATTTGATAAATAAGATTTTAGGCAGAAACAAAACTGAGCTTTTAAGCACTTATTAATAAAAGAAAGTACAAAAAAGATAAGAGATATATAAGTAAGTTTACGAGTTTTAAATTGTGTGTCCGTGTCTTGGAAACAAGCACTATGTGCATTTGCATTTGCATTTTTATATGCTCAAAAACAGGGCCCTCCATTCTTTAAGGTGTTAAGTTTGTTTTTTGCCATGTACTAAACCCGTGTACAGCGCTACGGAATATGTTGGGGCGATATAAATAAAGATAATAATAATAATAAGTATATTATATTCCTAGGGAAATCAAGAAATATTCCATGTCCCTTTAAATGTATTAAGGAGTCCAAACTTTGTCTATCAAAAGTTTAAAAGGAAAAGTTTAATAATGAATAGTCTAAGGTTTATACAACATATAGTGAGACAGAGCAAGAACATTTACTAATTGCATTTACAGGATGCCAAATGTCCAGGAGCCTTTGGGAATATATTGTACATCCACAAACTTACCTTTTATTACCATGTTTTGAATGTAAACTAGCTAATAAGGGAAGTGTGCAGTTTAGATAGCACTTTCTCCAACATATGTTTCAATTCAGCCTGGCTATACTTTATCACCTGGGTTCCCTGGTGGTCCAGTGGTTAGGATTCGGTGCTTTCACCACTGTAACCTGCGTTCAATTCCAGTCAGGGAACCAAGAGGTCACACCACCCTGAAGCCAATACTAGAATACTAGGAATTGTATGCTGTGGCCCACTGGAGAAGGAACTGGCAATTAACTTCAGTATATCTGCCATGAAAACCAAGTGGATTACCATGGTGTGTTGTGGTGCAGGAGGTCATGGAGAGTCGGACATGACAAAGCAACACAAAACAATAGTTAATCAAATACACTCCTCTGAGCCTGATTCTTTGTAGTCTTAGTGTTCATTCACCTAATGTAATTTATAAAACAACTGTCTCCAATATATAAAACATGGCTTTTAAATTTGATTATAGAAAATGTGGGACTGCAGTGGCCTTTTAAGAGATAAATCTAGACTGTCGTGCTTGGGGTTTTACAGGCAAAGACAAATAGCCCCCAAAGCATGAGACGAGAATCTGGTATCAAGTTGAATCAGCATCCATTGCAGAGACCAATGTGGCTCTGTACTGATCAACATGTGCCTCTTCTGTCAAACCACCGATAGCTGTGAATTCAGATCAGTGTTAGTCTGCTTCAATGATTAATAAAATACAAAATAATCAAGATCCATACAATTCTAACACAGTAAAGGATTCTGTTAATTCAGAAATTAAAAATACTCATACAAATAAATATAATTGCCATTGGTTATTATTAAAAGAATGAGTGGAAGTGTTAGATAGCTAAACTTGAAAGTTAGGATTTTTAAGTCTGATTTTCTTGAAAAATTCCCTCCTTTCTTATCGCAAACTTTACCTAAGGTATTATCTCATAATGAGTGGTGATGAAAGCAGGAAGAACATGTCCAGTTGGTAAATCAGCACAATAACAGAGACTTATATGTGTTAATTCATTTGACATTACTCTTATTTATGCCAACTGGGCATGTTCTTCCTGATTAATAACAACCATTTGCAATTATATGTATTTTTACAGGTTCAAATGTGTCCCTTTTAAAGACAGTATTTTATTTACTCCAGAATCCGTATTCCCTGTCTCAAGATTAGTGTAGCCAAGTTAGCAGTGAATGTGAGCATCTGCAGTGCTGCTTAGTGCATCTACCCTTGCAGAGTTCTGTCTTTTATACAGGGAGTGCAGAATTATTAGGCAAATGAGTATTTTGACCACATCATCCTCTTTATGCATGTTGTCTTACTCCAAGCTGTATAGGCTCAAAAGCCTACTACCAATTAAGCATATTAGGTGATGTGCATCTCTGTAATGAGAAGGGGTGTGGTCTAATGACATCAACACCCTATATCACGTGTGCATAATTATTAGGCAACTTCCTTTCCTTTGGCAAAATGGGTCAAAAGAAGGACTTGACAGGCTCAGAAAAGTCAAAAATAGTGAGATATCTTGCAGAGGGATGCAGCACTCTTAAAATTGCAAAGCTTCTGAAGCGTGATCATCGAACAATCAAGCGTTTCATTCAAAATAGTCAACAGGGTCGCAAGAAGCGTGTGGAAAAACCAAGGCGCAAAATAACTGCCCATGAACTGAGAAAAGTCAAGCGTGCAGCTGCCACGATGCCACTTGCCACCAGTTTGGCCATATTTCAGAGCTGCAACATCACTGGAGTGCCCAAAAGCACAAGGTGTGCAATACTCAGAGACATGGCCAAGGTAAGAAAGGCTGAAAGACGACCACCACTGAACAAGACACACAAGCTGAAACGTCAAGACTGGGCCAAGAAATATCTCAACACTGATTTTTCTAAGGTTTTATGGACTGATGAAATGAGAGTGAGTCTTGATGGGCCAGATGGATGGGCCCATGGCAGGATTGGTAAAGGGCAGAGAGCTCCGGTCCGACTCAGACGCCAGCAAGGTGGAGGTGGAGTACTGGTTTGGGCTGGTATCATCAAAGATGAGCTTGTGGGGCCTTTTCGGGTTGAGGATGGAGTCAAGCTCAACTCCCAGTCCTACTGCCAGTTCCTGGAAGACACCTTCTTCAAGCAGTGGTACAGGAAGAAGTCTGCATCCTTCAAGAAAAACATGATTTTCATGCAGGACAATGCTCCATCACACGCATCCAAGTACTCCACAGCGTGGCTGGCAAGAAAGGGTATAAAAGAAGAAAATCTAATGACATGGCCTCCTTGTTCACCTGATCTGAACCCCATTGAGAACCTGTGGTCCATCATCAAATGTGAGATTTACAAGGAGGGAAAACAGTACACCTCTCTGAACAGTGTCTGGGAGGTGGTTGCTGCTGCACGCAATGTTGATGGTGAACAAATCAAAACACTGACAGAATCCATGGATGGCAGGCTTTTGAGTGTCCTTGCAAAGAAAGGTGGCTATATTGGTCACTGATTTGTTTTTGTTTTGTTTTTGAATGTCAGAAATGTATATTTGTGAATGTTGAGATGTTATATTGGTTTCACTGGTAAAAATAAATAATTGAAATGGGTATATAGTTGTTTTTTGTTAAGTTGCCTAATAATTATGCACAGTAATAGTCACCTGCACACACAGATATCCCCCTAAAATAGCTAAAACTAAAAACAAACTAAAAACTACTTCCAAAAATATTCAGCTTTGATATTAATGAGTTTTTTGGGTTCATTGAGAACATGGTTGTTGTTCAATAATAAAATTAATCCTCAAAAATACAACTTGCCTAATAATTCTGCACTCCCTGTAATGATCATTTTTTTCTTTCTTATTGATAAGATAATAAGGAACATTCACTAGCGTATAAGAGAGAGATTATGAAAGAGCAAGGAGTTAGTGGCAAACATGGACAGAGGGTAGATAAAGAGGAATGATAAGGAGACGCATGATCAGATAGAGAAGGATGGCAGATAGTGTGAGAGCGAGGGAGGGCGCAGGAGATGAGGAAGTGAAAGGACTATTTGTCACTGGCTGCTGGCCAAGATTTGAAAGCCATCAATACCAAAGAGTCCAAGGTCAGATGTGACAGGGACATAAATACCAGACACCTCCACTGGGGAGTGGCCCGCGCCAAGACTTAACCCTTCCATAAACCAGCTATAATAGCGGCCTATAATGTGGTCAGTTCAAGTTTTAAAGATTCTTCACTAAAGGGACACAGTGGTGTTCATACAAAGGGGCTTAATTTATTTATTCAGTAACTGATTCATAATAAAATCAGTATTTGGAGGAATAAAATCAATGTAGCTTTTAAAACTTACATTTGAATTTAGCATTGTTGATTCCAGTACACATGCTTCTCTCCACCTCCTCTTAGTTGTTCAGGGGTGAAAGAGGCTCTGCCCAGGAGGCTGTCCTAATATTTTCTGCCCAGTGTATGTTTGCCTACAACAGCCACTGCAGAGAAGTAGGAAGATGTACAATGTTATCAGGCCAACATATAAAGACCCCTATGAGAACAGCCACTCAGAGCAGATCCTCTCCCACCTCCTTAATGCCATCAAGTGGTAGAGGAAAGCAGGTCTGCTGGAGTCTTAAACACTAAAGTTTACATCTCATTTATAAAAGCTGAAATGATTTGATTCTTCTTTAAAAGTTCATTTATTGCTATTCAGTAACTAAATAAACCCATGAAGTCCTGTTATATCTGCACCGCAGTGGTCCGTTATATGTGCCCCCTATTGCTTGTGTAACTAATAAAACATAAACATATATGATTTTGTTAGGAATGGGCAACTAAAATTGTGCATAGTCTGAAAGACAAAAGTTATAAGAAAAGACTTCAAAACTTTATTATGTACAGCTTGACAAAAGGAAATATACATATGATAACAAATATTAAAATTATCATAGGGTTGAATATAGTTCAAGAGGGAAGTGTCAGAAAAAGGAGATTATAGTTATAAAAGGATAGATTGAAAGTCTACGGGTAGATAGTATAGCTGTATTATGCAAAAACCTAATGTACTGGAAGAGCTTTCTAGCAGAACAGTTAACTAAAAGCTGTCCTGAGGATTTTGGTATACATAGGCCCTCATTCAATTGCGATTTGGCCAATTGAATAGGGCTCTAAATAAGCACATAACATATTTTTTTAAAGAAGTTTTTAGTTAGTAAACATCTATCCAAAAGCAAGATTTTCACTAACTAAAAACTTATTTAAAAAAATATGCTATGTGCTTATTTAGAGCCCTATTCTATTGGCCAAATCACAATTGAATGAGGCCCATAATGAGCAGATTAGATGGACCTGTGTATTCTCGATTATATATAGTTGTTGTTCAGTCATTCAGTCTTTTCTGACTCTCTGTGTCCCTATTGACCATAGCACGCCAGACACATCTTTACTTAGGTCTGTGGTCATGCTTATCCATAAGGTTATATACTAAAGTGGGTTGCCAGTTCCTTCTCCAGTGGGTCAGAATGTGTCTGACCTTTCTGCTATGACTTGCCCGTTTTGCTATAGCTCACAGCTTCATTGAGGTACACCAGGCCCTTCACCACGACAAGGTAGTGATCCAGAAGCAGCCTGGATATATTTATGTTTAAATAAACCTAGTTGTCTGACAAATTCCTGGCATTTGCTGTCACCTCAGAACATTCTAGCAATTTCCTACATGGGTGGACTTTGCTGAGGTCAGTTTACAGTGTTGACATTAGGCTCACTAATGGTTTTGCACTGATATCAGATCTTGTGCCAGTTCTCAGTAACCATGTGCTAAACTAAGTCCACATCTGAGGAAATGACATGCAGTTTCAGTAGTTTCTGAGACATGCATGTTATTATCACATGAAAATGATTGTTTTGGCAATTAAAGAGTTGTGCGTCTACCAAATACTATACCAGTTAGAGCTTGTTTGATACAGGACAACAGTTCATATGCTTAGATTCACTGTGTCCATTAATAAACTAATAACAATGGGTGCAAACCCCTCGGTAAAGTGTATGTTATTACTAGATAGGTCTACCATGCACCTTCAGCAAGGAGTACTATTAATAATGATTGGGGAACCCGGGTGTGGGGCCCTGTATCACCTACTTTATGACACATAATCTTTTAACATGAGCAGCATGTCACCTCTGAGGAAGCCTTGTTCATGTTCTCAATGAGAAAATTGGTTCAGTTTAGGGTGAATTTCGCCCAAAACTGCTTTCCTCAGTAGGGTAAGATGGAAGTCCATATATCAAGTCAGGTAAAAAAAACGCAAAGTAATTTTAAAGTGTCCCATTAACAATAAACTTGAGCATTTCACCAAAAAATGGTTATGGCGTGTACATAATTGCATACTGAGCCAGTTTAATAGTATGTGCATCCTCATATATCTCTCATTCTGTAGGCACTGCTATATATCAGTGTTGACAAAGCTAAAGTAGAGTAGGGTGCTGTTCAATAGGGCAGTGACAGGATTATTGTACTGACTCTGTAATAAGTGCAGTTAGTATTCACAAGGACGCCCAGGTGGAATGTTTATACTGCAATGTGTGTATAAGTTCATTGCTCTCTCTATGCCTTTGAGTTTACCCGAGCTCTCCTGTAGGACTGACAGACAGCTCCAGGACTGATACCACCACAGTGACTCCATCCCAGCCACAGAAGCCCCCACATCTCCCCCTGCCTGAGACAAGATGTTTAAATACCCCTCCCCATGGCAGGTGCTCTGCGGTGGGCTGGAGAGGAGGGAGCAGGTGAGTAACAGGATGAACTGTTGCACAATGGTGTGTGTTGTGTCATAGACAATATACTGATTTGAAGATTACCTTACACACTGTATATGAGCGGGGAAATCACTTCACTATCAGCAGTCCATGAGTTCTGTTTTATCATTTCTTCTAAAATCCGTACACAGCTCCTTACACAGTCACATTTGTATTTCATCACGCCAAGCTGCTTATACACCTATTTCTGAAAATCAGAAGAAAAAACATAGATAAAGCATTGTTGTTTAGTCATTCAGTCATGTCCGACACATCTTGTGTCTGATTGTGCCAATCCATAAGGTTTTCATGGCAAAGATACTGGAGTGGGTTGCCAGTTCTTTCTCCAATGGTCTGTGAATTGTCTGACCACTCTGCTTTGACCTGGTATACATGGTATAGCTCACAGCTTCATCGAGGTACACAAGCCCCTTCACCACGATAAGGTAGCGATCCAGAAGCTACCACTCAAATAATAAAACTATAATGTAAAGGGCAACAAATAAGGTTTATTATGATGGTTAAAATATGTTTTGGTACCATCAGCTAGGATATTACTTCAATAATTTTTATATTTTTTTAAACAGTTTCGATATGAAACTACTTATTCAAGTACCACATAATAATTACACATATTGCAATCAAAGAACATAGTTATTCAGTGTGAAAGAGCGCTGTGATTTAGTAATCTTGAAATAAAGATATCACATAGGGCTACTGTAAAGACTTAAGAAATAATAACCATAATAATGTCTAAGTATAATGTTAATCTCAAATGCATATTAATACAAGGCCTAAGTGTGTTATCAAATAACACTTCACAAAATAACAATTACCTTCATATTCAAACTACATTCTGTATTCAAATTACTTTCTAGGAGATTGCCATAAACTGAGTCTGCATGATATATTGATTCAATATAAATCACTTTATGTTGCACGATGAAAAGTATATACCCAAATTAACTATATTTTATCCAATCACTGTCTTCTGCACATATTGTATATGAACAGGTGTTTTACTGCAAGCACTTTAATGGTGGGTAGATAAATCATTCAAAATATTTACAGCCTTATTAAATTGCGATTCAGTAAATTTAAAAAGGCTTTATTTAAGCACACAGCATATTTTATTTACTGAAGTTTTTAGTTAGTAAAGACCTTGCTTTTGGATAGACATTGCTCTGGGGTAGAAGTTCACTAACTAAAAACTTCTGTAAAAAAAATATGCTGTGTGCTTAAATAGAGGCCTTTTTAATTTACTGAATAACAATTTAATAAGGCTGTTAATATGCTAATGTCAGGGCCGCCATCAGAAATCTTGGGGGCCAGTACAAATGTCCCCACAGGGTCCCCCCCCCCCCCATTTTCCTCACCTCCTGTAAATCTTTAAGTTTACTGCACATATACAGCCTTATTAAATTGTGATTCGGCCAGTTGAATAGGGCTCTATATAAGCACAGAGCATATATTTTTTACAGATATTTTAAGGTTGGTGAACTTCTATCCAAAAGCAAGGTCTTCACTAACTAAAAACTACTGTAAAAAAATATGCTCTGTGCTTATATAGAGCCCTATTCAATTGTCCAAATCGCAATTTAATAAGGCTGATAGTGTATATAGGGGGTGGAAAAAATCTAACTTAGAAGCCAGACAGTTTACAGAAGCTCTGCTTCTGATTACATGGGAGCAATTTTAGATTTGACATATATACCTGTACATAGCTCCTGACATCTTTGTGTGTGCTGCAGCACATCCAGCTCTGATTACAGGCATATCAGCATAACATATACATGCCTCTGGATCTCTGGGATTCTATTTTGAATGACCAGTAGCCATATTAAATAAGTGCAACGTGATACCCGCAACGGCTGCGGGCTTGAAATTCAGCTGCGTTACAGAGCAATCCTGTAAACCATTTTCACATGTTTGATGTGCGGCCGTGAACATGATCAATTAGTCAAACACGTAGTTACGGGTTTAGATGGAGCCAATGTTAAAAGAGATCGTCATCATTGTATCACTGAAAAATGGAGGTTAGATTTCAATCTCTTACCGGTTTCAATTACGAGTTTCGATCAGGCCCGCATTCCAGAAATAATGCAATATTGATAAAGCCGTAAATATGATATTCTAGTCCATGCAAGTTCCATTATATGTATTAACACATTGATTGCCGGGATTGATATAACACGGAAATTAAGAAAATAAGGTACTTTATATTGCAGATTTGAGAGCTTGTTGTGCTATTAATTCTGAGACCTAACATCACTTTCCCTTTTAATAAAAGTACAGTAGTGTATGTAAATTTGCATTCACCGTGCTACGGCTAGGGCTTTTAGCCCCTTGTGGGTCCTCTCTAGTACCGTTGGCTCCATTTGCGGGTTACAGGCTTGAACGCCAGTGAATTCATTGCAATTTAGTAGCGTGATTGGAACGTAACAATTACGGGCTTGAAAGAACAAAGGATTTGCGAGCTTGCAGTTCACATTTCCATGTCCTGTAGCCTTTTCTCGCCCCTACCCCGCTAAGTCGTCGGCGGGTTGCTTTACGGGGCCAATTTAATAGCCGTAAGACTTGCAGGCTACGTTGAGGGAATTTAATAGGGCTACAGGAGTACCACAGGGGAATTATACCAAAAATTGTAATGCTGTGGAGAGCTTGGAAGAATCTTTGAAAAATATTATGATGCCCTGCAAATTGTTTTTGGGTCCCAGTGAGTGGTTTTGAATCTGTAGGTACCATTTGTGATGTACATGAGAGGATCTATGGACTTTCATGGGAGCCATTTTATCAGCCCCAGCGTTTCTTCTCTAGGTTTGTACCTTAGTAAAGGTTAATGACTGAAATACTTTGCAAACCACTGTTCTCTCTTGTTTTGTCCTATAATTCGCACTAATATTTTCTATCCCTATTGTTTGAGCAGAAATGTTTTTTTCAGTAGAAAAATAAGTTGCTTTTTTAGGTGACCCTATTTTTACGAACATAATGCCCTAAGTGATCGGTGTGAAGTGGCACACCCAGCCCAACGCAAGCCTACATTTGTAGTTGTGATCTTTCAGAACTAGCTCCTTACATACAGATGCATTCCTGCACACTCACCTCCTTACACACCCACCTATATGTACACTGACGTGTACTGCTATACAACCAGTCCCTTGTAAACCCATTTGTATATTTACACACCCAGCTCATTACACCTGCACAAAGCTCCTAACATCTCTGTGTGTGCTGCAGCACATCCAGCTCCATACATATCTGCAAATGTGGTCCTGCACCGCCATGTCCTTACACACCCATGTGTAATGCTGCAAACCCATCAACTTGCATACGCCATGTGTGTGTTCTTAACCAACACCTTACACACCAACATGTGTACTCCTGCTCATTGAACTCCTTACTCACCGACTGGTGTGAGTCTTCACCCACAACTACTCACATAGCTACTACATACATATTCCTACACTTCCTGCTCCATTCAAACACACAGGCTGGTCTTGCACCCCATCTAGATAAACACCCCATACTGTTACACATCCAAGTATTTATGCCCTCACATATATATTACTGCACTTACAGCTCCATACAAATACCCAAGCTCTTTACTCGCCACATGCTTTTCTGCGCTCCAAAGGGGTGTGCTCTGCCTTTTGTGTGGTGTCAATTTCACTCTTATCCAGTTAACAAACAAAGGCTCCTGACTTCTGCCTGTTACCTCCTCCCCAAAACCTCCCTCCACTGATAACTACCAACACTCCACCACCCATCATACAACTCTCAGGTTGTGAAAACTAACTAACTAATGCTAGCCATATGGACCTCCATGGTATACTAAAGTTATAGACCTCCATGGTACGGAAATGTAACTCATATAACAAGGAGGTCCATAAGGAACTCTTAGGTATCACTAATTGAACTCCTTTACAATGGGGGTCCACTTACTGAACCCCTATACAATGGGGGTCCATAAGGAACCACATTGTATTCCTCTGAGTACTATAGGCTCCCCCACATATTGCTCAACCATCGTCCCTAAAACTAACAAGAGAAATAATAATAGTTAAACCTGTTGGGGAGGAGATATACATTATCTATCCCTTGACGACCCCCAGCGATGATCACAAACACCCTAGTCCTCAATCTTCAGCCCTGGATAAGTGGGCACTTCCATGTAGCTAAAAGAATCCGTCCTCTTCTTTCTTGATTGAAGCCATGTTTCCTCTCTCTACCCTGTAGAAATAGGGCTCTGCCTAAAATATTCTGCTGCTCCATACATTTTTACAGATTCACATTGGCTGAAAAATGTGTCAATCATATTTCAGCCAGTCAAAAATGAGGATTTTGAATAGTTTCCACCCCTTGTCTTCCTAACAGGAAGTTGATTTAATTTTAAAGAGTATTAAAAACTGGCTATACATTGTACTAGCAGTTTTTCTCTACAGTAAACAATTTCTGAAACATTAAGAATTGAATGTGCAGCTCAGTATGCTAATGTGCGGCTCAGTAAGATAATTACGGCTCAAAGGGCTGGATAAGGTTGAGAGTGGGGTGTAACTTCCAGATAACATTGGAGGTCTTTATGTTGGCCACGGCAGAGACAGACTAGCAGACAGTAATCCTAATTAGCACCTCAAAGTAGCTAATTAATATGCATGAGCTGCTTATTTGCATATAAAAGCAGCAACAACAACATGAAATTCTCCTGGATTCAATGGATAACACAACATACAGTAAGTTTTCATGTTCTTTAGGAATAACATACAAATCTTGATTTGGGGGTGAATCCGTTTAAGTTTGGGCATTTTGGAGGAGCAATGTCCCTCCAATAGATGGCATTTGGGAGGTGTGTTATTATCTCTCTCACCTATGACCTGGACATCAGCACCCAGCACAGCTCCAATGCCAGCTCTTGTACTGTATCTACAAGACTGTGAGTGACAGCTCCAGCAGCCAATAGGCAGCCACACACATAGCCATGAGAGGGTAGGAAGTGCTCTGATGCACCACACAAGGACCCATGAATGGAGGTGTCAGTTGCTGTGTAGATTCATTGCTGATGTGTTAGGGAGGACTCAGGACAAGTGCTCAGTCTTACAGGACAGTGGGATTTAAGCCCAAACAGGACAATCCAGTATGATCCAGGACAGTTATGAGGTGTGAGGATGGATTATCAAGGAGTACCCCAGGGATCGAAAAAAAATGTATGTTTGAAAACGTTATCTGACTAAGAGCATAATTAATCACGAAAAAAGTCATACAGCTATTTTTTAAGAATTATGCTGCTGCTTCTGCAGGGCCCTGGAGGGATCCATGACACATTGGTGGAAGTTGTGTATGTGGGAGGGATGGTAACATTCCTGGAGAGCTGTGGTTGCATTTAATGATGCAAGGCACCTACTTCTGAGTTAGTGAAGGTGGAGTTGCATGGTGACAATGTCAATCTCATTCTGTTACCAAAAAATGGCTCTGGACTCTGTTCCCTCCTCTCCCTCATCATTCAGCTCTCAGCATGTGATGTAACAAACACAAAATGGATTCCTAAACAGAGTCTTCATATTCTGTCCATGGTTAACACAGCTGTCAATACTGTTTGGTATATCACAAACACATGTCTTTTTTCTTGAACTGTAGTGCTCCATATGTTTATCACTTTAATTGCTTGTTGTCTTGCATAGAAAGTTTGTCTCATTGCAAATGGCACAATAATCTTTAACAGAGTTGATATTATATGTGTGGTAAATACAAATATTAAGGATTTAAAAAAATAAAATAAAATAGATGAAATGGTGAAATATGTGTAATCTGAAGTTCAATACAGCAAAATTATACACTTAGGGCCGTTTGAATAGGAAGTAATGATTTGAAGTTATAAGGACACAACCAAAGGTCAGTTATGGTAGAAATTCAAACATGTTTCTAATTTAATTTTTTTTTTTAAATATTCATTATTTAGACATAAATTACTTTCCAACAGCAGCACAGTGCATAGATCCACAGTGAATAGGCTCAACAGACTACTTTTCTTTGCTGCAGAGTTTGATCCCCTGCCTCTGATTGGCCAAAATTAATTGTGAATTTTATGCTAATTTAGATAAAGTTTTCTAGGGGCATTCCTTATCAAAATTTACTGCCAGCTGAAGAAATTTGCAAATGTTTGCATATGCTACTGATTCTCCCACTAGTGCAATATTTAGAGTTTGCTGTTTTGAAGAACTGTCTCTCTCTCTGGGTTTGCTGTTTTGAAGAACTTGACTTGATAATGTGCAAAATCTTTTTACACAGCTTAAAATAAACAATTACAATCTTTAATTTTTAACTATTCAGTTTTGCTTTAACGATGACAGACATTTTGTCTTTGTTGTAAAAGCGTTAGATGCCTGTTATGAGTGGGAGGAATAATGGGACATAGATATGGGGCCCTATTCTATTGCCCAATTCGTAAAATTATACACACTTAAAACCACTCTTAATATTGCCACATATTCTATTAGCTACTCGCAATCCGATTATGAGTTACCCACCCACAATCACTACCGGCCAGCCAAAGATGCAAAACTGGCCTTAAAACTCCATTGGTTTTAGCAGACATTGAATATTACGAATGCAAAATAATTAAAGTTACACAAAATCGATATTCTATTAGCTCTAGATAAATAAAGTCTAACCTGCAACTGAAAAAAGTATCATGTTTCTGTTGAAAATATTCTGAGTACTAAATAGGACTCGCAAGGCCTTTTTCAAACACTTATTAGAGCTGTAACAGCAATTAAACACACAATACTGAACTTTAAAAGCACGGGAAGGCATAGAATTACACAACAGTCTCAAACCCACAAATATGCAATTCAAAATATTATTTTTAAATGTTATTTCTGAGTAATATTGATCCCGGGACTCACAGGGTTAATACATATCATGAAACCCACATGGACTAGAACAGATGATCTAATGAATTATGTAGATTGCTTGACTTTGACTTGGCAGATATTACTTATTGGCACTAATTGTTAGACTCCGATTGCAGATTTTGTGTAACTTCCATGTTTTACTGATGTCATGATGACGGATTCATTTACTATTGGCTAAAGGCAGGGTTTACATGTTCAGCCAAATGTGTGAGTTCAAGGCATTTGCGAGCAGCTAATAGATTATAGCCCATGATCTGTATTTACTGCTGTTAAAAACGTCCTTCGGCGCTCATTGCAAGCCTCTCCCCTGTGTAGTTTATAGGCCTTGCTCTTGAGTGTTACTGTCTTGGGTTGTGTTATTGCCTTGGGTTAAGTGTTAGTGGCTTAGGTTAAGTGTTACTGCCTTGTGTTAAATGTTAGTGGATTGGATAGTGTTACTGGCTTTCGTTAAGTGTTACGGCTTAGGGCTATTTTTTATGTCCTTCGGCGCTCATTGCAGGCTAAGTCCTGCGTGCCTCAACTGCTTGCCTCGCTTAACGAGGCTTGCAGTGCAATGAGCACCCTTGGCGCTCATTGCAGCCTACGTCCCCGCGGGATTTAACTGCTCGCCTTGCTTCACGAGGCTTGCAGTGCAATGAGTGCCTCCGGTGCTCATTGCAGCCTAAGCCCCGCGTGCCTCAACTCAGTAGTTACTGTCACTGTCCCACTGTGCAAAAAGAAACTTCCTGTGTATTCGAAGTGTACTCCCATCTCAGGAAGTTGTGCTACTGAAAGCAAAATGGCAGATTGTACAGCAGTATCACATATTATAATTGTCGTCATTCTTGCGAGTCTTGCAAAGCGAGGCGAGCCATTGAGGCATTGAAGTCTTCTGAGCTCGCAGGACTTAGGCAATGAGTGCCGAAAGCACTCATTGCCCTGCAAGCCTCGCAAAGCGATGCGAGCAGTTGAGGCATTGGTGCACGCAGGACTTAGGCTGAAATGAGCGCCGAAGGTGCTCCTGAGTGCCTTGCAAAGCGAGGCGAGCAGTTGAGGCATGCGGGACTTAGGCTGCAAACAGTTGAAGAACGCGGGACTAGATAAAAAAAAATCCGACCTCGGGGGCAAAAAAATATGAGCTTGGAAAAATACAAAGGTAACAGTCGAACCGCGGAAATCGAAAAAGATAAAAAACACAAAAAAATAATAAAAAATAAATTAATACACACTCACACACAGCACAGGGGGAGAGCCAGGAACCCTAGGAGTGAGGTTGCAAGCAATTTTGAGCTTTATTTACCATGTTTCGTCACTCGAAAATCAGCTAAGCAACAAAAAAATGGCGGATGAAAAACGCAAAAAAGTCTGAAACTGGATGAAAACGAGGCTGAGCAAAGCGAGGCATGCCGGACTTAGAAAATACATGACGACTAAGACACTAACACTTACACGAACAATGCCAGACACACAGGACTTACAAAATACACAACGGCAAAGACACTAACACTTACACCAACAACGCCAGGTACGTGGGACTTTGAAAATAAAACCAACGGCAGTCACCGCGCGCCACGCAAACATTCAGCAGACACACAGAGGAGAAAGACACAGGAAAGGGACAGGGGAGATGCTGGAAAGAGACACATGGCATTCCCAAGCACAAAACTTGCAGGTTAATGAACCCTGCATTGAATGGGCGGGAGGAAAGGTTTGCAATGAGCACCAAAGGCGCTCATTGTGAACCACGCAAAGGGGCTCGTGATTAGCACCGAAGGTGCTCAGAAAAGCAAAAGCATCACATTGTGTGGCAAACAGCATTGCCTGGATTACAATTTTATTGCCGTCATTTTTGATGGGCAAGTCGCTAGTAAATAAATATAAAAAGTAATATATTAGGGGCTGTATAATTTTTTATTTACATTATAAAAACACATGCTGCACATTTTCAAGCAAAGTTTTTAAAAAGAGTAATTTTAGAAAATATGACCACAGTGGTCCTTAAATTAACCCATACAGGGATTAGCCGGAAGAGCATGCCCAATTGCTTTGTGGTTTTAACACAGAGAAGCCTCTGTGTCTATGCTGCTTCCACCAACTACTAATGATCTTACTAATTAACGCCAGTATAACTGCTAAAGCGGGACTTAAGACACTTGGCCAGGTAAAAGGGTGTTGAACCTAATTTATGTCTACAATAAGCAAGTAATTACAAGCTATACAAATTCTTATGTATATGTAAATGTATAATATTTACCATGATTGGAATATTTTGCTGCAGCTCTTTAAAGGGTACAACAATTAGATGTAATGGGAATGTTGCAGACAAAGTAGTATCAAAATGGAATATCCTTCCAACAGACAAATACAGTGTATGGGTCCAATAGTTCATATCTGCTCCCAAATGACTTTTTAGGTTGCCTTATAAACCCTAGTATATGTTTCTGCTAACATAGCTCCTTTCATATAAAAATGTCCTTATAGGCATACACTGGAGTTTTTAAACTCAGGTCACACCCCTCCTGGCACACCCACCTACTAAAATGCTTATGCCCAGCCTGCACTTACTGGCACTAAACCCTGTACCCTGCACCTTAAACACAATCTTCCCTCACCCTTGTCCCTAGTTTCCTCCTCTCCTTGGGGTGTGACATTCTTATTATCCCCGGACTTTGGCTGCCAGTACCTATCTCTGTCACATCTTGAAGTCTTAGAGCAGACGGTGTTGGCAGAGGCAGTAGTACCCAGGGATGTGAAGGTAAGATCAATTGGTTGGCAAGGCATGTAAGGGGGCTTAGGGGTGAGGCAGAGAAAATCAGGGAGAACTATGGTGAGATGGGGGTGGCATGGCATATGTGTGACATGGCATATGGATGGTTAAAAGATGGGGGCAGAAGACAGTAGGACACCTGGCCTGTCACTAAAGATAGATAAGTTGGCAATCCCTCTATACTTTGTGATGTACAAATTATAGAGAGAGTGTACTGAAGTCATGGATGTGTGGGTATTGGCATATATGGCTGTGTTTGTTCATTTGGTATGTCTATGTCAGCAAATGTTTTTACATGAAGTTTGTATGTCAGGATCAACAGATGACCTGTACAAAACTAGATTTATACCATAGAATAACGCTTTACATAGTAACAGCTATATTTGATAGTTTATATATCCCAAAACACACATAATATAAATAGTAGTCTTTTTTTCTGCTTTTTGCACCCATATAGTATACATCCCAGAACATATATATATATATATATATTCCCTTCTGGATTGTTACCTTGTCATGGTGAAGGGGCTTGTGTACTTCAATGAAGCTGTGAGTTATACCATGTAGGGTCACCCAAGTAGGCAAAACCAGACACAAGATGTGCCTGGTGTGCTGCGGTCCATAGGGTCACGCAGAGTTGGATACGACTGAACACAACACACACATATATATATATATGAGTCTCCCATGTACAGAAAATATAGAAATTAGCAAGGAAAAACAAAGCTGTGAATGTATAGTTTTATAAATATATGCTGGAGTGTATTTGCAGTATCTCTTGATTGTAGAGAATATATGATTAGCTTCATTCCTGTGTCTCCATCCTATAAGTGGGTCTGTATATGTGTCACTATGTTATTCAGTATGCTATACAGTTGTAGACTATAAACATGTCTGTACATACTTGGTGTTTTCATATGTATACAGCAGCATGCTTATGTTTGTAAGGCGCCTGGTTGGGAGTTCTAGGAATTATCTGTTACTCTACTTATCTGTGGCAAACAGCACCACTGGACCTTGGCTGATGTCCTCACCACTCCTCCCTAGGGGCTCCTCACATGCGTACACACCAGCAGTGCTGTACTGTTGTCACACATACCCCTGGCACACAGCAGCACCTCACTGCCCGACTGTCCTGCCCGCTGCACTGTAAGTTATCATTTGCACTAATGTACTGTTTCCACTTACCTCACAGCACATTACATTTGGTAGCCGCACCTGTTATTAAGGCTTCTGTCTACAAGAGCTTACACTCTACACTTCAGCTTTGCTCATTTCTATGTTATTGATACTAATTAGTTAACTAGTTAAAGGAATCCCCTTGTCCTGTATATACATTATGCTCTTTTGACAAGTGACACTTTATAATGGGCACCATTGCTCTTCCCATCTGGGTGTCATGAAGGAGTAGCCAGTTGGATATATAGTTCTACAATGCATATTATTTACTTCTTAAGCCAGGAGCCCCCTCCTAAATCTGGCTGGGGAGAACACCGGGCAAAATATTTTTAGAGAGAATAAATAAATATAGCCTTTAATATATTATCAGTTATATGCATTTATTCTTAATGACAGACAGTAGTTTGTAATGCTGTTGATATGAGTGAAAAGTTGTTCATATTTTTCTCTAATACTTTATTTTAGGAATTACAAAAAGTAATCAAAACAAAAAATTAGAATACAAATAGTTGCAATAAACAACATAGATAGGTAACAAAGACAATAAATTATTAGTTATCAAAGCAACACAGATAAACATTTCATAATGATAATTTTATCAAATTAATTTTACAAAAGTTCTAAAATTGTGTAAGAAAAATATTAAAAAGTATATATTTTTTTTACATTGTATACAAGTGGGATGGGGAAGAAGAACGTGAATAGATAGAGAGAATAAGGTTTGCTTTTATTAGTTCACTGTTGTTCTTCTTATTGAAATGTTTCAAGATCTTTTATTTGAATTTAATATCCAAACCCGCCAAACCTTATACATTTTGACTATAATCATCTTTTATATTCTCATGCCAATTCCTACAGCCAGCCCAGTGCCATACTTTAGAGCACAAGGTTCCCCAAAAGAAGGATGCCGATCCAAATGTTAGATCTCTAAGTAGAAACAGGTAGATCTGGGAGTCACAGGCAGTGCAACATTTGGAGTTTGCATTTAGATTGAATCTCACTTTCCGGTGGGAGCATCATCCTTATTTGGATCTCTTAATGGCAGAGCGGGAGGAGATATATATTCATTGTGTAACTCTATTGAATGGGTCTCTGAGTGACTGTAGATACTGTGCTGGTAAGGCGGGTGCCTGTGTTAGGATGGCTAATGTAAAGTAGGTCCTATGTAGATGTGGGCATCCCGGCTGTAGAGTCTTCACCGCTATGGTTCACGAAAATAGCTGTGTAAACCATAGACATAAAAGCAGGTTTTGAGGGGAAAGTGATTTTTTTAAGATGCCCTTCTTCCAAGGATCAGAGGGATAAAAAAGATTAATGATGAAAAACTACCTTTATAACGGTTTGTTCTTGCTTATTTGCAATCTGTCTTTTTGGAGGAAATCCATTTGTCCCTCTTTTGAAGAAAAGTCCCACATTTAAAAGTCCACTGTAGACAATGATACTAAGCTAACAATATTAGCAGCTGCATAAACTTGGACCTATTTTTTTTGAGTATAGCACTTTATTTTGTTTCTGTTACACCACCTCCTCAGAGCTGGTTCATGAGGGTGTGTGTTTTGGCTTTCAGTGGAGGGTGCAGTAAGAAACAAGGGCACGGAGAGTATTTGCTAAGAAGCATTGGCCCAGAAGTAGACTCCTTGCTTCAAGAAACCCAACGATATCTGTCCAGAAATGTAAAATCCTTCACTGACACATAACTTCCCCCTATGCATCATGGATTCCCCAGGGCCACCAGCATTCTATATTCTAATTCAAAACTAACTCTATGACTTTTTTTCCTGCTTAATTATGCTCATAATCAGACTCAAACATATATGTGTTTATTTATTGTACAATAACACTTTAAAAGTCCCTTTAATTGTCTACCTTTGTAAACAATGATATCTGCTAGAACTGGCCAGATTCTTTTTTGGGGTTATTTTGCTTTAAGGAATAATCACCATCATTACCTTTCATGGTGCATCCAAGAGTTTCAATCATTTTGTTCAGGTGTTTTTAGTCACATTTAAAGATCCTACATAAAATGGTAGAAAGATATTTGAAGGCAGATACGAACCCAAACACCCATTCTATCTACCTAATTGAATTAAACATTATGATGCAGCTTTATGCCAGACATGCTTAAATGCCTTAACTATGTTTAACCCTACTACAACTACTGAAACACTGTTCCTCCTATCTATGACCTGTTCTGTAAAGTATCACCTTCACACATTACCCGAAATATTCCAATTTCAGATCATTTTCTCTTGCTTTTGCATTCCTTTTTTCTGGAAGACACATTCCTCTTGAACTTTTGGAAGGTTTCTATCATGTAACCCCAGGGGCTGAGCTACCAGTGGTGCAGGCGGTGCAATTCAGGGTGCTCCTCTGAGGGTTCCAGCTATGGAAGGGTTCTTTGGGGAGCAGCTTTGGGAAAGGGTCTTGTAGAGGGGTACTGTTAAGGGAAAAGGGTTTGGAGTGGGGTGATCTTATGGGAAAGAGTCTTGGGGAGGGGAGCTGTTATGGGAAAGGGTCTTTGGGAGGGGAGCTGCTATGGGAGGGAGTATTGGGGAGGGGAGCTTCTATGAGAGCATGTGTGGTGGTGAGGGGTGCTGTTATGGGGAGGGGAGCTGTTATGGGAAGAGAGGGCACTGAGTTGGTAAAGGGGGAAGCACAGCCCTTTATTCCCACTGTATAACCCCACTCTAAGCTAAACATATTCATGCCACCATGTTTTTGATAATATCCGTAAAAGATTTGTCTATTACACCAGCCACGGATTTAACCAAGACAGTCTTGCTCCTCTTGTAGTTGTTTCTAAGGTTGATGCAAAAGAGTTGAACAGCAGAATATTCCCGCAATAAGGAAATACAATAATTAACAAAGCCTAAAGGAGAAGGATGCAAGATTAGGGCTAATATACGTATGTTTTTAGATACTTTGACCAAAGCAGTAATGTGTTTATGGCAGAAGAATTTATATATAACTCTGTTACAGAATAGCATGGGTGGGGCTCACATTTTATTACATGCTGAATACAATTTTTTATACTGAAAGCTATTTACGAAAGACCTTGGTACTGGTATATTGTACCTCACATTTCATTAGTAGATATAGTAGGATAAGGTCTGTCCCAATCCCGCATTCCATAACCTAGTGGTTTTCATCCTTAGGTTCAAGGGAATTGGTAATTGTTTTCCACATATGCAGTCATCTAAAAATATATAAAACATGGGTGCTAAAATATAAACTAAAGCTTGAGCCACAGGTTCAAATATATAATTCTCAGCTATCTTCCAGTTCTCCTTCAAAGTTTAACCCTTGATGACAATTCTCTAACAGTCAGATGCATTAATGAAGAGAAAATATGCTGTGACTGGCTGATCAAGATAGGATGGGATTCTAATTTTTTAACCTGGATTACTTGTAGAATAAATTTAGGGCAGATTTACAATATTTAAAAGCAGCTATTTTTTTATGTTTGCTGATTCCATGGAGGAAAAAACACCATAGAACCCCTTTACCCCACCCCCCCAGAATGCCAATATGGCAGGTCCAACATGTCAGGACATGTCAGATATGTAGTTTCTTATTAGTCTATCATTAATATCTTAATTAAAGTATTTATATTTTTTGTAACCCTTTTGTGTATAGTACAGTTTTTCTATTACCTTTTAAATATGCTAGGTCAATTATTATCATATCCCAAACTTAGAAAATCATAAATGACCATAATAAAAAAAGTTTGTTTTACACTAGTTTATATCTGTTACAGTGAACTTTAAATAACGTCTGTAACCACCTCAAAGCAGATCTCTGAAAGCCTCACTGTCTATACTCCATGGGGAAATCACAGCTCTTCTCAGGCCCTAGGCTTAGGGAATCTACCCTAATGATGGCACTGCTGTACAGAATTATATCTAGTGTTTTGCAGTCAGTGAGCATTACATGTCGCTTTGCAATAATAGATGTAGTAATAATAATAAAATAACTCTCTACTCTTTTTCAGTTACCCGTCAAGCCCTTGTTTCTCTCTTTTAATTCCCTCCATTTCTTTCATTAATCCTTTAGTCTATAAGCTTGAGAACTCTCAGTCTTGCAAAGCATTTTGTATAAAAGTGTCATGTGTATGATGGTTAGCGCAAGGGCAGGGTTGTCCACTTCCTTTTGTTTTAGTCTGTCAAAATATGTATTGTTATACCTATGTTTTACTGTACCCTAGCTCTGCAGAATATGTTGGCGCTTTATAAATAAAGAGATAATGATAGAAGTGAAAAAGAAAAGTTAATTAATTCTAAAAACAAAAAGGAATATAGAACAATCCAAAACTGGAAGATTCCAGGGTAAAAAATAAATAAATCTAGTTTATAAAAAGTAGTAGAAAAGTGGAATAACCTTCCAGAGGAAGAACAAAGGACACATATATTAAAATAGATTAAAATGCTAAGCCCAGAAAACATTAAAGGATCAATGTTGTCCATCTAGGAGTTTAGAGGGCCACTGTAATGCCCTAACAAGAGGAGCTAGTTGTTTTAATTATGCATTGATCATTAATGAAAAATATTTCTTTTTATAGCAATTTTATAGCTCACAGTTTAGCGTTAGTCTCTATCTTGATAAGATCATTAAGGAGAGGGTGAAAGATAGGTCTAAAGGTCTTTAGGAAAATTTGGATTTCATAAGAGAATAAACAATTGTTGGTAGGCTGCCCCAACAGCAAAAGCTTGAATGAAAACCCTTTTATAATATTTATATACAGGGATGAATTATTATTTTTTATCTCCTCACTGTGTGATGTGGGCGGGCAGCCTACTGTGATTATCCATATTGAATCTTCTAAAGCAAACATGTAGTGCTGGTTTCAGCGCTAGAAGGTACACCACATTATACAGTGACCGACAGAAACTTGCTGGCCTTGCATTACATTAGGAGATCACAGTAGGCTGCTCACCCATACAAAGAGGGATGGGAGAAATCCGAGGGGACAACATGCCAGAGACCTCTAGCTGAGTAGAATAATTCATAGTTTTGTATAGGTAGGCTAAAATGGCTTTCATTATGTTAGATGCAACATACTTTTAAAGGAACATATGCTTATTAGGGAAATAGATGGGACAGATTAGCTGGATCTCTTGTTACTTATCTTATATTTCTGACTTATTTCATAACATAATGACTTCCAACAATAAATTACACTTCATTGTGTATAGTACATAATATTTGGGGGTGTATTAGAACTATGTCTGAATTGTTTGCATTGATATAAATTCTTTTTCAGGTGCCAACCAGTGAAGAGCGGAAACTGTATGTGGACAAGACAATCCCTTCTCCTACTGGGCAGCATATAAACAGCAAGACTGAACTTCAGATTACTGATACAGCTGCCCACCTGTTGGCAAACTCAGCTGCTGACCAAGAGATTGTCTCATCTGGGCAACAAATAAAAGAGAAACTTGGAAACCAGACACCAAACATACCAGAGCTAGTGGTAGCTAGGTCACCTGGAGAACGGGATGGGGATGAAGCCGAACAACACCTAACAGATACACCTGAGAACAAAATTACAGACATTTCTAACGCGATAGTCACAGAGGAGCAGGAAGAGAACTTACTGTACCAGAATATAACATTCATTCAAGAAAATCACGTTCCCAGTACCACTGAGGTGACCCCTGAGGTCTTACAATCAGACATGGATAGAGTGACCAGGAGTATGATCTTTTCCCTGTCTACGTCACCAAGTGTAGAAAACCTTCAGGAACAGCCAGAACCAAATTCCAATTATCACAATCAAAAGGATGATGGGAACAGCAAAACTAAGGATCTGTGGGTGCCCCCTGCAGATAGGGAGAGCCGCCTAAGGCTGGTAAAAGAGAATTACCTCTTTGACATAAGAGCATATCGACCTGAGACTAGTCCAACAAAACTCTTTTCTGATGATGAGGATGAGATAACTAGGCCTCACTCACGTGAGTTTACCCCTGAAAAAGTGAAAAAGCTTGAAGGAGAACGGAGAGAGATCATAAAGAGACAAGGTCAGCGCAAAAGCTTTGACACAGAAGAGGTAAATGCCTTTCAGGATGAAGTGGATACCTCCCACAAAACCGAAGACATGAATGGGCTTGACAGTGGCCATGACAAAAGAGATGTGGATACAGAGCAAATAAACTTTGAAACTGCTCGGCAGCAGTTTGTGATGCTGGAAAAGAAGAGGAACAGTCTGCCAATCAGCCCTCGGATTCAACCCAGGCCCTCTCGTCTCTCTTCACGGTTTTTGCAAGAAAATGACTGGATTTTGTCAGAGGAGTCAGATGACTCAAACAGATTGGAGCAAGAATTGCACCAAAATGATTCTCATGTAACCCCAAAGAAAAGTTCCAGCCAGCTTCGTCAACAGTTCTTTTGGCAGTCATCACTAGATGATGTAGATTCTGGAGTAGAGGAAAAACCAGGAGAGAATAACAGAGAGGGGTTGACCCAGGAAACATTACAGGAATATGAGGACATTCCAAACCCAACCAATGAAACACCAATTGAGAGGGAAATCCGTATAGCTCTGGAAAGGGAAGAAAGTCTGAGGAAAGAGAGGGGAATTCTAAGTGTGACAGAAACCAACGAAATGGTGGAAATTCCCAAAAATCCAATGTTTTCAATGGCTTCTCAAACTAAATCCGAGAAGAAGAGCAAGGACAGGGCACGTAACTCTTTCTTCCTCAAAAGGGAGATTGAAAAGGAAGCCAAGAGGGAGGCTGACTTGAAGAGTGAGGGAAAGGAGTCTGGGATTTATGACCAAGGCAGCATACAAGAGCTAGATGAACGCAGGAAGCGGTTTGAACAACCAGATGAGCTGCCAGTAATGCCACAACAAGCGATATCAAAAATAACCTCCAAGGGAACTATAGACGAACAGAGCACAAGAGAAAAAGTGACTCCAACTGAAAGCATAGAGTCCATCGAAAACTGGAATGAGCCTAGTTCTTACAGTGTTAAAAGCAACTGGAACTCAATACCCTACAGAAACAGAAGGCAGAGCTCTGAAGACATCTTAGGAATCGGGACTCCATCACAGCCCTCCACAGGTACACTGAACAACTATAGACCGAGAAGTCAGAGCTCTGAAGACATCTTAGATATCAGGGCACCTGCACAGACATCCTCAGTTGGACTGAACAGTTATAGGCTCAGAAGGCAAAGCTATGAGGACATCCTAGACGCAAAGATACCTCCACAATCCTCCACAGAGGCAGATAAAGGAGATTTTAAAGTTAAGTTCCATTTTCAGCCTTGGAAGGCACATTTTCATGTAAATGGTGATGAAGAGTTGGACGGGGGGCAACAACGAATAGACAAAGAGAGTGGTGATGCTGACCCCAGAGAAATGTATAACATCTCACGACTAAGACCATCTGTATATAATGTGATTGATCAAGATATCCAGCAAACCTTGGAGAGGGACCGGGAGCTGCAAGAGCAGAGGAGGAAAAGCGAGATGCCCCCTGTATCCACTGTATCTACTGACAGCCAACCCAACACTCCTATCAGTGGTTTCAGCCAGTATGATAGGTCATCTCAAAGTTCAGGTAGGCAACAAATTATTCTGCTACATGTTTATTTAACTTCAGGGTTAAATTATCTCCATTATATTATATTTACTAGCAACCTGTTTCATGTTATGGTGAGATTTTCACACACAATCTGTTAACTTTCTAGTTTACTGCTCCATGAACAAGCTATTTTGGTAATATATTTCCTAATAAAGAAAACATGTTTCTCTATCCTTCTAGGTGTTTCAAGCCAAAGGTCTCTAACTGCACAGAAAGGAACTCCCTCCAGTTGGACTCCATCTTATACTGTCCCCCCAATACAAATGTTCAGACCAAGGCAATACCCAAAGTTTGTTGTGTCTGAGCCAGATTCAGACACGACAAAGAGGCGTGGAAAAGAGGAAAGCAGGGTAAGGACACAAAGTGTGAGATAACACTATGACTATTTGATTTGAATACAAGTCATTGCTAAGAGGAACTCATGATGAGAGTAGGGGTACAAGGAAATACAATATATTGAGATACAGGTTGGAGAAGAGGAGTAGCTTTACAAGAAAGAAGAATATTATAATTTATGTGTGTGATGAGAAATTTTAGAATGCAAGTTGTATGAGAGACATTAGAAGAGATGGAGGGGATCCTTCTCTAATATAATATTATGGTTTGAAATGGGGTTTCATTTCTAATGTGACAACAGTGTGTGAATGTGCTTTTTTGTAGGAGCTTGTCTATCTTGTAGGGATACTCTCTGCTCCAACAAGTCACTTCATGTTATCTCTATTGGTGATGCAAAGTTTTTCTATACAGTCAGAACTTGATTTCTACTCATGCATGAGGAAATAAGTATAGAGTAGGTAATGCAGAATTTAAAGTGTGAATGGCTGCTTCTGAGAATGTGAGGCAATGTGAGAAAGTGCCCAAGTGCTAAAGCTAATCTATATCAGAAATGAGACAACATATTTCCCACTCCTGCATAGTTAAAAAACCTACTGCTTGTCCCATCTATACTCAAGCATGATAGCCCTAAAATCTAGTATCATGTCAGCTCCAAAGGTCTGGAGTTTGTCATCCCTACTTTAGCACTTTATTACTATTATTATTTTAGGTCATAACAAATATTATCGTGGGTCTTTTTGTGATTTACTATTATAAGGTGTCTATTTTTTCTTACTACCCTTTCTTAGCATCATTAGTTTTCTGTAAACTTTGGTGACCAGACACCCTCTCTCCCTAGTTAGTTATTGTCCCAGGAATTGTCCCTAGCATTAGTATAGGAACTCCGGATCTTATTTTGATAGTGATAAGATATGGATATAATATTTTTAAAATATACAATATAAGTGTTGCTGCCTTTGGCTGCTCCGTATTTCCCATCCAGACAGAACTATGCTGTCACCTGCCTTGAAAATATCCCTGGAGGAAAGAGTTTGATCTCTGTTCAATGTGTGACTACATGAAAAGTTAGAAAGGGTTAATTTAGCAGCCTTGACAAGGGATTTCTGTACTGGTGCAATATTAAATGGTGTAATCTACATAACTGTTTATAGTGCCCAATATCATTATAAATGATCTAATTAAATGCATGTGCTGCTTTCCTCACCCTACTAAACTCAGTTGTGATTTTATAGCAGTGATGAACCATAAAACAATTATACCTGGAAATCTTACTGCACATATTAGATTTGCCTGCAGTGCCACTTTATTGCCCATGATGCTGTATTTATGTGCAGTGAGACATTTATCAGGATAGTCTCGGGGGCTTCCACACATTTGACACCAGTTAGGAAGTGGAGACAAGCATATCTGGTGAAGTCTGAAATACGAAAATTCAAATGCATGTTTTATAAACTGCATTGAATGTATTTTTTGTTTTTTACAAATAATGATTTCATTACTAATTATTAATTAAAGGGACTCTTAATGCAAACTTGTTTTTTTATCAATGTTTTAACTCGGTTACTTGATTATTTTTACCTCCTTAGTGTAATTGTCATATCAAATTTACACTTCACTTATTTGAAAGAAGCCTCCAGAGTAACAGATTCAGAGCCATGTTTTGTGTCTGCTTGACACTAGGTGATACTGGTAGTGTAAAGCCCATTCCCTGTGGCCTTGAATCACAGATGTCAAAAGTGGCAACACTCATGAGAGTAAACAGGAAGGTTTCAGAAGCTGAGAAACTATTACTCTGGACTCTAGTTAAAAGTCAGTGAGGAGGTTTTAAATGAAAATAGCCTAAAGAGTCTGTTTAAGTAAATAACATGTATCGTTCCCCCAATCTGCACCTAAAATAAAATAAAAATGTACCCAGGACTTACTAAATCTGTGCTGCTTCTCTGTAATGCTGCACGTCTCTCTGTGTGGATGCAGTCGTCTACAGGTGTTATACATCTTGCATGTGTTTGTGGCTGGCACCAGTGATGTATACAAGGGTGGAGCCTATGCTTTATCTAATTATAGTTGTCAGATCCTCACTATCTCTCTGTTCTGTTCCCCTCAGTATGCCGGCATTGAACCCGTTGATGATGTCAACACAGAGGTAAAGACAAAAACAGCTTGTTTCTTTCCTACTTAATGATGTATGAAACATCATTACTTGTTTGCAATATACCATATTTCAGTGCAAAAGTGCTCATCTGCCATACTATGTATATATATATATATATATATATATATATATATATATATACACATCTTGTACTGAGAACATGGCATGCTATTTAGTAGTAAGGTATTCTAATTAACAACATAATTTGCTAATTAGTTTACCTGATGATCAAAATGACTCCGCTCATGCAGTCTTCTACATCACACTTATACAACGACCACACAGAAGAATTCATAAATATCTCAAGAATACTTTGTTTACAAATATTTATAGTAATAGAACATTTTTAATAATTAGCAGATAAGACTGATGGGAGGATCAAAAACATTGACTAGCCAAAGCTATATCTGTAACATTTGGATATTCTGTGATTTCTTATTGTGCTTGCCTTTTATTACCCTCTCCCTTCTCCTCCACCATCTCTTAGTTATATATATTTTATAAACAATAAATGGTACACAAATTTTGTATTAAGGAACAAAAATGTTTATTGTTTTTATTTCTTGTTAAAAAAAAAAGAAAAAGAAACAGTTTAAAAAAAGGCTGATTGCCAGACATTTAATACATTATGTGATATGTTTTAATAGTATCTCTGGAACTTTACATTTATTTAAACACAAGGGAAATATTGTTTGTGTTCTGCGTCATTCAGTATAAATATATATATATATATATATATATATATATATACAGTGGATATAAAAAGTCTACACACCCCTGTTAAAATGTGAGGTTTCTGTGCTGTAAAAAAATGAGACAAAGATAAATAATTTCAGATCTTTTTCCACCTTTAATGTGACCTATAAACGGTATAACTCAATTGAAAAACAAACTGAAATCTTTTAGGTGGAGGGAAGAAAAAAAGAAAAGAAAACTAATGTGGTTGCATAAGTCTGCACACCCTCTTATAACTGGGGATGTAGCTGTGTTCAGAATTAAGCAATCACATATCAACCATATTATTTTATTTTTTATTTTTCTTCCTTCCACCTAAAAGATTTCAGTTTGTTTTTCAATTGAGTTGTACAGTTTATAGGTCACATTAAAGGTGGAAAAAGTTCTGAAATGATTTATCTTTGTCTCATTTTTTTACAACACAGAAACCTGACATTTTAACAGGGGTGTGTAGACTTTTTATATCCACTATATATATATATATATATATATATATATATATATATATATATAGTTGAATAATCAGAGTATTGCAGTGAATAGTGATACATTTTTTATTGGCAAAACATATTCATAATAAAGCGTCAAGCTTTCGAGATATAATGTAATGCCTCTCTTTATCAAGTAAAAAAGCGATACTCATTTATTTATATATATATATATATATATATTTATTTATTTATTTATATATGTATATCATGTGTACATTTGTAGACCAGCGGAACCATTGTTGACAGCCAAACCTTACTTCCAACCACAGCTCGACTATTGAGTATGGCAGTGAGAATATCCAGTTTGCAAACTGTAATAGCCCTGCTAGTGTACAAATTAATGGCTATAAGTTGTTGCTTGCCTGAGCTGGCATTAAGATCGTGACAGGGTTTTGTTAAGATGCTCAGCAGATTCAGGTATTGATAAAACTGACTACATGTATACACATTCCACAAACATGGCAGCATCTACACTGTAAGATACTGGCCCTAGATGTGCAAACCTTCCCATATACATTATATAGGTATATTTCATAAGAACATTCACCGGGTTTTAGCCTGCAAATACCACATTATCACATGTACAGTTAGTACAGTTTGATAGTACGGCTAAATGATTAAGGATGATTTCCTATATGAACGTAACCCAGTAATGCTCAGAGTTTAAGTCAATAACTAACATGTTTTAATGAGCTGAGAAGATGCACAGAGATGGCCCCTCAGGCTAACTGTTTGTCTCCCTCAGATTGTGGAGTCGACTCGTGTGATTCGCCACAAGAACACAATGGCACTGCGCTGGGAGGCTGGACTGTACTCCAATGAGCAGCAGAGAGATTAGATCCAGGAGAGTGGGTGCAGCTGGGCCCTGCCGTGCAATGTTGTCTGAGTTCAATTCATGTGTTTTGCCTGTATTACTCCTTTACTGCCCATGGGGATGGGTAACAGGATGTGTTTGCTGGACACTGAACAAGAAGAGGTTAAACTCTGTTGCTTTTGATTTTTCTATGTTGCTTGCCACTGACTATACAGATGAGGTGCCTGTTTTGTATGGGCGCAGGTGAGACTCCCTCCTAATGAGAGAGATCACTTGACTTATAATAAGCGAGGCTGCTCGCCATTTCACCAGACACTCACCAAGGTGTCCATAGAGTGCAAGACTTACTTGTAGTTCAAGAATCAGAGTGTCAGTGGAAGATCAAATTGGAATGAATGAGAGAGAGTGCAAATCAACCTGTCAGGCTGAGTGAGAGTGCACACTAATGTGTGACACTCTCACATGCCGAATGAATTACATTTGCTGACTTGGACTTGTACTCATCCTTAAAGGGATGCAGATGTCACCATATGCCCTCTACACCATCAGATAAAGTGGTGGAAATCATGTAGAGGCATTGTTAATATATTTTTTTAAATTGCTCAAGAACTGACGTTGAAATTGTAATTTTTAGTTATTGTATGTATAGCCCCTACAAGAATCTGCAGATATAATGAAATGTAGGGTGTGTTGTGACACTGATTATATTCAGCTTTACTGCTTCCTAATCTCATTGCGTATCATGCAGAGATGTGATGTGGGTAAAAGCCTCTATTTTGAGAAATATAGGTCCTCAGTTTGAATACTTCTTCTTTTTTACATTAGTATTTTATTTAGTTTAAAACAATACAAAAAGCATTACAATTTCCTTTTATTCGTCTTTTAAAACCCCTTTATAGTTTACATGTATATTCTTTTATATCTGAAAAATTCTATTTATATAAAAAGGCATAGGCATAACTACATTGATAAGGTACAGTGTGTCAACCCATTGGCTTCAGTAATGTTTCTCAATAAGCAACATGTGCATTCCAGCAAATACCTAATAAACAGCAATTCTTGTAGTATTATAAAGCACTATAAAGTTCAAAATGCATTTATAATGAAATAAAATATTTGTTTCTTGTAGAAAAAAAAATACATTGCATAGACAAAACAAACTGTTGAATGGCAGATGTGTATATATATATATATATATATATATATATATATATATATATATATATGTATAAATGTGTGTATGTGTTTGTGTATCACTAATATAGTTGTCGTACTGCAAATTTGTGTGTAACTCTCGCAAAGTTGCGGGTTGCGCATGCACATAGTGCATGCCGAGGCCTGCAATGGGTGCCAAATTTTGTGAGTTGCGCCAAAGGCGCTCATGGCTAGGCTCGCAGAGGAGAGGGGAGAAGCTTGGGGGGGGGGGGGGCCACACTGGGTGGGGGGGGGGAGGGGTGGGAGAGACACAGGGGTGGGAGAGACACAGGGAGGGAGATACGGGGGAGGTAGAGGGGGCGAAGAGACACAGTAGAGGGGGGAAGAGTCAAAGGAGAGGTGGGAGGGGGGAAGAGACACAGGGAATGGAGAGGGGGAAGAGACACAGGGGAGGGAGAGAGGGAAAGAGACTCGGGGGAGAGACACAGGAGAGGGGGAGAGAAGAGACACAGGGGAGGGAGAGGGGGAAAGAGACACAGAGGAAGGGGGAAGAGACAAAGGGGAGGGAGAGGGAGGGGAAGAGACACGGGGGGGGGAGACACATCAAATATTACTATGACTAGTATATATATATATATATATATATATATATATATAAAATCATTTTAAAAAGGAAAGCACTTTTTCCACTTTATCTGATGGTGCTGAGTACAAATGGTGACTATAATGTTCGTTTAATGAGTGGGACTGGCTACCAATCTGTATGTAAGTGCCTTAATATGAGTGAACATTGCGCTAGTCTGCTTGCTAACCTATGAGACCACCCAGACTGTTTTAGCTTTAGTGCTTTCAAATCTTTGAGGCTACACAAGCTGAGACACGATCCCAAAGGTACTGGTTCAGATTCGGTCAGTAAATGAGTTTATCTCGGATGAATAATTATCTCTCACAGTGTGTGTGTGTATGTATGGGGGGTGTGATAAATCACATGAGCATGCCTAGTTAGTAGATCAGAATAATGATGAGGCCTTAATGTTGGGGCACTTGCTGTGTCACTTTATGAGGATAGAGTCTAAAGGGTGATACATTTTGATCCTGATTTGCATATCATTACCCAGAATCCTCAGTTGCAGTGTGAGTATGGTTTACTGAATATTAACATAGTGCCTACATCACCCTGGCAGAACAGGCATTTTATTAAATAAGATGAGTTTATTCAAAAGTTGTAGTGCCTTCGAATACTTTTATTAATTGATTGGTAAGTGTTAATTACAAATAAACATTAAAAGTTAAAACTAGTAAATTATTTAAATGAAAATGTTTTACTTTGTTTTCCATGTGTTTCCACAAACCTGTTATCATGTACAAAGTTTTTTTTATTATTACACAATTACAAAATTATTATACAGTGCCATTTTAGTCCATGCGGATTGACTTGTGTGAATTTCAGTCATATTTGGACTGGTATTTTATTTTGAATAAAAAAAATGTCTAAAATCAATGTATATAGAAAAATGTATTTGAATTTACTTGATATAATAGTGAATATATGAGAATCTAACTCTTTGTCAATAAAATGCACATGGTGTTTGGTAACTGTTATTGCTAATGTAATCTCATGAGGCTGTTTGCTTTATGTGCCATGGGGGTGTTCAATTAGATTTCCTCTGGTAGCTACGCACTGCCATCTAGTGAGAGGAATGCTGTGAATGTCAGCGCTGCCCCCTCCCATCAGATGAGGGGGCTCAGCATTCCCATGCTGCCTCTTAACCAGGAGGTCAGTGCCACAAGCCCTCTGTTACTGAACATATACTGGAGCACCATTATCACCAAATAAAAACTGCTCCAATGGTATTAGATCTATTACATGTATAGACAAGAGACAAATACATTATGAAAGGTATTATATTAAGTTTTATGCAATGCACTCCTCTGGCAGCAAATGGGTTACAGAAGGGTGGGAGTACTGTGGAAATGTGTCCTGTATAGAGGGAGGGAAGCCGGCTTCACTCCATGCTTATCTTACTTTGCGGCCCTCTGCATTCCTGGGTATCCTCTGAAATTCCAATAAAATGATACTAAACGTGTGCTTGCTTCCTCTCATCTTCTGTTTCTTTCACAGTGCAGGTTAGTGATGGAGGATAGTGTGTGTAGTTGTTCACAGTGCAGCTGGGTGGGTGTGTTTTCTTACATAGTGTAGAAAGCAGCTTAGTGTGTGTATATCCTCACACAGGGTGCGTGCAGCTTAGTGTGTGTATATCCTCACACAGGGTGCGTACAGCTTAGTGTGTGTATATCCTCACACAGGGTGCGTGCAGCTTAGTGTGTGTATATCCTCACACAGGGTGCGTGCAGCTTAGTGTGTGTATATCCTCACACAGGGTGCGTGCAGCTTAGTGTGTGTATATCCTTACACAGGGCAGTGTGGAGCTTAGTGTGTGTATATCCTCACACAGGGTGCGTGCAGCTTAGTGTGTGTATATCCTCACACAGGGTGCGTGCAGCTTAGTGTGTGTATATCCTTACACAGGGCAGTGTGGAGCTTAGTGTGTGTATATCCTCACACAGGGTGCGTGCAGCTTAGTGTGTGTATATCCTCACACAGGGTGCGTGCAGCTTAGTGTGTGTATATCCTCACACAGGGTGCGTACAGCTTAGTGTGTGTATATCCTTACACAGGGCAGTGTGGAGCTTAGTGTGTGTATATCCTCACACAGGGTGCGTGCAGCTTAGTGTGTGTATATCCTCACACAGGGCAGCGTGCAGCTTAGTGTGTGTATATCCTCACACAGGGTGCGTGCAGCTTAGTGTGTGTATATCCTTACACAGGGCAGTGTGGAGCTTAGTGTGTGTATATCCTCACACAGGGTGCGTGCAGCTTAGTGTGTGTATATCCTTACACAGGGTGCGTGCAGCTTAGTGTGTGTATATCCTCACACAGGGTGCGTGCAGCTTAGTGTGTGTATATCCTTACACAGGGCAGTGTGGAGCTTAGTGTGTGTATATCCTCACACAGGGTGCGTGCAGCTTAGTGTGTGTATATCCTCACACAGGGTGCGTGCAGCTTAGTGTGTGTATATGCTCACACGGCAGTGTGCAGCTTAGTGTGTGTATATCCTCACACAGGGCAGCGTGCAGCTTAGTGTGTGTATATCCTCACACAGGGTGCGTGCAGCTTAGTGTGTGTATATCCTCACACAGGGTGCGTGCAGCTTAGTGTGTGTATATCCTTACACAGGGCAGCGTGCAGCTTAGTGTGTGTATATCCTCACACAGGGTGCGTGCAGCTTAGTGTGTGTATATCCTCACACAGGGTGTGTGCAGCTTAGTGTGTGTATATCCTCACACAGGGTGCGTGCAGCTTAGTGTGTGTATATCCTCACACAGGGTGCGTGCAGCTTAGTGTGTGTATATCCTCATACAGGGTGTGTGCAGCTTAGTGTGTGTATATCCTTACACAGGGTGCGTGCAGCTTAGTGTGTGTATATCCTTACACAGGGTGCGTGCAGCTTAGTGTGTGTATATCCTCACACACGGTGTGTGCAGCTTAGTGTGTGTATATCCTCATACAGGGTGCGTGCAGCTTAGTGTGTGTATATCCTCACACAGGGCAGCGTGCAGCTTAGTGTGTGTATATCCTCACACAGGGTGCGTGCAGCTTAGTGTGTGTATATCCTCACACACGGTGCGTGCAGCTTAGTGTGTGTATATCCTCATACAGGGTGCGTGCAGCTTAGTGTGTGTATATCCTCACACAGGGCAGCGTGCAGCTTAGTGTGTGTATATCCTCACACAGGGTGCGTGCAGCTTAGTGTGTGTATATCCTTACACAGGGCAGCGTGCAGCTTAGTGTGTGTATATCCTCACACAGGGCAGCGTGCAGCTTAGTGTGTGTATATCCTCACACAGGGTGCGTGCAGCTTAGTGTGTGTATATCCTCACACAGGGCAGCGTGCAGCTTAGTGTGTGTATATCCTCACACAGGGCAGCGTGCAGCTTAGTGTGTGTATATCCTCACACAGGGCAGCGTGCAGCTTAGTGTGTGTATATCCTCACACAGGGTGCGTGCAGCTTAGTGTGTGTATATCCTCACACAGGGTGCATGCAGCTTAGTGTGTGTATATCCTCACACAGGGTGCGTGCAGCTTAGTGTGTGTATATCCTCACACAGGGTGTGTGCAGCTTAGTGTGTGTATATCCTCACACACGGCGTGTGCAGCTTAGTGTGTGTATATCCTTACACAGGGCAGCGTGCAGCTTAGTGTGTGTATATCCTCACACACGGCGTGTGCAGCTTAGTGTGTGTATATCCTTACACAGGGCAGCGTGCAGCTTAGTGTGTGTATATCCTCACACAGGGTGCGTGCAGCTTAGTGTGTGTATATCCTCACACAGGGCAGCGTGCAGCTTAGTGTGTGTATATCCTTACACAGGGCAGCGTGCAGCTTAGTGTGTGTATATCCTCACACAGGGTGCGTGCAGCTTAGTGTGTGTATATCCTCACACAGGGTGCGTGCAGCTTAGTGTGTGTATATCCTCACACAGGGTGTGTGCAGCTTAGTGTGTGTATATCCTTACACAGGGCAGCGTGCAGCTTAGTGTGTGTATATCCTTACATAGGGCAGCGTGCAGCTTAGTGTGTGTATATCCTTACATAGGGCAGCGTGCAGCTTAGTGTGTGTATATCCTTACACAGGGCAGCGTGCAGCTTAGTGGGTGTATATCCTCACACAGGGTGCGTGCAGCTTAGTGTGTGTATATCCTCACACAGGGTGTGTGCAGCTTAGTGTGTGTATATCCTTACACAGGGCAGCGTGCAGCTTAGTGTGTGTATATCCTTACATAGGGCAGCGTGCAGCTTAGTGTGTGTATATCCTCACACAGGGCAGCGTGCAGCTTAGTGTGTGTATATCCTTACATAGGGCAGCGTGCAGCTTAGTGTGTGTATATCCTCACACAGGGTGCGTGCAGCTTAGTGTGTGTATATCCTTACACAGGGCAGCGTGCAGCTTAGTGTGTGTATATCCTTACATAGGGCAGCGTGCAGCTTAGTGTGTGTATATCCTTACACAGTGCAGTGTGTAGCTTAGTGTGTGTATATCCTCACACAGGGCAGTGTGCAGCTTAGTGTGTGTATATCCTCACACAGGGTGCGTGCAGCTTAGTGTGTGTATATCCTTACACAGGGCAGCGTGCAGCTTAGTGTGTGTATATCCTCACACAGGGCAGCGTGCAGCTTAGTGTGTGTATATCCTTACACAGGGCAGCGTGCAGCTTAGTGTGTGTATATCCTCACACAGGGTGTGTGCAGCTTAGTGTGTGTATATCCTCACACAGGGTGCGTGCAGCTTAGTGTGTGTATATCCTTACACAGGGCAGCGTGCAGCTTAGTGTGTGTGTATATCCTCACACAGGGTGCGTGCAGCTTAGTGTGTGTATATCCTCACACAGGGTGCGTGCAGCTTAGTGTGTGTATATCCTCACACAGGGTGCGTGCAGCTTAGTGTGTGTATATCCTTACACAGGGTGTGTGCAGCTTAGTGTGTGTATATCCTCACACAGGGTGTGTGCAGCTTAGTGTGTGTATATCCTCACACAGGGTGCGTGCAGCTTAGTGTGTGTATATCCTCACACAGGGTGTGTGCAGCTTAGTGTGTGTATATCCTCACACAGGGCAGCGTGCAGCTTAGTGTGTGTATATCCTCACACAGGGTGTGTGCAGCTTAGTGTGTGTATATCCTCACACAGGGCAGCATGCAGCTTAGTGTGTGTATATCCTTACACAGGGCAGTGTGCAGCTTAGTGTGTGTATATCCTCACACAGGGTGCGTGCAGCTTAGTGTGTGTGTATATCCTCACACAGGGTGCGTGCAGCTTAGTGTGTGTATATCCTCACACAGGGTGCGTGCAGCTTAGTGTGTGTGTATATCCTCACACAGGGTGCATGCAGCTTAGTGTGTGTGTATATCCTCACACAGGGTGCGTGCAGCTTAGTGTGTGTATATCCTCACACAGGGTGCGTGCAGCTTAGTGTGTGTGTATATCCTCACACAGGGTGCGTGCAGCTTAGTGTGTGTATATCCTTACACAGGGCAGCGTGCAGCTTAGTGTGTGTATATCCTCACACAGGGCAGCGTGCAGCTTAGTGTGTGTATATCCTTACACAGGGCAGCGTGCAGCTTAGTGTGTGTATATCCTCACACAGGGCAGCGTGCAGCTTAGTGTGTGTATATCCTTACACAGGGCAGCGTGCAGCTTAGTGTGTGTATATCCTCACACAGGGTGCGTGCAGCTTAGTGTGTGTATATCCTTACACAGGGCAGCGTGCAGCTTAGTGTGTGTATATCCTCACACAGGGTGTGTGCAGCTTAGTGTGTGTATATCCTCACACAGGGTGCGTGCAGCTTAGTGTGTGTATATCCTTACACAGGGTGCGTGCAGCTTAGTGTGTGTATATCCTTACACAGGGCAGCGTGCAGCTTAGTGTGTGTATATCCTTACACAGGGCAGCGTGCAGCTTAGTGTGTGTATATCCTCACACAGGGTGCGTGCAGCTTAGTGTGTGTATATCCTCATACAGGGTGTGTGCAGCTTAGTGTGTGTATATCCTTACACAGGGTGCGTGCAGCTTAGTGTGTGTATATCCTTACACAGGGTGCGTGCAGCTTAGTGTGTGTATATCCTCACACAGGGTGCGTCCAGCTTAGTGTGTGTATATCCTCATACAGGGTGTGTGCAGCTTAGTGTGTGTATATCCTTATACAGGGCAGCGTGCAGCTTAGTGTGTGTATATCCTCACACAGGGCAGCGTGCAGCTTAGTGTGTGTATATCCTCACACAGGGTGTGTGCAGCTTAGTGTGTGTATATCCTCACACAGGGCAGCGTGCAGCTTAGTGTGTGTATATGCTCACACGGCAGTGTGCAGCTTAGTGTGTGTATATCCTCACACAGGGCAGCGTGCAGCTTAGTGTGTGTATATCCTCACACAGGGTGCGTGCAGCTTAGTGTGTGTATATCCTCACACAGGGTGCGTGCAGCTTATTGTGTGTATATCCTTACACAGGGTGTGTGCAGCTTAGAGTATGTATATCCTTACACAGGGTGTGTGCAGCTTAGTGTGTGTATATCCTTACACAGGGCAGTGTGGAGCTTAGTGTGTGTATATCCTTACACAGGGTGCGTGCAGCTTAGTGTGTGTATATCCTCACACAGGGTGCGTGCAGCTTATTGTGTGTATATCCTCACACAGGGTGCGTGCAGCTTAGTGTGTGTATATCCTCACACAGGGTGCGTGCAGCTTAGTGTGTGTATATCCTTACACAGGGCAGCGTGCAGCTTAGTGTGTGTATATCCTCACACAGGGTGCGTGCAGCTTAGTGTGTGTATATGCTCACACGGCAGTGTGCAGCTTAGTGTGTGTATATCCCCCACAGGGCAGCGTGCAGCTTAGTGTGTGTATATCCTCACACAGGGTGTGTGCAGCTTAGTGTGTGTATATCCTCACACAGGGCAGCATGCAGCTTAGTGTGTGTATATCCTCACACAGGGTGCGTGCAGCTTAGTGTGTGTGTATATCCTCACACAGGGTGCGTGCAGCTTAGTGTGTGTATATCCTCACACAGGGTGCGTGCAGCTTAGTGTGTGTGTATATCCTCACACAGGGTGCATGCAGCTTAGTGTGTGTATATCCTTACACAGGGCAGCGTGCAGCTTAGTGTGTGTATATCCTCACACAGGGCAGCGTGCAGCTTAGTGTGTGTATATCCTTACACAGGGCAGCGTGCAGCTTAGTGTGTGTATATCCTCACACAGGGCAGCGTGCAGCTTAGTGTGTGTATATCCTTACACAGGGCAGCGTGCAGCTTAGTGTGTGTATATCCTCACACAGGGTGCGTGCAGCTTAGTGTGTGTATATCCTCACACAGGGTGCGTGCAGCTTAGTGTGTGTATATCCTCACACAGGGTGCGTGCAGCTTAGTGTGTGTATATCCTTACACAGGGTGCGTGCAGCTTAGTGTGTGTATATCCTTACACAGGGCAGCGTGCAGCTTAGTGTGTGTATATCCTTACACAGGGCAGCGTGCAGCTTAGTGTGTGTATATCCTCACACAGGGTGCGTGCAGCTTAGTGTGTGTATATCCTCATACAGGGTGTGTGCAGCTTAGTGTGTGTATATCCTTACACAGGGTGCGTGCAGCTTAGTGTGTGTATATCCTTACACAGGGTGCGTGCAGCTTAGTGTGTGTATATCCTCACACAGGGTGCGTCCAGCTTAGTGTGTGTATATCCTCATACAGGGTGTGTGCAGCTTAGTGTGTGTATATCCTTATACAGGGCAGCGTGCAGCTTAGTGTGTGTATATCCTCACACAGGGCAGCGTGCAGCTTAGTGTGTGTATATCCTCACACAGGGTGTGTGCAGCTTAGTGTGTGTATATCCTCACACAGGGCAGCGTGCAGCTTAGTGTGTGTATATGCTCACACGGCAGTGTGCAGCTTAGTGTGTGTATATCCTCACACAGGGCAGCGTGCAGCTTAGTGTGTGTATATCCTCACACAGGGTGCGTGCAGCTTAGTGTGTGTATATCCTCACACAGGGTGCGTGCAGCTTATTGTGTGTATATCCTTACACAGGGTGTGTGCAGCTTAGAGTGTGTATATCCTCACACAGGGTGCGTGCAGCTTAGTGTGTGTATATCCTTACACAGGGTGTGTGCAGCTTAGTGTGTGTATATCCTTACACAGGGCAGTGTGGAGCTTAGTGTGTGTATATCCTTACACAGGGTGCGTGCAGCTTAGTGTGTGTATATCCTCACACAGGGTGCGTGCAGCTTAGTGTGTGTATATCCTCACACAGGGTGCGTGCAGCTTAGTGTGTGTATATCCTCACACAGGGTGCGTGCAGCTTAGTGTGTGTATATCCTTACACAGGGCAGCGTGCAGCTTAGTGTGTGTATATCCTCACACAGGGTGCGTGCAGCTTAGTGTGTGTATATGCTCACACGGCAGTGTGCAGCTTAGTGTGTGTATATCCCCCACAGGGCAGCGTGCAGCTTAGTGTGTGTATATCCTCACACAGGGCAGCGTGCAGCTTAGTGTGTGTATATCCTTACACAGGGCAGCGTGCAGCTTAGTGTGTGTATATCCTCACACAGGGTGCGTGCAGCTTAGTGTGTGTATATCCTCATACAGGGTGTGTGCAGCTTAGTGTGTGTATATCCTCACACAGGGTGCGTGCAGCTTAGTGTGTGTATATCCTTACACAGGGTGCTTGCAGCTTAGTGTGTGTATATCCTCACACAGGGTGCGTCCAGCTTAGTGTGTGTATATCCTCATACAGGGTGTGTGCAGCTTAGTGTGTGTATATCCTTACACAGGGCAGCGTGCAGCTTAGTGTGTGTATATCCTCACACAGGGCAGCATGCAGCTTAGTGTGTGTATATCCTCACACAGGGTGTGTGCAGCTTAGTGTGTGTATATCCTCACACAGGGCAGCGTGCAGCTTAGTGTGTGTATATGCTCACACGGCAGTGTGCAGCTTAGTGTGTGTATATCCTCACACAGGGCAGCGTGCAGCTTAGTGTGTGTATATCCTCACACAGGGTGCGTGCAGCTTAGTGTTTGTATATCCTTACACAGGGTGTGTGCAGCTTAGAGTATGTATATCCTTACACAGGGTGTGTGCAGCTTAGTGTGTGTATATCCTCACACAGGGTGCGTGCAGCTTAGTGTGTGTATATCCTTACACAGGGTGTGTGCAGCTTAGTGTGTGTATATCCTCACACAGGGTGCATGCAGCTTAGTGTGTGTATATCCTCTCACAGGGCAGCGTGCAGCTTAGTGTGTGTATATCCTTACACAGGGCAGTGTGGAGCTTAGTGTGTGTATATCCTTACACAGGGTGCGTGCAGCTTAGTGTGTGTATATCCTCACACAGGGTGCGTGCAGCTTAGTGTGTGTATATCCTTACACAGGGTGCGTGCAGCTTAGTGTGTGTATATCCTTACACAGGGTGCGTGCAGCTTAGTGTGTGTATATCCTTACACAGGGTGCGTGCAGCTTAGTGTGTGTATATCCTTACACAGGGCAGTGTGGAGCTTAGTGTGTGTATATCCTTACACAGGGTGCGTGCAGCTTAGTGTGTGTATATCCTCACACAGGGTGCGTGCAGCTTAGTGTGTGTATATCCTCACACAGGGTGCGTGCAGCTTAGTGTGTGTATATCCTCACACAGGGTGCGTGCAGCTTAGTGTGTGTATATCCTTACACAGGGCAGCGTGCAGCTTAGTGTGTGTATATCCTCACACAGGGTGCGTGCAGCTTAGTGTGTGTATATGCTCACACGGCAGTGTGCAGCTTAGTGTGTGTATATCCTCACACAGGGTGTGTGCAGCTTAGTGTGTGTATATCCTCACACAGGGCAGCGTGCAGCTTAGTGTGTGTATATCCTCACACAGGGCAGCGTGCAGCTTAGTGTGTGTATATCCCCCACAGGGCAGATTGCAGCTTAGTGTGTGTATATCCTCATACAGGGTGCATGCAGCTTAGTGTGTGTATATCCTCATACAGGGTGCGTGCAGCTTAGTGTGTGTATATCCTCATACAGGGTGCGTGCAGCTTAGTGTGTGTATATCCTCACACAGGGTGCATGCAGCTTAGTGTGTGTATATCCTCACACAGGGTGTGTGCAGCTTAGTGTGTGTATATCCTCACACAGGGCAGTGTGCAGCTTAGTGTGTGTATATCCTCACACAGGGTGCGTGCAGCTTAGTGTGTGTATATCCTCACACAGGGTGCATGCAGCTTAGTGTGTGTATATCCTCACACAGGGTGCGTGCAGCTTAGTGTGTGTGTATATCCTCACACAGGGCAGCGTGCAGCTTAGTGTGTGTATATCCTCACACAGGGTGCGTGCAGCTTAGTGTGTGTATATCCTCACACAGGGTGCGTGCAGCTTAGTGTGTGTATATCCTCACACAGGGTGCGTGCAGCTTAGTGTGTGTATATCCTCACACAGGGTGCGTGCAGCTTAGTGTGTGTATATCCTTACACAGGGCAGCGTGCAGCTTAGTGTGTGTATATCCTCACACAGGGTGCGTGCAGCTTAGTGTGTGTATATCCTTACACAGGGTGCGTGCAGCTTAGTGTGTGTATATCCTCACACAGGGTGCGTGCAGCTTAGTGTGTGTATATCCTTACACAGGGTGCGTGCAGCTTAGTGTGTGTATATCCTCACACAGGGCAGCATGCAGCTTAGTGTGTGTATATCCTCACACAGGGTGCGTGCAGCTTAGTGTGTGTATATCCTCACACAGGGTGCGTGCAGCTTAGTGTGTGTATATCCTCACACAGGGTGCGTGCAGCTTAGTGTGTGTATATCCTCACACAGGGTGCGTGCAGCTTAGTGTGTGTATATCCTCACACAGGGTGCGTGCAGCTTAGTGTGTGTATATCCTTACACAGGGCAGCGTGCAGCTTAGTGTGTGTATATCCTCACACAGGGCAGCATGCAGCTTAGTGTGTGTATATCCTCACACAGGGTGCGTGCAGCTTAGTGTGTGTATATCCTCACACAGGGTGCGTGCAGCTTAGTGTGTGTATATCCTCACACAGGGTGCGTGCATCTTAGTGTGTGTATATCCTCACACAGGGTGCGTGCAGCTTAGTGTGTGTATATCCTCACACAGGGCAGCGTGCAGCTTAGTGTGTGTATATCCTCACACAGGGTGCGTGCAGCTTAGTGTGTGTATATCCTCACACAGGGTGCGTGCAGCTTAGTGTGTGTATATCCTCACACAGGGTGCGTGCAGCTTAGTGTGTGTATATCCTCACACAGGGTGCGTGCATCTTAGTGTGTGTATATCCTCACACAGGGTGCGTGCAGCTTAGTGTGTGTATATCCTCACACAGGGCAGCGTGCAGCTTAGTGTGTGTATATCCTCACACAGGGTGCGTGCAGCTTAGTGTGTGTATATCCTCACACAGGGTGCGTGCAGCTTAGTGTGTGTATATCCTCACACAGGGAAGCGTGCAGCTTAGTGTGTGTATATCCTCACACAGGGTGCGTGCAGCTTAGTGTGTGTATATCCTTACACAGGGCAGCGTGCAGCTTAGTGTGTGTATATCCTCACACAGGGCAGCGTGCAGCTTAGTGTGTGTATATCCTCACACAGGGTGTGTGCAGCTTAGTGTGTGTATATCCTCACACAGGGCAGCGTGCAGCTTAGTGTGTGTATATGCTCACACGGCAGTGTGCAGCTTAGTGTGTGTATATCCTCACACAGGGCAGCGTGCAGCTTAGTGTGTGTATATCCTCACACAGGGTGCGTGCAGCTTAGTGTGTGTATATCCTTACACAGGGTGTGTGCAGCTTAGAGTATGTATATCCTTACACAGGGTGCGTGCAGCTTAGTGTGTGTATATCCTTACACAGGGTGCGTGCAGCTTAGTGTGTGTATATCCTCACACAGGGTGCGTGCAGCTTAGTGTGTGTATATCCTTACACAGGGTGCGTGCAGCTTAGTGTGTGTATATCCTTACACAGGGCAGTGTGGAGCTTAGTGTGTGTATATCCTCACACAGGGGGCGTGCAGCTTAGTGTGTGTATATCCTCACACAGGGTGCGTGCAGCTTAGTGTGTGTATATCCTTACACAGGGTGCGTGCAGCTTAGTGTGTGTATATCCTCACACAGGGTGCGTGCAGCTTAGTGTGTGTATATCCTCACACAGGGTGCGTGCAGCTTAGTGTGTGTATATCCTCACACAGGGCAGCGTGCAGCTTAGTGTGTGTATATCCTCACACAGGGTGCGTGCAGCTTAGTGTGTGTATATCCTCACACAGGGTGCGTGCAGCTTAGTGTGTGTATATGCTCACACGGCAGTGTGCAGCTTAGTGTGTGTATATCCCCCACAGGGCAGCGTGCAGCTTAGTGTGTGTATATCCTCACACAGGGCAGCGTGCAGCTTAGTGTGTGTATATCCCCCACAGGGCAGATTGCAGCTTAGTGTGTGTATATCCTCATACAGGGTGCATGCAGCTTAGTGTGTGTATATCCTCATACAGGGTGCGTGCAGCTTAGTGTGTGTATATCCTCATACAGGGTGCGTGCAGCTTAGTGTGTGTATATCCTCACACAGGGTGCATGCAGCTTAGTGTGTGTATATCCTCACACAGGGTGCATGCAGCTTAGTGTGTGTATATCCTCACACAGGGTGCATGCAGCTTAGTGTGTGTATATCCTCACACAGGGTGCGTGCAGCTTAGTGTGTGTATATCCTTACACAGGGTGCGTGCAGCTTAGTGTGTGTATATCCTCACACAGGGTGTGTGCAGCTTAGTGTGTGTATATCCTCACACAGGGTGCGTGCAGCTTAGTGTGTGTATATCCTCACACAGGGTGCGTGCAGCTTAGTGTGTGTATATCCTCACACAGGGCAGCGTGCAGCTTAGTGTGTGTATATCCTCACACAGGGTGCGTGCAGCTTAGTGTGTGTATATCCTCACACAGGGTGCGTGCAGCTTAGTGTGTGTATATCCTCACACAGGGTGCGTGCAGCTTAGTGTGTGTATATCCTCACACAGGGCAGCGTGCAGCTTAGTGTGTGTATATCCTCACACAGGGTGCGTGCAGCTTAGTGTGTGTATATCCTTATACAGGGCAGCATGCAGCTTAGTGTGTGTATATCCTCACACAGGGTGCGTGCAGCTTAGTGTGTGTATATCCTTATACAGGGCAGCATGCAGCTTAGTGTGTGTATATCCTCACACAGGGTGCGTGCAGCTTAGTGTGTGTATATCTTCACACAGGGTGCGTGCATCTTAGTGTGTGTATATCCTCACACAGGGTGCGTGCAGCTTAGTGTGTGTATATCCTCCCACAGGGCAGCGTGCAGCTTAGTGTGTGTATATCCTCACACAGGGTGCGTGCAGCTTAGTGTGTGTATATCCTCACACAGGGTGCGTGCAGCTTAGTGTGTGTATATCCTCACACAGGGTGCGTGAAGCTTAGTGTGTGTATATCCTCACACAGGGAAGCGTGCAGCTTAGTGTGTGTATATCCTCACACAGGGTGCGTGCAGCTTAGTGTGTGTATATCCTCACACAGGGCAGCGTGCAGCTTAGTGTGTGTATATCCTCACACAGGGTGCGTGCAGCTTAGTGTGTGTATATCCTCACACAGGGTGCGTGCAGCTTAGTGTGTGTATATCCTCACACAGGGTGCGTGCAGCTTAGTGTGTGTATATCCTCACACAGGGTGCGTGCAGCTTAGTGTGTGTATATCCTTACACAGGGCAGCGTGCAGCTTAGTGTGTGTATATCCTCACACAGGGTGTGTGCAGCTTAGTGTGTGTATATCCTCACACAGGGTGTGTGCTGCTTATTTTGAGTATATCCTCACACAGGGTGTGTGCAGCTTAGTGTGTGTATATCCTCACACACGGTGTGTGCTGCTTATTTTGAGTATATCCTCACACAGGGCAGCTCCTCACTTAGTACAGGGCTCAGCACTATATGTCCTCACACAATATCGTACATTTTAGTAAGTGAATTTCCTTGCACAGTGCCACCCAAAAAATTGAAAACGAGGCTGAAGGAGACTGAAGCGCGCAAATCACTGCCAGGCACGTACAAGCTAGCCAGGAACGGCCTCGGAATCTTCGGGGCTAAAAAACCTACCTCGCAAAAATACTAAATTAACCGTCGAACTGCAAAAATCAAAAAACAGGAAAAAATAAAAACACACACAGCACGGCGAGAACGCCAGGACGCCTGGAAGTGAGGTTGCACGCAAATTGAAACCAAATTTTGCGGTCTAAACAAATGAAAACGAGGTTAAAGGAGACTGAGGCGCGCAAATCACCACCAGGCATGTACGAGTTACCAAATACCATTACATCGGACGGAAAAAGCTCGTGAGCCAAGTAACACATAGAAAAAAGCCACCATTTTACAACACTAACTTGCAAATAAAAACATTGTGATTCTAAAATAGCGCTTTACCCGCCTACACAAACGGTTCGGCCTCGCGTACGCAGCCTATTTACACTGCACACTTAGCACATTGCTGACACTTTCTCCTCAGGTGATCCAAATAGATTGTTAGCTCTTCAGGATATCGATTGCTTCATATTAAATATAAATAGGTAAAGTATACTCATTTATTAATTCACTGTACTAAAAAAATGGTATATTTTACACTGTTCTTTTATATCTGTCTTCGCGATGAGCGGCGAAGGTGATTGTTGCAAAGGAGGAAACATGAAGTACGCGAGGGGAGAGGCTCGCAATGAGCACTGAACGTCCTCAGAGGAACAAAAGCCTTACATTGTGTGGCAAACAGCATTGCCATGGCTTCAAATTTTATTGCCGTCATTTTTGACGGGCAAGTCGCTAGTTCATTATATAAATGCTTCATAGAAACCTATATAGGTTTTAGCAATTTACAATATTTATGAGTTAAAAAAATACACTTTTAGTGAAGAAACAGCTTGAGACCCCTCATCTGGGCTCAGGACAGCAGTGATGTGCATGAGGCGAGTGCGTAGCCAAACATGTCCTACATTCTATCCTCATCCCTTCTAAATACTCAATTATAGTAATATACTAGCAGCTTGCCTGTCAAAAAATGACGGCAATAAGATTGTAAGGCAGGTAATGCTGTTTGTTTGCGACATTAATTTTGTTGGTGTTCCAAGATCCTTTGACGCTCATTGCGAGCCCCGAGCTGAGCGCCTTTGGCGCTCATCGTGTGGCTCGCAATGAGCACCTTCGCACAAAATGGATTCCTATATTTATAAACAGAGTTCAGAAATTCAAATTTTCTCCCCAAAAAATTATGTTCGTGGCTTATATTTTTGATTTGGTACATAGTTAACAAACAAGTGTCTTTTTTTTCTTAAATTGCAGTTGTGCTTTAAGTGGTGACCCATTATAATTCAGTAATGATCATCTGGGTGCACCCTGTGTCTCCATAAGTCAGCGATTGGTAGACATGCTGCTAATTCCCTCCTGCTGGCCTGATGTGGAATTAATGAAATGTACATTTTATAATGTGAGGCAGTGAGTCACAGATAATTACCAAAATGAATAGAGCAAATAAAAAAATAAAAAAAAGTCACAAGAAGTAAAACTAATAAATTACAGGCAATGAGAAATTCTTTAGCAAAACCTATTTGGTGTGTCAGCATTTTTCTTAGCCAGCACATATAGCATGAGTCACAGCTGCAAACCATCAGCATGATGATCCGTCTTGTGTAGCTTTCATGTTGTGTTTAAGGACTAATGAAAAAAATGAATTTGTTTGAAAGCGCTGAGTCTGACTAAGAGCATAATAAACGTGAAAAAATACAAATTTGAATTAGAAAAAAAAAAGTGGATGCCTCTGCAGGACCTTGGAGTGATCCATGATACATTAGTGGAAGTTGTGTGTATGAGAGGGGCGTTAACATTTCTGGAGAGTATTTCTGGAGGAAGAAGTGTAGTGTCTTATTTTAATTGTAGCCTATTATCAAAGAAAGGCTCTGAACGTTTGCCTGTTCCCTCTTCTCTCACATCTCTCTCCATGAGTAATCACAAACACACACCCATCATCTAGCTCTCAGGAAGTTATGTAACAAACACAAAATGGGTTCCTATACAGCAATAGCCTACTATGCGCTGTAGACAAGTTCCGGGGACTCGGAGTGTTAAGTGAAACAGCGCTAAACAGGGTCATTTTAACATAAGGCAGATATGGATAGTGGAAATCATGGAAAAAGTACACAAAAGCAATTCAATTTACATTTTTTGGGGGCTTTTTAAAAAACTTTTAAGAAACTGCAAACATAACAACAACACAAACAGAACCCTTTTTTAAATAAAATTTAAAGAAACAGCAAACATTAACTAAACAGACCACTTTAAATAGCATATGTGGAAGCTTCAGGCTCATCCTCCATCTTTCTTTTTTGGGTATAAATTCGTCCAAGGACATCTGTCTTTGCTTTCTACGGCCATCCAGCAGATGCTTGTAGCAAGACACTGCCCCAAGAACACTGAGTCTCACTTTCTGCTCCTCTCAGTGTCTAGATCATTGGCCACAAAATTATCCAGAAGGTCATGGATGGACCACAAACTCTTGGGGAAGAACTCAGTAGTCAAGTTTGTGTCCAAAAAATCCAGATTGGAGGGTGAGCTTGAAGAGTCACTGCTTTCCTGAGCTTCCAGAATGTATTGTTCTGCCAGTTGTTGGAGATCCTAATTGGTAAGGCCTGAAGCTTGCACCAACTCTTCAATGGCCTGAGCATCCGCATCTCCCAGTCCAGCCATATTGACCAAGTCAACAATCTCGTCAAAGATGGTCTATTCTGGTTTTACATCCGCAAACAACTCTGTCCATACCCTCCTCAAAACTCCTTGCAAACATTGCTGTGTCACTTCCTTCCAGTACAAATTTATGTTAGTTATAGCCTGCATGATGGTATACTTTTTTTCAAAAATCTATCATGGATTCTTTGTCCTTGCTGTCTGTTTGGTCAATGAGCTGACTGGTGTCTCTGCACCAGTTTTTGAAGATGCCAATGATGATCCAAGTTTTACAGCTGGATTGCCTAATGCCCAGCAAAGTGCATTTTGAAATGCCCCTCATGAAGTAGTATTAGACGTCTTGGCAGTTTTGAACCCCGTTGCTCACTTCTGCTCACATGATATGAAGGTGCAGCTTGGCAGTCGCTTCCAGAACAGTCCAGTCTTGTCAACTTTGAATACCAGTCCTGGAGGATAATTGCCTCTTTCAAAAATGTCCTTCAAAGTGGCTGGAAAGGCCGCAGCAGCTTTGGTGTCAGCGCTCACCGATTCTCCTGTGATTTTGATGTTATACATGTTTCTTTCCTTGAACGGTCAAATCAACCTCTTCTGGCTGAGAAGCCTTCAGTTACATCTGGTGTTTGGGCTTGGATATGACAGCAGATGCTTCTAGCTTTCTTCACGATGAGGGCCTGACTGAAAGGCATGTTGCTCTCTATTTTGTCATTGATTCAGATGGAAAGCCACTTCTCCATTTCCTTCAGGGAGTAGCATCTGGATCAAGTAATCTTCTTGATAGAAGATGCAGTACTGGTGGTTGACGAAGATTTGATTTTCTCCTTATTTTTAAGGATTATGCGGATTGTGGAGGTTGGCAACTTTAAAGCCGCTCCAATTTCCACTTCTCCATTTACCAAGCGGTCCAGCACTTGCATCTACACTTCCAGAGAAATGTTTTGGAGCTTCAATTTGGGCTGATCTTTGCGCTCACTCATGTACTATAAAATAGAACAAATATAATACAATTATTGTAGATTTCATTGGACAGTTAACAACCACATGATGAGAAACAAGGGAACATGGAAAATATTTTGTACCTTGTCTCTGAATGGTTCAAGTAGGAATGGGTCTCTTTCTGGGGATTTCTGCTCATCCAGGCTGTCACCTTTCTTCTCCTTTCAGTGATTCTTTTACCATTGGGTTTCCCAATCATCACTAACAAGCTCTTCAACATTTTTAAGTGATTTAAAAATTGTGCCAGATGCAAATGATTAAAAAGAAAGCAGATTAAGAGGTTCCATGGACCAGATATAGGGCTTCATTCAAATTGCGATTTAGCCAGTTGCATAGGGCTCTATATAAGCACATAGCATATTTTTTTACAGAAGTTTTTAGTTAGTGAACTTCTATCCAAAAGCAAGGGCTTCACTAACTTAAAACTTTTTTAAAAAAAATATGCTATGGGGGCGGAGCTTGCATCCAACTAAGCAGGACATGTTTGGCTAGAGCTCCCTATATACATTTGCCTTTTTGGGTTTTATTCTAACCCTAGGTGCCCCCCTAGGTGAATATCCTGGAATGCAGCAACTACATACGACCGCAGCCACAGCAAGGCCAAGACCTGCACTCCCAGCCGGGAAATGCTCCATACGGAGCTGCACAGAAGCACCAAGGACGGTGAGTGTCGGCAGCAGAGGACACCAGGCGATTGGACCCCGGGCCGGAGCCAGAGGAGGTGAGAGAGAGCAGAGGCCTGTAAAGAAGCGGTCGCCATTTTGTGGAGCCTGAGACGGGCGCATGTGGCCTACAATGGGAGCAACAACAGATGGATCTGCGCCTGGGGAGACACCTGGAGTCCCTGAGAAGACTGCTGACCCTGGGCGGTGGGGCACAGGAGCACTCGAGACAGAACCGGGCCAAGAGGAAGAGGCCGGCGGGAAGGAGTAAAAGTCAGAGAAATGTCGGCAACGAGGCAACTCACAACTACAGGGAAACCCAGGAGGGCTTAAAGAAGCATATTGAGGGGCCAGTCAGGACCAGGGGCGCCCAGAAAAGGTATTAGGCCACAGACAGCATCGATAAATGGCGGGTAGAGAGTCCCACGAACGGGAGGCCGCCATTTTTCCTCAAAACATTTTATTGACACATTCACAAGACAAGCACATTTGTAAACAAGGAGTGACACGCAGGTCGCCCATGCTTAATGGTTTTCTTTACATACATCAATACTCGCCTTCGTTAAAATACACATGTCATTTCTGAGTGTCAACCACAACCATTTTCTTTTTTCTATTAGTAAGAAAGATTATGAATACAACCTAGAACAGGTTAGATAACTTTCCAGCAAATATGTGCTCTACATGTGTCTAGCAGCCGCTAGGTAACCTGCCTTGGTCATTTGTTGCATAATTTAAGATAATCTTATTTAACAAAAATAAAACATAACTTATCACAAACTAACTTGTGCCTTTCAAAATTTAGTTATACATTTTTTACTTACTACCTTACCAACCTTCCACGTCTGCAGCGTCCTCTCAGGAGGTACAATGGAGAGCTCTGTCCCGGACCACCCCAGCATTTTTCTGCCTCCCCCTCTTGATCTGTGCACTACCGTCAATGTATCTGAAAGGAGTGTTCCGTCCCACGCCAGTCACCCCAAATGTCTTTATATTTATCCACCGTGTCGTTTAATGTTGCCGTCATATGTTCGTATGTCATAATAAAGTTAATTTTGTTAATAACGGAGTGGATATCCAGTGTATTCTTCCGCCAATTACCGGCCAGGCCGCTTTTTGCCGCCAGCATGGCATATTGAAGCCATTTATTTTGGTGTATATGTAGATTTTCTACTGGTAACCCCAGGGGACATGTTCCCATATTGGGTTGTATTTTAGTTTTTAGTGTATTAGAGACCAGATCGGCCACCTTTTTCCACATTGATTGGGCAATCGGGCAGTCCCACCAGATATGGCGGAAGGAGCCCCTTGTGGTGCAACCTCTAAAACACTCGGAGGAGACTTTAGGGTCCATTTTGTGTAACCTATCTGGTGTGTAATAAGTTCTAAATAGTACTTTGGTTGATGTTTCCAGGTGACTAAAGTATCTGGACCCTTTTATCAATTCTAGGTTTATTTTAGACCACTTTCTCATGTCCCATTCTTCTCCTATATTTAGTTCCCATTGCTTAATGTGCTTAGGTTTGCTAGCCATGCCACTTGAGTTGAATATTGCGTATATTTCCCCTAATATTCCCCTAGTGAGTGGGGCTTTATTACAAATTAGCGAGAACCATGTTGAACTGGGCATGCCCCATTTACGAAGTTTAGTAGAGACGTTATGGCGAATTTTATTGTAATTGAAGTATTCGCTGCACGGGAGATTGTGTGTGTCTATAAATCTCTCGTTATTTAACAATATACCATCTCTAACCCAGCTCTCAAACCTATCTAGCTTTCTTGAGGTCCACCAATCTTTGGAGGACGCACCCATCTCTTCCAGGGTGCTTGGGGAGGGGAGTGTTGTGGTGGAAGAGGAGATGTTGGGACTTAACTGTCTATTAATGTTTGCTCTTTCCCATTCTTTCAATGTTAGTGCTATCATCAGATTGTTTCGGGCCAGATTGGGGGGTAACAGAGAGGATGGGTCCCATATGAGAGTATCCCATCTAAATGGTGTAATTTGGTAGTTTTCTACAAAAACCCAAAGTGGCTGGTGCTCTGCCGAATGTGCCTGGGGTTAAAAAAGAAATTTGGGCTGCCCTGAAGTATTTAAGGAGGTCGGGACATCCCATCCCTCCAGAAGATCTATTCCTCATCATGATTGATTTCAGAATTCTTGGGCGTTTGTAATTCCAAATAAATCTGAAAACTGCATTTTGGAAGTTATTCAAGTCTCTTTTGTTTATATGAATAGGCAGAGTCCTGAAAAAATACAGAATCCTGGGGAGAATATTCATTTTTATTGCATTTATTCTCCCTGACCATGAGAGATTATATTTATTCCACTTCGACAAGTCCTGGTTCAGGGTTTTGTACAAAGGGATATAATTTGACTGATACAGGTCAGTGATCTCCGGAGTGATTTTAATACCTAGATAGTTTATATGTTTTTCTGGCCAAGCAAAGGGGTGATGGGATTTGAGAGTGTTGCTTAAGGCTTGGGGGGACTGTGCCAAGATAGCTTCCGTCTTGTCTATGTTAATTTTGAGTCCCGAGATGACCCCAAAGGACTCCATCAGGGACAACAGGGCTGGCACTGACTGCAGTGGGTTTGTAAGTATACACAGGATGTCATCGGCAAAGAGGCAACATTTAAACTGATGTAGGCCTACATTTACTCCTGTTATTGATACGCTATTCCTGATAGCCTGAGCCAATGGCTCAATGGCCAGCGCGAACAGGAGGGGGGATAGGGGGCAGCCCTGTCTTGTGCCACTTCTAATATTAATAAGTGTTTGGTCTTCCCCTGGGATGCTAATGTTAGCAGTTGGATTGTTGTAAAAAGACTTAATAACATTCACAAAGTTACCCACCAACCCAAACTTTGTCAGCGTGGCATGCAAGTATGGCCATTCTATGGAGTCAAAAGCTTTCTCTAGGTCTAATCCTATAGTGCATAATGGGGTATTATCTAATTTAGCTAAATGGAATATGTTGAGAAGTCTCCTTATGTTATCCCCCGCCTGTCTATAGGGGATAAAGCCCACTTGATCCTTATGGATCATCCTAGGTAGAAAGTTTGCTAATCTGGTGGCCAATATTTTCCCAAGGATTTTTATGTCCCTATTCAAAAGGGAGATAGGTCTAAAGTTTTTAACCAGTAAAGGATCTCTGCCTGGTTTGGGAGGAAGATTAAGCTCGCCTGGTTGAGTTTGGGGGGCATGACCTTCCCCTCCATAATATCTTTGAAAAGCTTTTTCAACTTTGGAACAAGTTGTTTATCGAATGCAGCATAATAATTATTTGTAAAGCCGTCCGGGCCCGGAGCTTTACCTCTTTTCAGGGTCTTAATTATTTTACTTATCTCATCTAGCAAGATTTCAGCGTTCAACATGCTTAAATCCTCCTCAGTGGCTGAGGGGAGGTCATAAGTGTTCAGAAATTTGTGTATTTTATAGTTATTGGCCGTTAGTTTAGACGAGTAAATATCTTGGTAATAATTTCTGAATGTTTCTTTAATCTCATCTTGTTTCATAGTGATTACCCCTCTCTTGTCTCTAACTTGGTGAATACGTGCAGAGTTATTCCTAAGATTTAATTTCCTGGCTAACATGGAAGAGGGCTTATTAACTTGGCAGTAAAATGTATGGTTCGTTTTTCTGATAGAATTTTCGGTTCTTTCTGCCAATATGGCGTCTAGTTCTGATCTGGTTCGATTTATTTTGTTCTGGGTTTCCCTGGTGAACCTATTCTGGTTAGAATTTTTGTAATTTCTTAAAAAGTTTGTTTTCCTTGCTGAGTAGTTTTTTCCTATGGGTGGCTGTTATTTTTATAATTATCCCCCTAATGTAGGCCTTGTGGGCAACCCAGGACCATCCTATTTCCGTCCCTGGAATATCGTTGAGAGCAAAGAAGGTATTAATTTCCTCATCTATTTGGGCCTGTACCTCTGAGCACGTAATCAGCTTGTCGTTTAAACGCCAAGTGTGAATGTAGGAATTGTTTTGGTTTAAACTTAGTTTACATGATATCAACGAGTGGTCTGACCACAGGCAGGGTAAAATTTGGGCATCTGTTGCGTTGTTGAACAGTGATGAGTGAACCAACAAAGCATCTATCCTGGAGTAAGTACCGTGGGTGGGGGAAAATAATGTATATTGTTTTTCTGAAGGATGGAACCCCCTCCAGGCGTCTATTAATTCTAATTCCTTAAGTAGGGAATGAATGATGTTGAGTTTCCTAGCATCTTTGGTGTACGAGGGTGTCCCTGACCTATCTAGAAATGGTTGAAGCGCCAAATTCAGGTCCCCACCCATGATAATCTTCCCTCTGTCTTCTTGCTTTAGGAGGTTCAATAATTTGATTAGAGTGTTGTGCGGATTAACAGTGGGGGCATATATTTTCACCAAGGAGACCTTAAGATCCAGAACCGTACCTGTGATTATTAGAAAGTTACCCTCCTTGTCTTTTAACTGCTTTTCTAATTTGAAGGGGAAGTTCTTGTGAAGGAGAATGGCCATACCTGCTCTCTTAGTGTGCTGTGAGCATGTGTAGAAATTGGGGTAGTCCTTATGGAGAAATTTCGGCACTTTATCTATTGCAAAATGAGTTTCCTGTAAAAAAATTATAGAAGGCCTGATCCTTTTGTAAAAGAGGAAGGCTTTACGCCTTTTAAACGGGGAATTGAAGCCTTTTACATTATGTGTTATTATATTGTGTGAGTGATCCGTCATGGTGGTCTGTTAAGTGAGTATGTTAAAGTAGCTTGAGAGTTACCCAATAGGGACCACTCTGCCTCGGCTCCCACTTCCCATGCCGGACAGCTTAGACACGCCCTCCATGCTTCGCTCCAGACGCGAACGACTCCAGGTATTCCTTAGTCCGCAAGGCACTAGCGGAATAATATGCAGATAACAAAAAAACAATATCAGTACATATAAGTACCCAATCAATAAATCTTCGATGACAGTAAATTCTCCCCAGACTACTACTCATAGACATTACGTTAGGATTAAAGGAAGGAAGGCCGCCATTTTAAATGATCCTATTGGGACCTGCAATACTACCTTGCACCACAGACCCCCTCACAATACAACCAAGGGGGAGCTGCTTGTGCTAAGGGCTACCCCTAGAACTAGAAATCTGGAACTACATTGCTTGAGTATACGACAAGGTACCCCTAACATAACAATACACATTAGTATGGCCACAAGTCTTTACTTGGAGGCCAAACTGAGCTAAAATCTACAGTATTGCTTAAACAGTGGACACAGGGTTACTGACCTAAGGCCCTGCACCTCCAAAGACTCTGTTCTAACTCTGCTCCTGCTCTTAAAACATTTACGCCTGCCTCAAAAAACAGAAATCTAAGGAGGAATTAACAGCTTCCCTGATCACAAAAGTCTTAAATCTCAGACATGAAGAAAGGCAAAAGGGGTCCCTCTACGAGAGGCATCCGGGAGCACTTCCCGCCTAAGGCGGCCAAGCCCATGTCTCAGATGGACTCTGCCTATGATCATTCAGACTCTTCAGACCAGGAGGACATTCCTAAACTATCAAATCAGCATATCGACCTCTTCGCTAGATCAATAGCCACAATTGAAAAACTTCTAACCAAGGCGATAGAACCGCTGAGGAAAGATTTAAAGGAGTTGGGGCAAAGAACTCAACTACTGGAATAAATAGTAGATCAGGTTGGAGAAGCTCAACAATGAGACAGGTCATCTATTGACCAGAACACTTTCAACATCATGGAGCTTACAGACAAGATTGAAGATTTGAAGAAACGATCTCGCCGTCATAACATCAGGGTACGTGGAATACCAAGAGCTGTTCAAGACTAAACGGCATATCTGAAAGAGACCTTTGCTGCTATCCTCCCTGATCAAGCAGAAACTACAACTGAGATTGAGCGGGCTCATAGAGCTCTTGGAGGTACAAGAAATCCTGAGGTACCTAAAGATGTTATTGTGAGATTTCTTAGACAACAATCCAGGGACCTTTTACTCACAGAGACCAGAAAGCTGCAGATAATCAAGGGCCCGGACAACTCCAATCTTCAATTCTATGCTGATTTATCTCCTAATATGCTGGAGAGACGGCAGCATATGAAACCTGCTTTGGCTATTTTCCAGCATCATAAAATGCAGTACCGATGGAACTTTCCCTTTGCCCTCACTTTTAACTACCAAGGTACGGCACATACCACTCGTACATTGAAGGACTGCCTAGCTGTACTGCATCATTTACATCTATGCTCAACAGAAATATCGGTAGGGGGCCAAGGTCATCCATCCCCTTCCGATTACTAAGAGACAGTGGACTCTAGTTGGCTCACAAACAGAACAAGAATCCACTACCTCCTAGAGCCCCCAGAGACTTGAACACGAGCCGTAAAGGCCAGAGTATTTGCAGCTCTCCACGCAAGGGGGAATCTAGACTTATTGTCAATCCACCACCCGCTGCGAGATCCGATTGAACCAAAATAAGAAAGAAAAAAAAGAGTTCCTTGTATTTTTCAAAGCATAGTAGTTTGTTAGGAAAGTGAAGGATGCTGATTGACTTGTTACCTATTACTTAAAATTACGATTTAGGAAGCTAGGAGTTGAGAGTTTACCTTTAGCCTGTGCTAGTTAGTCCCCTAGATCCGTAGAAAAGTAGATTCTACTTTTTGAATCTGATACAAGTTCTTACAGTTAAAATTAAAAACGTTAGAATGTTTTTTAATCTGTTAACCACTGAATACAGAGAAAGAGAAATGCTAATTTTGTTGTTACAGCTATGTAGCTGCCTGGCAAGTGTAGTCTCTTTAGAAGAGACAGAATTACTGATTAAAAAAGTTACTGTTCTCATTGTTTGCTTATTAGATGGTCACCTAAAGGTAGTCCCTTTGAAGGCTGCAGAGCTACTGTTTAAGAATGACATTGTTCCAACTGAATATGTATATAATAGATATCTAAAAAATATAACACTAATGTCTTTGCTCTATTCTTAGTTTATGATAATAATAAACTGATACTCCAGAGTTTTCAGAGGTTCTGCGAGCCTCCCTCCACCTCGATCCCTTCCAGGAGCTCCAAAAGAGGAGAAAAAACAGGTAATGTATAACAGATCACACACATTGGTCCTAACTTAGAATGAGTGCATCAGACTACACTTTTATAACTCACAATGTTAAAGGGTTCAATTCTACCTTTAAGAGGTGGAAGGCCTTTAAATACTATAAACAGTTTAAGCCCTCAGTTTTATGCAAGAAACCCACTTCTCTCATGAGAAAAAGCCAATACCCCATAGTTTATGCGGCCACCCAACCCACGAAGGCTTTAGCAGCAGTTCTCATACATAAGAATTTCCCATTTAAATTAGAATTTATAGACAAGGATGGACATTATATAATAGTAACTGGGACAGTTTCGGGTATTAGAATTTCACTAATCTCCTTGTATTCCCCCACAACCGCACCTTACAAAACTCTTATTAATTTACTGAAGGAATTAGCATCATTAGATGTAAGAAGATTGGTAATTGGAGGTGACTTCAACCTCACCTTTAACTCAGGGATAGACAGATCAGTGAAGACCTTGGAAAATAATTTCTCCAAAAAACTAAGCCAAATTAATCAGCTATTGAATAGAATGAGTCTGGTTAACGCCTGGAGGGGTCTTCATCCAGATCATAGAGAATACACTTATTATTCCCCCACTCATGCAACTTACTGAAGGATTGATACCCTCATTTTTGACTGTACTCGGTACTCTGACATTGCCCCCTGCCCCCTGTCTGATCACGCAATAGTATCTATTAGATTAACACTTGCAGCCTTATTAAATTGCGATTCGGTAAATTTAAAAGGGCTCTATTTAAGCACACAGCATATTTTTTTTACAGAAGTTTTTAGTTAGTGAAGACCTTGCTTTTAGATAGAAGTTCACTAACTAAAAACTTCTGTAAAAAAAATATGCTGTGTGCTTAAATAGAGCCCTTTTAAATTTACCGAATCGCAATTTAATAAGGTTGTTGGTCCTAGCCAGTCCCCATTTAATAGTTGGAAAAATTAATGAACATCTACTATCTGACCCTAATAGTTTGGCAGTGTTGGCAGAGGATGTCAAAATGTATTTTGACTGCAATGATTCTCCGGAGACGTGGGCCGGCTGGCTCTGGGTGGCCCAAAGGGCCTATATAAGGGGTTCCTGTATTAAACTTGCCTCTCTATATAGAAAATCCTTTAAGCAAAGAGTTGACAGACGCCCTTTGCAGTCTGGAGAAAGCCAATCAGCAGAGTCCATCCACTAATCTGCGCAAACAAATTGACAAGATTAGGTTAGAACTTGATGGGGTACTCTCTCACAACACTGAAAAAGCTATGACGAAGACAAAACATTTATACTATTGGAAGGCGAATAAGCCAAATAAGATGCTAGCTAAGAGATTAAAGACCAAAGAAATTAAATCTAGAGTTACTCAGATCGGAATGCCCAATGGTAAGATTTCTTTTAGCCCAAAAGACATTCAAAAAAACATTTCATTCTTTCTATCAGCAGATATATAAACCTCAAACACAAGCTGAAACGCCCGACATTGACTCTTTTCTTGGATCACTTGACCTACCCCCAATAACGGAACAACAGCTATCTAATTTGAATTTAGATGTCTCGGTGGAAGAGGTGAAAGGAGCCATCCAGAGCCTCAAAATGGGTAAATCCCCAGGGCCGGATAGTTTCACAAATCTATATTACAAGAAATTTGAAGCTTTGCTTACACCTCGCTTCATGTCTCTATTTAATGCAAAGTATGCCACCGGAGTTAAATCAAGCTGATCTGGTAGTGTTTCCTAAAGAGGGTAGGGATAACTATCAGCCCATCTCATTATTAAATGGCGATGTTAAAATTTTAGCTAAAATTATAGCACTCCGGATTTCCAAATTTCTATTTCTACCTGAAATCATACATAAGGATCAGGCAGGATTTATACCATATAGGCAGACGGGGGACAATGTCAGGCAAATTCTGAATATTCAACATCTAGCGAATAGAGCAAAATCCCTGATGTGTTTACTAACCTTGGATATTGAAAAGACTTTCGACACTGTTGAATGGCCTTTTCTTTATAAAATGCTAGAAAAGTTTGGATTCAAAGGGTGCTTTATTACCTTACTTATAACCTATTTGACACCCCTCTAGCCAATCTGAAGCTACTAGGTGAACAGAGAGCTCACATTCAGATCCAAAGAGGCACCCGGTAGGGATGCCCATTCTCGCCTCTGCTGTTTGCCCTTGTTATAGAACCGTTGGCACAGGCAATTCGATCGCATAAGGAGATTCAAGGTCTCCAGGTAGGAGTGCAACATTATAAATGCTCTCTTTTTGCTGATGATATACTATGCACCCTGACTAATCCCTTATCTTCAATATCAGCACTTATGTCTGTTATTGATGAATTTTGCAGAATGTCAGGACTTAAACTTAATCTAGAGAAGACTGAGGCCCTAAGTCTAGGTATGACCCAACCTGACTTAGAATTTCTGAAATCTAAATTTGTCAGTATATAAAATACTTAGTCAACATTACATCCAAATTTTTAGATCTGTATAAGGCAAACTATCCCCCCATGTACAAAAAACTAGGTGAGGACATGAGGAAATGGATGAAGTACCCACTCTCATGGACTGGCCGTATAGCCGCTACCAAAATTAATATATTACCCAAAATCTTATATCTTTTTAGAATTCTTCATATACCGATTTCCTTGGATAGGTTTCAGAATAATATGTTCCGATTTATTTGTAAAAATAGAAACCACTGTATCTCTAAAAGAATAATGTATAGACATAAAAGTAGGGGGGGGGGGGGGTGTGCCCAAACTTAAAGAACTATTTTAAAGCGGCACGACAAGCTCAGCTACCCCTGGCGCACTCTATTAAATATAAACCAAGCTGGGTATTCTTAGAAAATCAACAAATGCTCCTTCACAGTTGGGAGACGATACTCTGGGTTCCAGAAAGATTATGCCCTATTAAATCACATCGAAATCGAATGATACACCTAACTTTAACCTCCTGGAAATGGGCTAGAAATAAAAATAGACTGGACATAGATATATCTCCTTTGTTATCGGTTCTTTCTTTCCCCAAAATATTAGCAGATTCTAGCGCAATATCCAAGCACTGATGGACCTCTAGAGGCCTAGATAGGTTTGGTTCATGGTTTACTGAAGGTCACCTAATAACCGACGATCAATTTTGCAAGAAACATAATCTACCCCAAGTGGAATTTTATAATTATTTAAAAATAAATAGATGGGTTATCGACATGCTCAAAAACTTTGGGCCCCCTAAACCTTTATGGATCTCATTAATTTGTAAAAAATCTCCCACTCTCTAGAGGAACGATAGGGTCATTGTATAATATTTTTATAAATACCACCATGGACTAGAAGCCTAAATTTATATGTAGATGGGAGGAAGATTTAGAAGAGTAGAATGGGAGTGGACTAAATGGGTGGAATCATGTTCAAACTTAAGCAGATTATCGTTTAATTATGCCCACTTAGAAACGTCTATCATGGTCTTCCAGAGGGTATACTGTACACCTGATAAGCTTCAGAAGATTAACCCCCTAGTGAGTAACAAATGCTTTAGGTGGTGCCAACAGATAGGGGATCATATCCACAATTGGTGGTCTTGTCCGGTGGCTCACAATATATGGGGAGACCTAACACAACTTGCCACATCACTATTTAAGAAGGTGATTCCCGTCAGTATGGAGTCCTGCCTTCTAGGAATTGGGTTACAAAATTTGTCCTTGAATCAAAACAAGTTGTTTCAATTAATGGCAGTCGCTGTTAAACTACATATTGCTAGAAAATGGAAGTCTAAGGCCCTAAGCTTTCAAGAGGTAATTAGAAAAATTAACTACATATTAATAAATGAGAAACTAATTTGCATTATACAAGATAAGATGTCTCAATTTGATAAGATTTGGGAACCTTGGTTAGAATCGCCCCATAGCACCCCACTGACGTGACTTGACTCCAGAATTTCAACACAACTTAATGAGAGGAGGACTCGGGGCGGAGGAGGCTTGGGACTTGACTCTGGATATACCCTACAACATGGGTGGCTGGACAGGAGGTAAATATTTAAATAATTGGTTATAAACCTACAGCTATTTTTTTAATGTTTAATAAAAAATGTATACAGGAGCTATGTTAGAAATCTCTAAATTTAGATTAGATTTTTTTTTCTTGAAATTAGCTGTGTTTACTTGTCGAGTTTATAAGACTGTCTGTTATTTGTATATACACAGTTTGTTTTATTATTATTTTTTTTACAGTTACTGTTATTGTTCACTAATAATTGAAAATATAAAATGGAAAGGCTTTGCCAGCTTAGTAAGTGAAATACTTTTATGGTAAAAAAAAAGAATTTATGATGTAAATATTGTTTAAAATGTTGGAATATTGCGTATGCCTTTCAATAAAATTATTATTAAAAAATATATATACATATATGCTAGGTGCTTATTTAGAGCCCTATTCAATTGCCCGAATTGCAATTGAATAAGGCCCATAGTGTTTCTATTCTTGTTATCCTATAATCTATATGCATTAAGGCTTGGCATTGCACAAGTTCTCCAACACTTCATCCTTTCCGCAACATATCTTTTAGGGTTGCTTTACTAAATAAAGCTTGACAAAAGTGTACAAGGTGCAGTTTTCAAAATGTGTTGTTACATACAAGGGTATAATAGACCAAGATGATTTTCAGGGTTATGCCAGATAGACAGCATGCTTACTTCCAAGTAACAATTAGCACATCACGTTGGAAGACACAATGTAACCTCCTACACTTTTTTAAACTCCTGGGGCCTCATTCAATTGTGATTTAGCCAATTGAATAGGGCTCTATATAAGCACAGAGCATATTTTTTTTACAGAAGGTTTTAGTTAGTGAAGACCTTGCTATTGGATAGATGTTCACTAACTAAACACTTCTGTAAAAAAATATGCTCTATGCTTATATAGAGCCCTATTCAATTAGCCAAATCCCAATTGAATGAGGCCCCTGGAACATAAAGGTCAGTGTCTTTCACTTCCTTTCAGTAGTGCTCAAGACAATGATAATTGGTGGGTAGAGCAATAGCCATGCTTACACTGGCCCTTTAACATATTTTATCCATTACTAAGTTACTCAAAAGAGCACACTATGTGACTCCTGATGATCAATGTCTCCTACAATTATTGCTCACTTGGCACTTTACAATCACTTTGCCAGGAGCTAAGGGCTGTGATTAGCATCTCTGTGTCTGGTCTTCAGCAGATCTAATTTAATTAGTTTTGACTTATAAATAATAAACATGATTGTAATTGTGTATACCTGGTTGTCTGTAACAATGTCCGGGAGTTCTTCAGATCTCAGCATTCCTTAACAAAATCTTCAGGAAGTATTCTTAGTGCTCACACTATGACTACGTGCCCATTGGTAGAGTTATCCATTCACAATATTATGAGTGCTATAAAATGTTCTTCATTTTCAACACTGTGTAAGTTCCATTACTTAGTGTATAATAGCACATGTTGGTTTTTGGTGAACCCTTCATGAGTTTTGTGGAGGCCACAGTGGGCTTTCGGGGCTTGGGCTGGGACCCCTGTGATAGAACACTGGGTGGGGTTCATAGCAGATGCCCCTTAGAGGGAAAGGCTAGGGAGGATGGTGGCAGCAAAGACTATAGCAGTGCTCTGGGGCTCTAACCACAGATGCTACAAAGAGGTCTTCTGGGTTCCTTAGACCTTCTTGTCAAAGCCTCAAAGACAAGGTACAGAGTTTTCCAAGCCATCATGGTGGTGGGGGTGGGGTGGCTCTTGTAGGTAAACAGGTCTAAGACCACAGACACTTTTAATTTGCTGTCACATGTACACAACACTGGGCTTTCAATAAAATAGAAATACAGTATTCCAAACTGGTACAGGACCAGTGGAAATATTCTAATAAGAACATAGAAGTTTGCAATAGTGCAATGATGCATAATATTTAATGAAGCAATAATACAAAAAATGTCAGTGAAAGTGAATTCGGACCTTTCCTGTTTCTTTCCACACAGCAGTGGTGTGAGGCAGACACTAGGTGGTGAAACTGTGCCACCCCTGAATTCTGTTCACTTTTTTAGGGTTAGATTTAAAGTTTAAGGGTAAGGGGTAAGGGTAATGGAAGATTATAAGCTTTACATAAACAGTAGTGGCGCCCCTGTTCAAGCCACTATTTTACTATGTAAAGCTTGGTATCTGCCACTACCCTAACCCTGAACCCTAAGTCTAGCCATCACTCTAACAGCAAATTGAGGAAAGTCTTGGCGCTGCGCCACCTAGTGCCAGCTGCATGCCACTGCTGGCAGGGACAAAACAGGAAATATACGCAGTTTCAAAACTAAGCTACATTCAAAGGTTATGTTCCTTCACAGCAAACATGCTGTGATTCCTGAACACAGGAAGTGCTATTATTATTGTGACATAGTGTTGTAGTCTGTTGACTAGCCCAGTGAGCGAATGCATTGTTTATGTGTATGGGCTTGTGCATAAACACTGCAGCACCTCACCAACAACACGCCAACCTCCATCTATTCAATCTAGCTGTATTCTCAACCCTTTCTATAAACATTTCCATATTCTTGATTTTTTTAAATGCAGAATGCACTGCAAACATTATTTTGGACTTTAGCAGCACCAGTGTGCCTTTAAAGAGTCACTATAATGCTGCAATCTACAGTACATACTCTAATATCAGAAACAGAACAAAAAGAAACTTGCTGATGAAATGACCATTAAACCTATGCTAATAGACCATCCCCCCCTTCTGGATGGCTACCTTGTCGTGGTGAAGGGGCTTGTGTACCTCAATGAAGCTGTGAGCTATACCATGTAGGGTCACCCAAGATGGGCAGGTCATAGCAGAGAGGTCCGACAAATTACTGTCCACTGGAGAAGGAACTGGCAACCCACTCCAGGATCTTTGCTATGAAAACCTTATGGATTAGCACACCCAGAACCAAGATGCGCCTGGTGTGCTGCAGTCCATAGGATCACGGAGAGTCTGTCATGACTGAACAACAACAAAAGACCATCCAGGAATTGCAAACAGCAAAACTACAATATTAAAAAATATTTAATACATTACATGTATAGGGACGTAAAGTGGGGAGAGATTACAGCAAGTGGATGAGAAGCTGCTCCTAACCTCAATAATATATATTTTAGTTTCAATAGTTTTTATTGTCACACACCACATATATATATATATATATATATATATGTGGTGTGTGACAATAAAATATAGAAGATGATACCTATGTAACCAGAATAAGGCTAAGATAGTCCTGCTTATACAATGATAATATTGTTCTACATTCCTGGTTAAATGACGTGAGCCATCGAAAAACCTTTTCCAATTTTAAAGGGAAACAGGAAGAATCACGGGAAGGTATGGGTGGGAGCCATAGTACAGGGCAGATAAAAATAACAACATGAACTAACAGTGAAGCAAATATATATTTTTACTATAGGTTTTTTTTTTTTTCAATAGTTTTTATTGGTCACTTCCAACATTAAACAAACAATATATCAGTAAGCCATGACTCACAGGTCAGGATTTAACCTTCTACAACCATTTTTATAAACATATGTAGCCTGACTCTGCAATCAACGTGACCTCTCTCCTTTCCTTTTCCGTTTTCTAGTGATACAACACTAACCATAAATGGGTATAACTTGTTTTTTTTTTTTTTCCTCTGTAACTTTTCATTTATCGACTCAGTAATCCATAGCTCGCAGGCTAGGCTTAATGGGGCCTATTACAATTGGCAATAATAACCTTAATCCCCAAATGCCCCTTCTAGTGTTCCCTGTATTTGCCCTACCTGCAACATTCCATATAGCATTTAACTTAAATAAGTCCTACCCACGCCAACTAAACTAACCAAATGTGAAATTCTAAAATAAAACAAAAAAACACGAAAAACAATCTCCAATAGGGTTTTTTTGTCCTTATTTATACATACTCGGATTTAAGCCTGGTCATTTAAGTCTATAGCCCTTCCCTCCTTACTACCCTTAAAAAAAATAACCTTCCTATGTACAAGTTATCTATTCTTGATCCCAGAAACCTAATTCAACATAGCAATCCCCCATGTCCTTTATTCATTCCTACACACCTAAACTTGAACAAAATTCAAAACTGTAGTGTCATCTGTATTTCACATATAGTATATAAGAAAACAAGAATTATAATTTCTATTAATTTTACCTTGCTGGACTTCATAGCTCCTCGCCGGACTCTCCAGCGCCTCTCACGTTTCCTCCTCCTCCTAGTTTTTCCCCTTCTTTTTTTTTCCCTTTTGTTTACCCTCTCTCTGTTGCCTTACCCACTTGTGTTCCCACCTTGCTAGCCCGCATGTGCTAACCATGGGTCCCATATGTCTCTGTATTTCTGGACCGAATCTGCCAAAATATGTGTCATGTGCTCGTTTACTGCTAGATAGTTTATTTTGTTTTTTATAGCCTGAAGCTCAAGTGTATCCGTTTTCCAATGTTTAGCGATATGTGACTTGGTAGCCATGTACATAAACTGTAGTAGCCTATTTTGTGTTGGGGATAGCCGTGGGTCTGGGATTCCCAATAAACATGAATCTAATGAGCCCCCTCCTGGGGTTTTGAAAATGTCAACTGCAAGATCTGTCACAGCTGTCCATACCTGAGCAACTTTAGGGCATTCCCACCACATGTGTATGAATGAGCCAGGGGTCTGACAACCCCTTGTACAATATATCCCCCCTGATTTGTTCCACTTCGCCATTCTTACAGGTGTTAGGTAAGTTCTGTGGAGGACCTTAATGGCAGTTTCTAGAAGTGTGTGGTTTAGTGAACCTTTATAAATATTTTTCCAAACTTTCTCCCATTTCTCCGTTTCCCAGTGTTCTCCTATGTCCCTCTCCCATTCCTCTATGTATTTATCCCTTACCCTTTCTGGAGGTGTATTATAGATTTCGTATATACCCCCTATAATTCCTTTAGTCAGAGGAGCTTTTTGACATATTCCCGAAAGCCATGTTTTTTTCGGGGAGCCTTGCATTCTACCTATAGTATTGACCAAATGTCTGATTTTGCAGAAATTAAAATGTTGGTCAATAGGGATATCATGATGATCTCTCAAGTATTCATATGTTATTGGAATGTCCGTTCCTAGCCATGCTCCTAGCCTATCCAGCCCCCTAGATTTCCACCACCATTTTGCCTCTGAGCTGATCCCTGTTGGAGACTGTGGATGCCCAAATACCGAGAGCATCGGGGATGGGTGTCTAAAAAGGTTTGTGTGTTTCAGGGCCCATTTCCATCCTTGTAACGTATTGGCTATAACCGGGTGCTTAATCTTTCCCACACCCTCCGGCACCCCATCCAACCAGACCAGGGTGTCCCAGGAGTATGGGTTTAGCCACTGGTCTTCTAGTGTTTTCCATAGCGGTTGGTGAACCCCTGAGTGAATTAAGGGAATAAACGATAGTTGCGCCGCTCTATAGTATTTCTTCAGGTCTGGGAATGATAGACCACCCCTATCTTTGTGCTTATACATTATCTCCTTATTAATTCTGGGGGGTTTGCCCTTCCATGTAAATTGGGATACTTTCCTTTGAAACCCTTTCAGGTCTACCTGATTGACGGGGATTGGCAGGGTCCTAAACAGATACAACAGCTTCGGTAGAATTGTCATCTTAAAGGAGTTAATCCTTCCCAGCCATGAAATAGGATAGCTAGACCATTTATGCATATCTTCACTAAGTCTTCTATAAAGCGGGGGATAGTTAGACCTATATAAGGAATTTGTATGCGGCGTGATTTTTATCCCTAGATACTGAATGTAGTTCTTGGCCCATTGGAAATTGAACTTGTCTGATATTAATTCTTTAGTGTGAGAATCTAGATTTATAGCCATTACTATAGGTTTTTAATGTATCTATTTGCTTTTTAGAAAACAAAAAAATTAAACTGGCTATAAGAATTTACTATTAATTTAAAAACTTATAAAAAAAAAGAATTTCCATATTTACAGTAAGCTTTTTTTTAAAGAACTAAATTTGATGATGCACACAGTGGCCTTCATTCAATTGCGATTTGGCCAATTGAATAGGGCTCTAAATAAGCACATAACATATTTTTTTTAAATAAGTTTTTAGTTAGTGAAAACCTTCCTTTTGGATAGATGCTTACTAACTAAAAACTTCTTTAAAAAAATATGTTATGTGCTTATTTAGACCCCTATTCACTTGGCCAAATTGCAATTGAATGAGTGCCAGTGTATTTAGAAAGTGAAAAGAATAACACCTTGTTACACCTTACACCTTATTTGTAATAATGCTGTTGTGAGATCAGCCATTCTTGTTTCTGTATTTGTCTACCTTTTTCCCAACTAGGTAGATGTAGCAGTGGTGGGCAACAGGTGGTCCAGGGGTGCTTGAGGTCCTCTGACACTTCCAATGGCCCCAAGCCTATTCTCTGGAATGGGATAACATAAACCTTTTAAGCAATAGATAGCCCACTATTTCTCTCTAGAACTAGCAAATAATACACAGTTGTACTCCACAGTACTTCTCCTCATTATCTATATACCTCTATTAACAATGAATTCACCAATTTTCCTTTGGGGAAAATAAACATTTTAAAAGCACTATGAGGCCCATTTAAGGACTTGGGAGATGAATATTAGGCCCTTCGGATGAAATAGGTTGCCTGCCATTGATGAAGAGATTTACATTATTGCTAGTTATAGTGTTTGCACTAAGGAATGAAAATGTTCATTATCACCAACATGCATCCAGCATACCCTCTCCTAACCCACCCCCAGTGACACCCACTGATCTAGAACAGACACATTTTGGGGGGAGGTGGATTCAGCCGAGATTTTAGTCAGTTTCCTAGCGTTAGGGTTAGATTTAGGGTTAGGGTTTAGGGATAGAGTTTCAGGTTAGGTTTAGGATTTATGGTTAGGGTTAAGGGGTCAGGGTTTACAGTTAGGGTAGTGGCAGATGATAAGCTTTACACTAACATGAAATTGACTAAAATCTCGGCCACACCACCTAGAAAATAGGAAGATCCCCGGAGAGAAACAGAGGAAGAAAGAGGGACACTGTCGGACTATAACAGAAGGACATTTGGGAACCTGGGAGAGACACATAGGGATTTGCTTAAAAGTGGGACAGTTAAGAGGAACAACCTTTAGGTTGTAAGTCTGCGAGTTTCAATCCTGCAGGGTGCTTTGGGGAAAGCACCATGGACACTGGATTGGAGGCTCAAAGACAGGGCCCTCCTTGCTTTGTTATGTTTTGATTTGTATTTACCTTTGCCTGGAACTTATCTTATGTACAGCGCTACGGAATATGTCGGCGAGTTATAAATAAACGATAATAATAATAATATTAATGGCATGCAAAACATAAAAAGAAATAAAAATGCAGTTAATTTACTAACTGTAATAATTTTATTTATTAGAATATGATCATGTACATATGGAGCGTCAGCATTCAATGTGCTTTCTGCTACTGAACACATAAATGTGGTGTAATGTGTGTGACTGGCTCCCCCTGCAGTCCAATATCTGCAACCTTAAGCTAACTCTAAAGGATGCATTATAGAACAGGTATGAACTGTAGCAACTTCTTACATGAAAAGCATTTCCATGGCCAGACCACAAAGTAGCCCGAAGAATTTAATTTAAATATATAAGTAATGATATGGCTGTATAATAAGCCCCCAAAGTCACCAAAGCACTGGATAATTGGGAAACCTAATAAAAGCAATATTACAAGCTGAGGGTGGGGAGATCAGATGCGGGTGATGTGATTGGGGCTTATGTTCCAATTCAGGTTTGTCTGGTCTCAGTTAAACAAATATATAACATTTAATAAGTGGGATTTTGCTGTGAGCCAGGGAGAGGTGATATTAACATGATTATTTTACTATTGATAGTGAGAGAACCACCTCAAGACCAGTGAAATGTTATATTTGTAGTATGCTCTTATGAAGAATATAGTTTGATAATATGCTTTATGTTTAAAATAAAGCAAAACAGCCTTTAATCTTTAAATTATATCAAGCTTTGCTTCAATGGTAATAAACAGTTTGGTCCTCATACAATTTGAATTATGGAAATTGAATAGGGCTCTATATAAGCACATAACATATTTTTTTGACAGAAGTTTTTAGTTAGTGAAAACCTTGGTTTCGGATAGAGGTTCAGTAACTAAAAAGTTCGGTGAAATTTTTTTGTATGTGCTTATATAGAGCCCTATTCAATTGGGCAACTCAGAATTGAATGAGGCTCATTGTCATTGTTCCTAACAGGATTAGAAACCTGGGAGGAATCATTGGTTTATAAATTAATTCTATTCAGTTATGTTGAAAATTTTCCACTTTGCAACAGTGCTAATTACACACAGTTGGATAAGCCCAAACTACATGACAAAATCAGTCAGCTAAAGTTAAGATGTGTTTTTTAAAAACGTTTTATGCTTCTTGATTACATAGCTGATAATATTGTTAATTTGTTATACACTTTACAAACATGTAATGTTTTTTCCAAACACCAGTTGTCCTTTAATCCCTTTTCTTACCTTATTCCATGGCCCTCATTCAATTGCAATTTGGCCAATTGAATAGGGCTCTAAATAAGCACATAACATATTTTTTTAAAGAAGTTTTTAGTTAGTAATCATCTATCCAAAAACAAGGTTTTCACTACCTAAAAACTTATTTTAAAAAAATATGCTATGTGCTTATTTAGAGCACTATTCAATTGGCCAAATCGCAATTGAATGAGGCCCCATGTCTACATGAAAGCAATATCCATTCCAGCAAAGCCTGCAATGCTGTGGAGAAATGCCATGACCAATGTTTGAGCACTAAAGAAATAAATTAATAAATTGAGTTTATCTCTGGGCTACAGGAAGTTGTATATACAATTTCCTTGGTGCATTTTATTATTTAATTGCCTAATCTAATGGTTATATATAAATCATAAACATATCCTTATAAAATTAGGATATTTCTAATTATTTTAATTAGTGAATACTATTGTTTTCTGATTTATGATTGTCATGACTGATATTGGGGCCAGTGTGGAACTCCCCTGAAGCCCACAAGCAACTCTGTTATGTTCAAGGTTCTTGCTAGCCTGGATAATTTTACACTGCTAGATTACTATGGAGGGCCTACTGGGGGCCTGTTTACAACAAATCCTTGTTACTTGGGGGCCACTGCAGCTGCAGGAAAAATGGGGCAGAACGGGGTGTGTTTCAGCCTATGCAAAGGGGCAGCTGCCTGAAATTGCCTATGCAATGTTATGAAATATTCACAGAAATATTTATATGCTAGGAATATTCTGTCTGTAAGTGTACCTGGCATGTTCTGACTTACTGTATACTTATATAACTTGTAATTCAGTCATGTCTGACTCTCTATGACCGCAGCACGCCAGGTACAATTTTTATGTTTTTGGTTGCACTAATCCATAAGGTTTTCTTGGCAAAGATACTGGAGTGGGTTTCCAGATCCTTCTCCACACTGTATACTTACCTAGAGACATACATACTTGTGATTTTCTAGAAAGGTGTGGTAAACTTACAATTGGGATATACAAAGTGGAAAGGAGGAGTAATTGGGGGGGGGAGGGGGACAGATCTGAACTTGTCCACCACTAGACCTAGATGACAAACACAGGTGTGTGTACATGTACATGCCCCTTCTGGATCACTACCTTGTTGTATAGCTATACCATATAAGGTTACCCAAGATGGGCAGAGAGGTCAGACAAATCACGGTCCAATGGAGAAGGAACTGGCAACCCATTCCAGTATTTTTGCCATGAAAACCATATGGATAAGCACAACCAGAGACATATGTGCCTGACATGCTGTTATCCACAGGGCCAGGGAGGATTATTGGAAGCCATGTGGCGAATATAGACATATAATACATATACAACAGGGATGCCCAAAAGTCGAGAATTATTTGGCTCACCAGTGATGAGGGCTACTTCACTTTTTCACTCCAGTGTATTATACATTTCATTAAAGAACAACTGTAGTTCAAGAAAAAGGCATTTGTTTGTGAAGACTTTAAAAAACTAACATCATTAGTAGGCATACAAATATATTTTGGGGGAAAATCTGATTGTTTTTAAGAGTCTTTTTGTGAGTAGAAGAACCAATTTTGCCTTTGTTACATCACTTCCTCAGGGTGGGTTTATGAGTGTGTTTGTCTATTAGTGGAGGGAATTGTGGGGAAGGAGGGAATCGGAAGTGGCTATAAGGCTCTGTTAGATCAAATGGATCTGAATGTAATTAACACCAAACACCATCTCCCTCCCTGGCCCAGAATGTTAACGTTCCTTACTCACACACAGCTTCCACTAAAATATCATGGATGATTCCAGGGTCCACCAGAGGCATCAATTATTTTTTCAATTAAAACTAGCTTTATGACATTTTTCCCTGAGAATATGTATGTGTATCACTGTGTATACCTCTGTCAGTATATGAATAAGTACCACTATGTATACCTTGATTAGTATTTGTACACGCATCACTTTGTAGATCTCTGTGAGTATATGTACATGCACCGTTATGTCTATCTCTATTAGTATATAAATATGTTTACCAATATATATATCTGTAAGAGTATATGTATGTGTACCACTATATGTGCAACTTGCCCGTCAAAAATGATGGCAATAAAATGTTAAGCCTGGCAATGCTGTTTGCCACACAATGCAATGTTCTGCGCACTCTGAGCACCTTCGGCGCTCATCACGAGCCTCTCCTCCCATCTACTTCACAGCTTATTACAGGCCTCGGCAGCTTGCAACTTGCCATGTGTCTCTTTCCACCATCTCCCTCCTGCCCCTTCCCTGTGTCTTTCTCCTCTGTGTCTCTGCTGAATCTTTGCGTGTCGCGCGCTGACTGCTGTTGGTTTTATTTTATAAGTCCTGCGTGCCTGGCGTTGTTGGTGTAAGTGTTACTGTCTTTTGCGTTGTGTATTTTCTAAGTTCAGCGCACCTGGCTTTGCTGAGCCTCGTTTTCATCTTGTTTTAGAATTTTATTTTTTTTCGACCACCATTTTATTTCTCGCTTTGATGATGTTTGATCATTAAAAAAGACAAAATATGCCTCAAATTGACTTGCAACCTCACTCACCGGGTCCCTGACTCTCCCCCTGTGCTGTGTGTAAGTGAATTTGAGGCATATTTGTGTGTTTTCGCCCTCTTTTCCAGTTTAGTGGTTTGGCCACTAGTAGTATTTTTTGTGAGCTCATTCCTCAGCGGCTGGCCTCACTTTGCGAGGCTCGCAAACGTGACAACAACTCGCAGTTTGACAACTATCATATGGGAAATATATATATATATATATATATATATATGATCCCCTTCCTGCGGCACAGTCTCTGAAGGGAGGGGATCATGCCCTGCCTCAGTATGTCACTGTACATGTTGGCATTCATGGTTCCCTCAATGAACTGTAGCTCCCCAGTGCTGGCAGAGGCAGAGTGTCATTTCTTCAGTGTTGTCACATGAAAAGATATAATAAAATATTTACAAAAATATGAGGGGTGTACTCACTTTTGTGAGATACTGTATGTATATATATCTGTTAGCAAGGGCGAAGCTACCACTGGTGCAAAACTGGTAAGGTGTAACAGGGCCCTCACCTAAGAGGACCAGGGGGCCCTCACTGCATTTCCTGATCCTTCTGTGGCCTCCTAAGGCTTTATTCTAGACCCCAATGACCACATGGACGTCTCTGGTCCCCTTGGCCCTCCTGAGGTCTTATTTGAGCCCCCTTCTACATCCAGCTGCCCTTCCTGCCCTTGCTGGTTCCCCCAAACACCCCCCCCCCACACCTTTTTGCTGGCTCTTTCTCTCCCCCTCCATTTGCATATGTAGAATATATTTCTATACCAATGGGCCTATCTCTGTGAGTATTAGTTAACGGTTGCCTTCTTATACTATTCTTTTGATATTAACCCAAGGTATATTAATATGTACATTTTATTAGCAATATGATCAATTAAATTGATCAACAGAAAAGATATACCTTATAGGTTATTACTTTTTAAAATCTACTTTTATTATGCACCAGGGATTTAAAAAACAAGCAATTAAAATGTATGTTAAAACCAAATGACTCTTTGTATACCACCACTTAATATGATGATTTACCAAGGACTTAATTTCCACAATTATATGCATTTCAGGTGTAGTGTTATCTCTCTTTACACCAACTGTACAAAATTATTTTCTTTTATTGCATAACCAAGTACATTCACTCTAGTATTGTATTTTATAGAGTAATTACTTTGACATATGTTTGTACTTTTTCTGGCTTTTCAGCTCCAATAGTGGATTGTCATTTATCTGTCCTTTGTTTCACTTATCATCTCTCTATCTCGTTTCTGACACATATTACTTTATGTTTGTCTTTTTTTTTTCTGAGTGTTACTTTGTCTACTCAGAATTTAACTAAGGTGATTGATTTAACAGCTTGGTGTTTCTTTTTAGATTTTAGCCTTATTTAAATGAAGGACTTCCTTTATATTGCCTTTTTTAGCTGAGATTGTCAGCTTCAATGATTCACTGCTTTTCACTTAGTTAAGGTACAACTTTTCTTTTGTTATACTCATTATTCAGTGGCTTGTCTGCAAAGTTATTATTGCTCAGCATATAAATCTCTGGTATAGTTATTGCATTCATTTATTACTTCCCATTTAGATGCTTTTATCACATAATGTTATCGTGATTACAAATGGGCTTTATTTTCTTTTATATTTGATCTGTGTATTATAAAATGCCATAGTACTTTTGCAATTTTATTTGATCGCTCCTTCAATTTTTAGCTTTTTGTTTAAAGTTGGCAATTTGGGAACTTTACCTCATGATCAAATATTTTGATCACTACATAATACACTGGTGAAACCAAACAATTAAATAATGTTCTTTACCTCGTGACCAGACTTTTCTGAATACTACATACCATATACCGCTTGTGAATTTTACATCATGATCAGATATTCTGATCACTACTTTCTTAAGGGCTATACGCAGTTGGTTACCTCATGATCACATATTCTGATCACTACTTACTTAAGGGCTCTACACAGTTGGTTACCTCATGGTCAGATATTCTGATCACTACCTACTTAAGGGCTATACGCAGTTGGTTACCCCATGGTCAGATATTCTGATCACTACTTACTTAAGGGCTATACGCAGTTGGTTACCCCATGGTCAGATATTCTGATCACTACTTACTTAAGGGCTATACGCAGTTGGTTACCTCATGATCACATATTCTGATCACTACTTACTTAAGGGCTATACACAGTTGGTTACCTCATGATCACATATTCTGATCACTACCTACTTAAGGGCTCTACACAGTTGGTTACCCCGTGGTCAGATATTCTGATCACTACTTACTTAAGGGCTATACACAGTTGGTTACCCCATGGTCAGATATTCTGATCACCACTTACTTAAGGGCTATACACAGTTGGTTACCTCATGATCACCTATTATGATCACTACTTTCTTAAGGGCTATACGCAGTTGGTTACCCCATGGTCAGATATTCTGATCACTACTTACTTAAGGGCTATAAGCAGTTGGTTACCCCATGGTCAGATATTCTGATCACTACTTACTTAAGGGCTATACACAGTTGGTTACTTCATGATCACATATTCTGATCACTACCTACTTAAGGGCTATACACAATTGGTTACCTCATGATCAGATATTCTGATCACTACTTTCTCAAGGGCTATACACAGTTGGTTAACTCATGGTCAGATATTCTGATCACTACCTACTTAAGGGCTATACGTAGTTGGTTACCCCATGGTCAGATATTCTGATCACTACTTACTTAAGGGCTATACACAGTTGGTTACCCCATGGTCAGATATTCTGATCACTACCTACTTAAGGGCTATACGCAGTTGGTTACCTCATGATCACATATTCTGATCACTTCTTACTTAAGGGCTATACGCAGTTGGTTACCTCATGATCACATATTCTGATCACTACCTACTTAAGGGCTCTACACAGTTGGTTACCCCATGGTCAGATATTCTGATCACTACTTACTTAAGGGCTATACACAGTTGGTTACCCCATGGTCAGATATTCTGATCACCACTTACTTAAGGGCTATACACAGTTGGTTACCTCATGATCACATATTATGATCACTACTTTCTTAAGGGCTATACGCAGTTGGTTACCCCATGGTCAGATATTCTGATCACTACTTACTTAAGGGCTATATGCAGTTGGTTACCTCATGATCACATATTCTGATCACTACTTACTTAAGGGCGCTACACAGTTGGTTACCCCGTGGTCAGATATTCTGATCACTACTTACTTAAGGGCTATACACAGTTGGTTACCCCATGGTCAGATATTCTGATCACCACTTACTTAAGGGCTATACACAGTTGGTTACCTCATGATCACCTATTATGATCACTACTTTCTTAAGGGCTATACGCAGTTGGTTACCCCATGGTCAGATATTCTGATCACTACTTACTTAAGGGCTATACACAGTTGGTTACTTCATGATCACATATTCTGATCACTACCTACTTAAGGGCTATACACAATTGGTTACCTCATGATCAGATATTCTGATCACTACTTTCTTAAGGGCTATACACAGTTGGTTAACTCATGGTCAGATATTCTGATCACTACCTACTTAAGGGCTATACGTAGTTGGTTACCCCATGGTCAGATATTCTGATCACTACTTACTTAAGGGCTATACACAGTTGGTTACCCCATGGTCAGATATTCTGATCACTACCTACTTAAGGGCTATACGCAGTTGGTTACCTCATGATCACATATTCTGATCACTTCTTACTTAAGGGCTATACGCAGTTGGTTACCTCATGATCACATATTCTGATCACTACCTACTTAAGGGCTCTACACAGTTGGTTACCCCATGGTCAGATATTCTGATCACTACTTACTTAAGGGCTATACACAGTTGGTTACCCCATGGTCAGATATTCTGATCACCACTTACTTAAGGGCTATACACAGTTGGTTACCTCATGATCACATATTATGATCACTACTTTCTTAAGGGCTATACGCAGTTGGTTACCCCATGGTCAGATATTCTGATCACTACTTACTTAAAGGCTATATGCAGTTGGTTACCTCATGATCACATATTCTGATCACTACTTACTTAAGGGCGCTACACAGTTGGTTACCCCATGGTCAGATATTCTGATCACTACTTACTTAAGGGCTATACGCAGTTGGTTACCTCATGATCACATATTCTGATCACTACTTACTTAAGGGCGCTACACTGTTGGTTACCTCATGATCACATATTCTGATCACTACTTACTTAAGGGACATACACAGTTGGTTACCCCATGGTCAGATATTCTGATCACTACCTACTTAAGTTGCTATACGCAGTTGGTTACCTCATGATCACATATTCTGATCACTACTTACTTAAGGGCTATACGCAGTTGGTTACTTCATGATCACATATTCTGATCACTACTTACTTAAGGGCTATACACAGTTGGTTACCTCATGATCACATATTCTGATCACTACTTTCTTAAGGGCTATACGCAGTTGGTTACCTCATGGTCAGATATTCTGATCACTACTTACTTAAGGGCAGTACGCAGTTGGTTACCTCATGATAACATATTCTGATCACTACTTTCTTAAGGGCTATACGCAGTTGGTTACCTCATGGTCAGATATTCTGATCACTACTTACTTAAGGGCTATACGCAGTTGGTTACCTCATGATCACATATTCTGATCACTACTTACTTAAGGGCTCTACATAGTTGGTTACCTCATGATCAGATATTCTAATCACAACTTACTTAAGGGCAATACGCAGTTGGTTACCTCATGATCCCATATTCTGATCACTACTTTCTTAAGGGCTATACGCAGTTGGTTACCTCATGATCACATATTCTGATCACTACTTACTTAAGGGCGCTACACAGTTGGTTACCCCATGGTCAGATATTCTGATCACTACATAGTTAAGGACTATACCCAGTTGGTTACCTCATGATCAGATAATATATTCACTACCTACTTAAGGGCTATACACAATTGGTTACATCATGATCAGATATTCTGATCACTACTTACTTAAGGGCTATAAGCAGTTGGTTACTCATGATCACATATTCTGATCACTACTTACTTAAGGGCTATACACAGTTGGTTACCTAATGATCACATATTCTAATCACTACTTACTTAAGGGCAATACACAGTTGGTTACCTCATGATCCCATATTCTGATCACTACTTTCTTAAGGGCTATACGCAGATGGTTACCCCATGATCACATATTCTGATCACTACTTACTTAAGGGCAGTACGCAGTTGGTTACCTCATGATAACATATTCTGATCACTACTTTCTTAAGGGCTATACGCAGTTGGTTACCTCATGATCAGATATTCTGATCACTACTTACTTAAGGGCTATACACAGTTGGTTACTTCATGATCACATATTCTGATCACTACCTACTTAAGGGCTCTACACAGTTGGTTACCCCATGGTCAGATATTCTGATCACTACTTACTTAAGGGCTATACACAGTTGGTTACCCCATGGTCAGATATTCTGATCACCACTTACTTAAGGGCTATACACAGTTGGTTACCTCATGATCACATATTATGATCACTACTTTCTTAAGGGCTATACGCAGTTGGTTACCCCATGGTCAGATATTCTGATCACTACTTACTTAAAGGCTATATGCAGTTGGTTACCTCATGATCACATATTCTGATCACTACTTACTTAAGGGCGCTACACAGTTGGTTACCCCATGGTCAGATATTCTGATCACTACTTACTTAAGGGCTATACGCAGTTGGTTACCTCATGATCACATATTCTGATCACTACTTACTTAAGGGCGCTACACTGTTGGTTACCTCATGATCACATATTCTGATCACTACTTACTTAAGGGACATACACAGTTGGTTACCCCATGGTCAGATATTCTGATCACTACCTACTTAAGTTGCTATACGCAGTTGGTTACCTCATGATCACATATTCTGATCACTACTTACTTAAGGGCTATACGCAGTTGGTTACTTCATGATCACATATTCTGATCACTACTTACTTAAGGGCTATACACAGTTGGTTACCTCATGATCACATATTCTGATCACTACTTTCTTAAGGGCTATACGCAGTTGGTTACCTCATGGTCAGATATTCTGATCACTACTTACTTAAGGGCAGTACGCAGTTGGTTACCTCATGATAACATATTCTGATCACTACTTTCTTAAGGGCTATACGCAGTTGGTTACCTCATGGTCAGATATTCTGATCACTACTTACTTAAGGGCTATACGCAGTTGGTTACCTCATGATCACATATTCTGATCACTACTTACTTAAGGGCTCTACATAGTTGGTTACCTCATGATCAGATATTCTAATCACAACTTACTTAAGGGCAATACGCAGTTGGTTACCTCATGATCCCATATTCTGATCACTACTTTCTTAAGGGCTATACGCAGTTGGTTACCTCATGATCACATATTCTGATCACTACTTACTTAAGGGCGCTACACAGTTGGTTACCCCATGGTCAGATATTCTGATCACTACATAGTTAAGGACTATACCCAGTTGGTTACCTCATGATCAGATAATATATTCACTACCTACTTAAGGGCTATACACAATTGGTTACATCATGATCAGATATTCTGATCACTACTTACTTAAGGGCTATAAGCAGTTGGTTACTCATGATCACATATTCTGATCACTACTTACTTAAGGGCTATACACAGTTGGTTACCTAATGATCACATATTCTAATCACTACTTACTTAAGGGCAATACACAGTTGGTTACCTCATGATCACATATTCTGATCACTACTTTCTTAAGGGCTATACGCAGTTGGTTACCTCATGGTCAGATATTCTGATCACTACTTACTTAAGGGCAGTACGCAGTTGGTTACCTCATGATAACATATTCTGATCACTACTTTCTTAAGGGCTATACGCAGTTGGTTACCTCATGATCAGATATTCTGATCACTACTTACTTAAGGGCTCTACACAGTTGGTTACCCCATGGTCAGATATTCTGATCACTACTTACTTAAGGGCTATACGCAGTTGGTTACCTCATGATCACATATTCTGATCACTACTTACTTAAGGGCAATACGCAGTTGGTTACCTCATGATCCCATATTCTGATCACTACTTTCTTAAGGGCTATACGCAGTTGGTTACCCCATGATCACATATTCTGATCACTACTTACTTAAGGGCGCTACACAGTTGGTTACCCCATGGTCAGATATTCTGATCACTACATAGTTAAGGACTATACCCAGTTGGTTACCTCATGATCAGATAATATAATCACTACCTACTTAAGGGCTATACACAATTGGTTACATCATGATCAGATATTCTGATCACTACTTACTTAATGGCTATAAGCAGTTGGTTACTCATGATCAGATATTCTGATCACTACTTACTTAAGGGCTCTACATAGTTGGTTACCTCATGATCAGATATTCTGATCACTACTTACTTAAGGGCAATACGCAGTTGGTTACCTCATGATCCCATATTCTGATCACTACTTTCTTAAGGGCTATACGCAGATGGTTACCCCATGATCACATATTCTGATCACTACTTACTTAAGGGCGCTACACAGTTGGTTACCCCATGGTCAGATATTCTGATCACTACATAGTTAAGGACTATACCCAGTTGGTTACCTCATGATCAGATAATATAATCACTACCTACTTAAGGGCTATACACAATTGGTTACATCATGATCAGATATTCTGATCACTACTTACTTAATGGCTATAAGCAGTTGGTTACTCATGATCACATATTCTGATCACTACTTACTTAAGGGCTATTCACAGTTGGTTACCTAATGATCACATATTCTAATCACTACTTACTTAAGGGCTATACACAGTTGGTTACCCCATGGTCTGATATTCTGATCACTACCTACTTAAGGGCTATACACTGTTGGTTACCTCATGGTCAGATATTCTGATCACTACTTACTTAAGGGCTATATGCAGTTGGTTACCTTATGGCCAGATAATCTGATCACTACTTACTTAAGGGCTATGCGCAGTTGGTTACCTAATGACTAAATAATCTGATCACTACTTACTTAAGGGCTATACGCAGTTGGTTACCCCATGATCACATATTCTGATCACTACTTACTTAAGGGCTATACACAGTTGGTTACCTTATGACCAGATAATCTGATCACTACAAACCATGGTTTACTAATAGGCACTTCCTGATTTATCAGGTTAATCTTTGTAAATAAGATCATATAATAAAGTTTCTATGCAGTGATACTAGCTATGTCCTAATAGTCTACCTTTCAGCGATTGCTGTAAATTCTTAGCTGAATAGACTAAGGCTAACTGCTCCAATCTTCTCAGAGACAACAGTGTTTTTCTCCTGGTCTGTGCACTAAACCTGGGTGGATTGTGTCATCAGGATGAGACCCAACACGTGTTTCACCTGAGCATGTTACTCAGAATCATCAGGGGTGTGTGTACCACTGTTTCTATCGCTATGAATATATGTACATGTAACACTGGTTCTATCTTTATCAGTTTATCTATGTGTACCATTGCGTCTCTCTATGAGTATATGTATGTGTACCATTGTGTATATCTCTGTGAGTATAGGTATATGTACCATTATATCTATCTCTATGAGCATGCATATGTGTACCATTATGTCTATCTCTATGAGTATATTTATGTGTACCAATGTGTCTCTATGACTATTTGCATCTATCTTTATGAGTATATGTACCTACCAATGTGTATATGATCATTTTGTACCAGGATGCCTTTCTTTCATAGATGACACCATATGACCAGTAGAGCAATATCTTGGTGATAATATAAAACAGTAACAGTAAACCAGATTTTTTTGTAATCTAGCTCCTAGGCATTTTTGATTAACTTAACATTTTTAAGTGGAAAGGAAAATAGGGATGAGAGGGAAGGGGAAAATGGGATAAGGAAATAAGGAAAAGAAAGAAGGTTTCAGGGAGGAAGAGGGAATGGGGCAATTTATATTACTTGTGACAGAAAAAATATAGCAGAATGTCCTCCGAGTTCTTCAATATGGTAAATCTAGAATAATTGAATCTTTACTGTTGGCTCCAAATTAGTGTAATACAACGCTATGAAAAGGTTCCTTTTAGACTCCTAAATAATAGCCTGTCTGGCTCCTAAAACTTTTTCTTCTGGGCCAGTGAGGAGAGAGAGGGTGTGCTGTCAATTTCAGTCTTATCCAGTTATCATAACAAAGGTTCTCTGTTCTATACTTCTCCATCCCTCCCTCCACTTAAAGCCAACATACCCCTATGCTACGAGGAAGTAACAAACACAAAATGGATTCCTGTACTTATAAACAGAGTCTTCAATATGTTTGATTTTCAAAAAATGCTTTATACTGATGGTTTACACAGCTGCTAATATTGTTATTTTATTACATACTCCACAAACAAGGCTCTTTTTTTTTTTTATGCAGTGGCATTTCATTAATTTGAAACACGTGAAGAGTTGCACCTTATAACCAGGCCGTGATGAACTGTGTATTCTGTATGTGAAGTGTGCTCATTATTCATATTTAAAAGTAAAGTAAAACTTTGGAAAGAAATGGCACTTCTTTGCCCTTAATCTGTAAAATAATTTAGTAATAAAATACAGGTTTTTAGCAATCACACTTATTATTTCTTTAAGGAAAAGCCCCTGAGAATATGTTCCACACAACATGGTTTTATTAGATGACAGTTATGATGCCCAGGAGGCCCCCCTGGTACCAGAACTCAGCTCCTTCCCTTTACCTCCAAGAACAAAGCCCAACCCCTGAATACCTGGACTGTGGTTGCCATGTTGGCTCAGGATGTATAATGTTACTACAGATGTATGTGTGTGACAGCCATATTGTAATTATGTGCCACATTTAACTTTCTTCCATCTTGTTTATGGTAAGACCTGTTATGAGTTTTCATTGGTGTTATAGTTATTTTCATTTATTCATTTAAAATGTATAAGTCTGTTTGTCATGACATTTGGGACACTGAAGTGGGGACTGCAGGCCAGAATCTATCATGGGGCTCCTGTTCATGGGTTACTAGTATCAGTGACTCCATTATAAGTTTTGTGTCATGGCCATAGCTTGGAAGGCTTTAACTATCATGGACTATTTTGTTGTGACCATAATAACCTATGTAATGTTAGTCCCCAGGCTCTGGCTTTATACCTGGATTCCCAAGAGCCCTGTCTGGGAGTATTCGGGCCTACTCATAATTGTTTGTAATGGTTCGTGTTCAGGTTGTGGTCAGAACATACTAGGACATGACATCGTTATGCCAAGACCCTTTAAAAAGTACCAACTTATCTAGTAATGTTATAATGTTTACGATGGGAGACCTGATGTAGTAGTGGTAATGATTGTAATGTTTTATCTTCACTAGTTGGTTGGTAACAATATTAACTGTACAAATATTATTTTAAAAGAGACTAAAATAAATGCATTGTTGTTCTTTGGAAACAAGAATTTGGGATGGAGGAAAAGGCCTCCATATTGTCAAGTTCCTGCCATAACTGTATTTAGCAAACCTCTACTCAGATGTTATGGTGCCACGAGCCATTTGTTACCTCCTAGAAGGGTCAGTTCATGATTTTTTCCAGACCAGAAGTGGCAAGATACTAAAAAGGGAAACAACGGCTCCCTAATTACCCCCTGTAGAGTATTCAAGGCAGGAAAGAGAGCAAATGGTTAATTCTCTTAGACTTTCAGACTCTTAAGCACAGGGAGGTAATTAATAACCCTGACATCATACTAGTATACTAGGGCACACCGACTTTTGGGTGAGCAGTCAAAATGGTGCAGACAGCAGAGCCGATAACAGAGCGCTATTGTCTATTTGAATAGAAATGAGCACCGACGTAAGGGCGCCAGCGCTGTGTATTTACAGGATTAAATTTTTTTAAATGTAATATAACCTCTTTATCAATACGTTTTACCATTTTATACAAATTTGCTGAGGTGAGATCTTTAGATTGTGCCAGACGTTGCATAATAAATAATTTCTCGCCACATGCTGCAAAAATATGACCTTTTCCACAAAGACATACAAAATTAGTACTTACATCCTTGAAATAGCACTGTAATACCCTAACCCTCTAACCCCCTAACCCTAACTGCCTAAAACCCTCTAACACTAATCCCCTAACCCTCTAAGCTTAACCCTCTAAACCTAACCCCCTAACCCTAACCCCCATAACCTTCTAACCCTCTAACCCTAACGCTAACCCCCTAACGCTAAACCCTAACCCTAACCACCTAGCCCTAACCCTCTAAGCCTAACCCCCTAACCCTCTATGCCCTACACTGCCCCATCTACTCTTTACCCCTCTTCCCTCCCCTGTGTCTATTTCCCCCTCTCCCTCCCCTGTGTCTCATTCCCCCTCTCCCTCCCCTTCTCTCTGGGGGAGAATGAAGAAACACACATGAAAGAAATAAAAATTGCTTTTTATTCATGAATCCATCATAAGGTCATGGTAAGGTAAAATATGTCTAGCATTTGTGCATCTAACTTAGCAGTACAGTACAAAATGGAATTTGGGGCATCATTCTGTGACATCTTATTGGATTTCTTGCATTACATCTGATGTCGGAGTTGAGTGCGCATTTGTTGTGCGTGCGCTGGCGTAGTGTGCTCTTCAGTGTGTAAGCAATTGTGATGGCGCGCATTAGTTGTTGTGCTTGTTGTAATTGTGTAAAAGTTGTGCCACTTTATACTAGTAATGGGACAGTTAATACACTTTTGTTTTTGGACAATGTTTGTTGCTGAGGGAAGGGGAGTAATAGGGGTGACTCACACGCCTTTCAATAAAAAACACCCTGTCAGGTGTTAAATATGTGGGGTATGAAAATAAATTTAGTCTGTCTCTGCACTAATCATGGTGTGCTTCTTGATTGATGGCCTATGCTACATAAGGGGATAGGGAAAATTGTTTATATTTTTTAATAAGTTAGTAACCTTGGGACTGAGCTCGCAACCTTTGACATTCTGACTTTCCATGACTGATGTTCCTAAATTGGATTGGCATGGTGGGCTCTGAGATGGATACAACCTAACCACTCAGGGATTGTTCTAGTAAGCTAAAGCAGGAGAGATGGGGGTGTACGTGGTTCCCTAATCTCTGGGTTGTGACAACAATCACATATATAGTTGTGAGCATGCGAGTTGTTGCTATCGCTTGCGGGCTCGCATAGCGAGCCCGCGGCCCTTGCAAAGCGAGGGCACTGGGCGAGGGCCTCAGTTGCTGGCATGGAGCGCCGAAGGCAAACTTCACGTCGCAACGCAAATAACACGACACACAAATTACAACACTCGCTAAAGTTTACAACCAACGCAAACAACATACGACACATGTTCACACACATTACGGCCTCGCAACACTCGCACGCAACTCGCGAACATTACAAAATTCAAAACACAATACATACACACAGCACATACATAAAAAGCTTAGCAACAGCAACAGGTAGCATCCAGGACATCAAAAATGCAAGTTACACCTTAATTTTACTCAAAAGAAAAGAGTTTAGACACTAAAAAATTTGCTAAGCGACAGAAAAAATGGCCGCCGAACAAAACGAAAACAAGTCTACACACGCAAACACCATACGAGACACGTTACCAGACATTACGACCTTGCAAACATCGGACGCAGCACGCCGACATACAAACATTTAAAACACAATAAATACACACAACACACACATAAAAAGATTACCTACAGCAAGAGGAACCATCCAGCACCTCAAAAAAACAAGTTAAATAAAAATAAAACACTTTAGACATTAATAAAATCGCTAAGCGAGAGAAAAAAAGGCCGGCGAAAAAAACGAAAACGAGGCTACAGCACTCTCACCACGTAAAACACTACAACACACTCGCAAAACACCACACGAAACTCGAAAAACACCACGAAGCACCGACGGATAATCCGCAAAGACGCATACCACAGATAACCCGCCATTTTACGCCAGTGCGGAAGTACACCACTACGCTAACGGTTTGGCCTCGCGCACGCACAGTATTACACTGCACACATTCAGCACGCTTGCACAGCAGCTCCACACCACTAATGCTGCAGCAACCTCAAAACACATTGACAGCTCTTCAACACAATGCTTCAAAATAGGTAAAGTATATTCATTTATTAATGTATTATATATTTTATTATTATACACCAAACAGCATTACATATTCATTTATTATTGTATTACATCTTTCATTATTATACACCAAACAGCATTAGCTACCTTACAATTTCATTGCCGTCATTTTTTGACGGGCAATTCGCTAGTAATAATAATAATTTGGGGATTATATTGCTGGATACTAATGCTCTTTTACAATACTGAAAATGTTTTTGCGTTTCTAGTTGTGGAAGTTCAATCCTGTTTTCATTACATAACTGTACTTTATATTTAATATATCACATATATAGTTGTGAGCGTACAAGTTGTTGCTAACGCTTGCGGGCTCGCGTAGCGAGGGCCGCGGGCGAGGGCCTTAAACGAAAACGAGGCTACAGCACTCTAAACACGCAAAACACCACAAAAAACTCGCAAAACACCACAAAAGAGCTACGGATATTCCGCTAAGACGCATACCACACATTACCCACCATTTTACGTCAATACGGAAGTACACAACTACGCTAACGGTTTGGTCTCGCGCACGCACAGTATTACACTGCACACATTCAGCACGCTTACACAGCAGCTCCACACCACTAATGCTGCAGCAACATCAAAACAGATTGTCAGCTCTTCAACACAATGCTTCAAAATAGGTAAAGTATATTCAATTATTAATGTATTATATATTTCATTATTATACACCAAACAGCATTAGCTACCTTACAATTTCATTTTTGTCATTTTTTGACGGGCAATTCTCTAGTATAGCATATTAATAAGTGGAAAACAACAGACCAATAGGAAAAATTAAAAGTTAGTAGCCCAGTCATTTAATTGAACTCTGCATGTTAAGGGAAGGCGCAACAGAAAGCAACCCCAGTAACTTTGCATTGCAAATAGCGTACAACTGCTCTGATAAGATTCTAAACCACATGATCCTGCCCAAATTAGCTAACCATCCTTTTCAGTAGCATAGCTACAGCAATACAACATATAGACTGGGACAAAGAACTTACAGGGAAGAATACTGAAAATAAATGGACAACATTCAAATCCTTACTAAATAAACATACTCATCAGCATGTACCATGTGGAAATAAAATGAATAGGAGTAAATCACATCCCATGTGGCTTAACAATGACTTAAAGATCATGATGAGGAAAAAGAAACATGCATTTAATTTATACAAGAAGGAGGGAACAGAGGCAGCTTTATGTGACTATAAGGAAATCAACAAGTCTTGCAAAAGGGCTATTAGACTGGCTAAAATAGAAAATGAAATCAGTTGCAATGGAAAGTAAGACTAACCCTAAAATATTTTTTAAATATATTAATGGGAAGAAGGCCAGGAAGGAATCGATAAGACCATTACAATGTGACACAGGCCATCTGAGCTAAATAGGTTCTTTTCGTCGATTTACACAAGGGAGGTTCCAGTGGTTGGGACACCGCAACATAATGGGGCTACACTACCTTTACTAAATAATTGGTTAACGCAGGAAGAAATACAAAAGAGGTTGGAGAAAATAAATGTTAATAAAGCCCCAGGTCCTGATGGAATACATCCAAGGGTACTGAGGGAGCTGGGTTCTGTAATAGCCAAACCATTATATCTAATCTTTCAAGACTCACTCACTACAGGGTCTCTACCAGATGACTGGAGAAAAGCAGAGGTGATACCTATATTTAAGAAGGGATCTAGAGCAAATCCGGGGAATTATAGACCAGTGAGCCTCACTTCTGTAGTTGGGAAGCTTTTAGAAGGGTTAATAAGGGACAGAATACAAGAATATGTCTATTTGAACAGGATCATAGGTAGCAGTCAACACGGATTTATGAAGGAAAGGTCGTGTCAGACCAATCTAATTAGTTTTTATGAGGAGGTTAGTAGGAACTTGGATCAGGGCAACTCAGTGGATGTAGTCTTTTTAGATTTTTCAAAGGCATTTGATACAGTGCCACATGGAAGACTAGTGAGCAAACTAAGGGATACAGGAATTGCAGTAAATATCTGCTCATGGATCGAGAGCTGGCTAAAAGACAGGAAGCAAAGGGTTGTTGTAAATGGAACATACTCCAATTGGTCTAATGTGATAAGTGGGGTTCATCATGGTTCAGTATTAGGTCTCCTCCTTTTTAACATATTTATTAATGACGTTGAGGTAGAACTCGAATGTAGTGTCTCCATTTTTGCTGATGACACTAAGTTGTGCAAGGTAATAAAATCAGATAATGATGTACTTTCCCTACAAAAGGATTTGCATAAATTAGAGAAATGGGCGGCTAAATGGCAGATGAGATTTAATACAAATAAATGTAAGGTTATGCATTTGGGAAGGAATAATAGCCAAGCAATCTATAATCTTAATGGAGCAAATCTAGGGGTATCAGATATTCAAAGGGATTTGGGAGTACTAGTGGACAACCACCTAGGTAACAGCGCTCAAAGCCAAGCAGCAGCTGCAAAGGCAAATAAAATATTAGCATGTATTAGGAAGGGTATAGAAGCCAGGCAAGAAGATATAATTCTGCCACTATACAAATCTCTAGTACGCCCTCATTTGGAATATGGAGTACAATTTTGGGCACCACCTCATAAAAAAGACATTTTAGAGCTGGAAAAAGTACAGAGAAGGGCTACAAAACTAATAAGGGGAATGGAGGGGCTAAGTTATGAAGAAAGACTAACCTAATTAAACTTATTTTCTCTAGAAAAAAGGCGTCTAAGAGGAGATATGATTACGTTATATAAATACATCCAGGGTCAATATAAGGCTTTGTCAAGTGAACTTTTTGTAGCAAGAGATTTTCAACTGACAAGAGGACATCCTTTGAGGTTAGAGGAAAAAAGATTTCACCTTAAACAAAGAAAAGGGTTCTTCACAGTAAGGGTGGTTAAACTGTGGAATTCTCTACGAAAGGAGGTGGTGACAGCGAATTCGATAGACAACTTCAAAAAGGGGTTAGATATATTTTTGAATAAAGAGGGCATTCAAGGCTATCCTAGATAACTAGCAAGGAATATTGATCCAGGGAGAAATTTGATCGCCAGTTTCTGGGGTCAGGAAGGAATTTTGCTTTTTTTCCCCCTTATGAGACAATTGGCAAAGTTTCAATGTTTTTTTTTTTCTGTTTGCCTTCCTCTGGATCAATTAATAATTAACAATAATAATAAATAGTCCACATTAAAAAGATCAATAGAGATCTAAAAAGGTTGAACTTGAGGGACTAACTCTTTATTCATCCTCCAATACTATACTATTAATAATTATTTAATCAATAATTTAATTAATAACTAATCCGCATATTGCAGATCAGAGGAGATCTTAACAGGTTGAACTTGATGGACTGAAAGTCTTTTTTCAACCTTAATTACTATGTAACTATGTAACTATGTAACTATAGCTACTGCCAATACAGCAGGTGCAAAGCTCCAGGGCGCACAGCTGGAACAGGGCTTTCTGCTACCAGCAGCAGTGGTCTGGAGAAAAAGGGGTCTTTTAATTTACGAGAAGAGGAAACTGTGATCTAGAAGCAATCTGATCACCTACATATACTTGTGGCTGTTTATTAACCGCTACAGTCTCTACCTTGTATAGAGAAGTTGAAAGGGGGTCCCTAAACTATTTTGTTCAGGGGCCCTCCATTCACTAGCTTCTCCCTGATTTTACTGAGAAAAATATACTTTCAGCTTTAGGGGGATTAGAACAAACCCACTTATATGGTATGTAATACAGGAATATACACAGTCTAGTCACATTATTGTGACCAATAATATCCAGAATAACCACACTGTGCAGCAAAGACAGCAGCTAGACGCGTGGTACTGAGTGAATAAGATGATGGATGGTTGGCAAGGGTATCTGGAGCCATGACACTCCCGGACAGCACTTTCCAGAAGTATGAGTGGACCTAGACGATGCCAAGAAAGCATCCCCCAGACCATAACACTGCCGCCACCAGCTTGTGTTCTTCCAAAAAAGGGTTGCAGAGTGTTTGTTCTCAGAGGTGTCGCACCTGTCACGTCAACGTCCATCCAGTGGATGGAGCAGAAAACATGACTCATCAGAAAAGGCAACCCTTTGCCAATGAGAAGAGGTCCAATTTCGGTACTGTTGTGCAAATTAAAACCGTTTCTGATAATGAACCATCGCCTGCATGGGTGTAGTGACCAGCCCCCTGGTTTGTTTGGAAAGTGAGTTGCTAAACTGTAGCGTGTGGTTTGGTCTTCACACACCTTTGCAGCTGATGTTCAACTCCGACATGAATGGCACATGGTGCTCCACAGTTTCCACACCGTTTTTTCACAATGGTACAATTTGTCCAGTCACGGCACACTTTGACCACAGCGCATGCGAACAGTTCACAAACTGCGCTGATTTTTAAATACTGCCCCCCTTGGCTGGAAAGCCGATGACCATCCCAAAGGGTTAATATTTGGGGCTCTGCAGGGGACCCGATTGGGACCCCGCAGCATGGGGGATTAATTTTAGGTGCTGCTGGGGTACTTGTAGTACGGGGTTAACATTTAGAGACCTATGGCAGGGGTTAAATTGTGGCGCGAGTCCTTTAAGGACTCGTGCTGCGGGTGGGCGTTAATGTTAGATGACAGGGGTCCCGATTGGGTCTCCCTGGCTGATGGGTGGTAATAGGTGTCAGGGGGGCCAGATTGGGACCCCCTTCAGCATGGGGGGTTCATTGTAGATGCAAGGGTGGTTCTTTAAGAACCATTTTGCAGGGGTTAACATTATTTTCCATTGGGTCTGTATAGACCCCATGGTTATGTAGATAGAGTGATAGGGCAGTGAGCGGGGGTAGAGATGACCGGGGATTCCTTCCAGTGGGGATTTAAATGGAAGGAATCCCAGGGCATGATGTTATAATTTTCTATTAGGTCCTAGAGATGTTTCTCATCCGTAAAGCTTGGTTTGGGTGCCTCCCACTCTGAAAACACTTACTGAGAAGGCAAGGACTTACAGATGAGAGCTAAGTGCCCTAATGTGTGGGAGCAAAAGATCTACATACTGTTGTAGAAAGGCTTTCTTTAGACTTTTTACGACAATCTCCTAAATTAGAGCACCTGATTTACATGGGGCTTTAAATTAGCACAGTCTACTTGTGTCATGGTTACTTCCATCTTGCTTGCAGGCTGAGGAGGAGGGTTATCCTACTGAGACTTTATCCTTCAATCAGTTCTACTGTCAAGTGGCAATTCACAGCGGCAGCCTTTTATATTCAACTAGAATATTGCCCGTCAAAAAATGCCGGCAATGAAATTGTAAGTGAGCTAATGCTGTTTGGTGTATGGTAATGAACTAAATAATACATTAATAAAGGAATATACTTTACCTATTTGGAAGTAATATATGCAGAAAGCATTGTGTTGAAGAGCTGACAATCTGTTTTGATGTTGCTGCAGCATATAATGTAGGTTTTCAGTGCTGTGGAGCTGAGGTGTAAGTGTCAGCAATGTGTGCAGTGTGTAGTGTAAATAGTGTGCGTGCGCAAGGCAAATCCGTTAGGGTAGCTGTGTACTTCCGCATTCAGGAAGTTAGTGTTGTAAAATGGCGGCTAATGTGTGGTGTTGTGTATATTTATTGTGTGTTTGTTGTGTTTGCAATGTTTTCAGGTTAGCGCGGGTCGGCCGTTAAAGTCGTATCTTTGCGAGGTCGTAGTGTTCCCGCATCTCGTATTTGTTTGTCGTAAGTCCGTAAATGTCTGTAAATGTTTCAAGGTCTGCAGTTTCTGGCAAGGAGCTCCTTTGGCGCTCCTTGCCAGCAACTGCGGCCCTCGCTTTGCAGCGTTAGCAACGACCCGCTTGCTCACAACTATATATGTGATTATCAATATCAATTTGAGACTTCAGTCGTCCTTTAATCATGCTTGGGGAATTCTATATGTCCTGCATATATGTAAATGCGCTGATAACATCTATTTCACACCCATCCATTTGCCACTAAAATGATCCCACATTATATTTAATAAATCTGGTCAATTAACCATATAAATCAAAATTATATGCCCTATTAATCTACATAAGCCTCCCTATAAATCTTCATATTACAGCACACAAGCTTCCTTATTGTTTCATATAATCCAGTTTATCTATTTAATTACATCTTAACTTGATTATTAATAGAATTTTTTCCTTCCCAGTTTTAAGCCTCAATGAAGTAGTTAAGCCCCTATATCTCTATAGAACTTCCCTATCCTTCTTCCGCCCGTCAGTAATTACTCTGCCACCTTATTTCCCCGTTAGCTGGGAGCCATACAGTGTTTCCCTGGAAACCCATGGATTTTTTCCCATCCTCATTACAGCAGCGGCTACACCGTGATCGAGGGACTCCCCTCACCACTGTGTGACATTTCCCTTGTAGGATCCACTCTGCTGGCAGTTAACTATTCAAATAGTCAAGTGCCAGTGGGCTAGGGCAGAGGTTCAGTACTTGGGCCATTGGGTGGGCAGTGGGCAGATTATATTCCTATAGGATAACATAGGAATGAAGAGGTTCTCAAACACTCCATACATCTAACACATAGTCTCGTTTATCTCTATACCCCCAGACTTTCTCTGGACTCACTGACTACCCTCCTATGCACATGGACAGGCCCAAGGAGCAGACAGCCCAGGGTGGTGAGACACACCCAGGGCCACAGCATGTCATGTGATGCACATGATGATCACATATATAGGGAAACTGCGGCCCTCGCAAAGTGCGCTCCTTGCGCTGGTGGAGATGAGTGCCATAGGCGCTCATCCCTACGGCCCCTTAGCACTTAGGCACAGAGCGCCAAAGGCGCTCCCTGTGCTGGTGGATATGAGCGCCATAGGCGCTAATTCCTACGACCCCGCACGACTTTACCAACATACCTACGACCCGCGGGACTACACATCAACAGAAAACTCAAATACACAATTCACACTGCGGGACCCGTAGTACTTTGAAAAAAAATACGGCCCGTAACACTTACAAAAGGAAACCGCAACTTACATTAAAAAAAAATACAAGCCACAAAAAATACGAACATAAAGGCCAAACCACACACACCGAGAAACACAAAAACCACACTAAATACAACGAAAAGAAAAAAAACATCACACATAGCAAGGGGGGGACACCCAGGACGTCTGGAAGTGATGTTAAACGTCAATTTAAGTCCAACTTCCAGAGTTTAGCCACTCGAAAATCCCCTAGGCGAGAGAAAAAATGGCAGCCGGAAAAAACGAAAACAAAGCTACACGACCCCACACATACAACTTTTACACAGGACCGAACAAGGTATGAAATACACTATTACAAAGGAAGCAAAATCATTCACACCCGCCTAACACATACACAATCGCCGCCATTTTACACCACTAACTTGCACATACTAACATTCACATTAGAAAATGCGGAACTACGCAGCTACACAAACGGTTTCCCCTCGCGCACGCAGCCTATTTACACTACACACTGCACACATTGCTGACACTTACACCTCAGATCACCAACACTGCAAACCTACATTGTATGCTGCAGGAACATCAAAACAGATTGTCAGCTCTTCCGCATATTGGTTTCTGCATATATTCATTACAAATAGGTAAAGTATATTGATTTCATTAATTAATTAATTACTTATCATTACAGAATACATATACACAAAACTTTAAAAAACACCACACGATCGCAATAAACGCCAAAGACATTCACTGCATGCCTCACAAGGAGCACCAAGGGTGCTCACAGTAGCAAAACTACACCAGGGGAGACACTCAAAATGAGCGCCAAAACGCCATCAGCATGGACCTTGCAATCAGCGCCAAACCGCCAAAAAAACACCAACCCAGAGGCTCGCAATCAGCGCCAAAGGTACTCACACAACCAAAACATTTACTTTGTGCGCCAAACACCATTCCTTGACTTACAATTCTATTGTTGTCATTTTTTGACGGGCAATTCGCTAGTGTCATATAATAGCCATTGGATAAAATAGGCTACAATATAAATAAGCCATGTATAAACAGCCAAATGATTTAGTTATCATTATCAGGCAGACAACACAGATGTGAGTCCAATCAGCCTAGGCCTAAATGCTGTATGTCAATGAAGCCCTAACTCAGCTGGAAAAAAAAAATTAGACTCAAACAATACAGCTTCACTGTGAAACCACTTTTTTAAAACTGTAACTTTCATTTACATTTGATTTCCAGTAATCCAAAAAGGAAGCACACAAGTATCTGTTCCCTCTTTTTCTATCCTATAGATAAGTGTTATTAACTGAAATAAAAAGATGTACTTTTGTGATAAATAATAAACAATTATTACTTTCTTTTTTTTCTACTGCTTTACACTGAGCTTCTGTACTAATAAATACACCAACTGTAAATGATGAAGCATTCTTGTTAGAGTGATTACACAGAAACATAGATATGACTGCACATAAGAGCAAATCTGCCCATTCTATTTACCACTAACACTTGGCTTACTTAAAGCAATGCAGAATGCATATTTTTCTTTGTTACATTGGAAAAGAGGGTATTTGATAATGTGCCACTATGTGTTTTCTTTTTTCAAATGATGCTCATAAAGCAGAAAAAACATTAAAATGTTGAACTAATCTGGGGCTTGCCTCTGTCATCCAATGTGCAGTAATACAGTTATGCTTTGTTCATTTCCTGTTAGTTTTAATAAAGTTTAAACATGTTTTCTTTATATTCTTTTCATGCAAAACCCAACTTTGTTAATGCTCTTTTAAATACTGTACATGAAAGAAATAATTATGTTCCATATCCCTTTAAGCCTCTGGATAGCTTTATCTTGATATCAGGCATGCTTAAATCCCTTGACCCATGCATGATCCATTCAGGCTAGTTGATGGAATAACTGACACGACAACTTGAGTTGGGAGAAACAACGGGCCACAGCTTTATTTTAACACAATGTAAACAAACAACCGTAACTTATTTAGATGACTAATTTAGTCCTTTCCTTCCGGGGGAGGAGCCCGGCCACGAACAGTGACCTCACGCTTTGAGCCCTGCCCAAAGCCCCAATGCTTATCTTTAAGCACGCCCTGTGAGGTGGGGCCATCGCCCCCTTAGGCCAGTGGGCCGGGCAACTCACCTCCCGCCGCACAGACATAAATTAACAAAACACAACATACAATAGCCACTTCTCCGAATTCTTTAACCAAAAATATATATATTAATTTCAATATTTCTTATTTATATTATATATATTATATATACATTTTTTTTTTATTTTTTTTTAAAGAATAAACCATAACATCTGTTAACAACAAAATACAGGGTGGGTGGGTGGGATTCCAGTCGGGAGACCGCGCTGCTGTGTTCAACGGCGCGAAATGGGCTTCCGACACGCCCCCCGACGCTCCTGATTGGCTGATAGCCTCACAAGCTCCGCTGGGTCACGTGACGCTACAGGCTGACCCAGGGAGCCTGTGCAGCCTCCGCTTTGTTCATGACCCATGCATGATCCATTCAGGCTAGTTGATGGAATAACTGACACGACAACTTGAGTTGGGAGAAACAACGGGCCACAGCTTTATTTTAACACAATGTAAACAAACAACCGTAACTTATTTAGATGACTAATTTAGTCCTTTCCTTCCGGGGGAGGAGCCCGGCCACGAACAGTGACCTCACGCTTTGAGCCCTGCCCAAAGCCCCAATGCTTATCTTTAAGCACGCCCTGTGAGGTGGGGCCATCGCCCCCTTAGGCCAGTGGGCCGGGCAACTCACCTCCCGCCACGGAGCATGCGAGGGACGCCTCCCGAGGCTGCGATCCCCCCCTGCTAGACATTAAAGCCAAGGCCCGCAAAACACTCTCCCTAAACTCGAACATCATCAACTCATACCCTATTTCCGTAAGATGAACCTTATCCTTTGCGAAAAAATCATCTGCGCCGACCGGTTCGAAATCTTTATACCGGATGGCAGAGAAACCTTGTTTTCTCACAAAGCTCGCAATCTGCTGGTTTATTTTCTGTCTAGCCTTATCTAAGCATACTGGGTCGCGCGCGTTACGCCATGATCTTCTCTTAATCATCTCGGACCAGATAAGTAACGTGCCAGGGAACTTCTTCACCCATTTCTCGATGTCTCGTCTCATCACCTTTAGCATTCGTCTCATGGGAACTGTCCCCAAATCGTTCCCGCCGGCATGAAGAATGATAACACTGGGCTGACCGTAACGCTGCGCGTACGTTTCCAAGAGGCCGTCGAGCTGCGCCCATCGCAGACCCCGAATGCCACACCACCTTACGCGTAAGTCCGTAACAGGAAAGCCCAGTTGTGCCTTTTCTTCGGTAACTGCGGCTAACCTATGGGCCCAGTACACGTAGGAATGGCCCACAATCCATAGTTGCTTCTGTTCCCCTGAAAGTAGAAAGCAACACCATTAAACCACTGCATTTGGCCGTACATAGGAACGAAAACGGTCTGAGTCCCACCTCCCGATGCGCTTTACTGTCGCGTCGGGCAACCCCAACCTAGCCGCTTCAGTGGCAGCTCCAATCCGAAAGGAGTGTGTCCCGAAGTCGGACTGCTTGAAACCGAGCCGATGCAGTGCGCTTTTTAAAACTCTTTTAAACTGATACATAGACAGTGCCGTTCCATCGGCGTGGACCAGCAGCGAACACCGTCCCACCGGTCGCTGCTTAAGGTACTCCACTACACATGCATATGGGCAACACTCTGTGCCAACCTGATGCAGAACCACTTCTCTTCCTTTACCCACTTGGTCGGTCTTTGACCTCCGCAACCACAATACCACCGTACCTTCCCTGAGGCAGGTATCCACCAATTGCAGACCCCCCGAACCGTGTCTACTGTTCGCGACTAACTCCCCTATCCTAAACGCTCCGAAGAACGCCAGGGAAAAAGCCGTTCGGAAAAGTAGAGATTCAAAGGGATCCCTGCAAACCACCACCAATTCCTGAGCCAATCTCAGCAACAGCGCAAATGTTATTGGCCGCCTACTATCTTTGCGCACCGCTGAACATTCCGCGCACCACCTTGCGCACTAGAAACTCCTTAGTAAGGTCCCTCTGCCCAGCAAGCTTAAACATAAAAGCAAGCGCCGTGACCTGTCTCCCTACTACGGGTTTTGATTTGCCTTGCTCGGCGCACCGCAGCAGGTACCAAAGCAAGATCCCTACGCTCTTGTCCTCCGTCGTGGCTATCCCATTTAGCCCACACGCGTCTATAAGCGTTCCACGTCGCTGGGGCAACAGACTGTCTCACGAGTCTCGTTACCTGACAGCTCCAATCTCCCAGAGCTCCTCGGGATGAGCTCCCCCAGGGCGTTCGCACGAGGAGCCAGCGCCCTGAAACGATCCTCCTGAAACCGAGAGAGGGCGTAAGCAACTCCGTTATTCACATTTGTCACGTGTCTTGCTTGAAACCATATGTTCAAGCGAAGGCAACATAGCACAAGATGCCTGAGCAATCTAATCACTGGTACGGATGCCGCCGTGATGTTGTTCACGGCTTCAACCAACCCCTTATTACCCGAATGGAAAATGACTCGCCTGTCCCTGAAACAAGGACCCCATAAGTGCACTGCTACCACCATAGGAAACAGCTCCAGGAATGTAGGGTTCAGCAGTAAACCAGCCTCTTCCCATTCCTCCGGCCATGCCGCAGCGCACCATCTCCCTTGGAGATACGCCCCACAACCGATCGGTCCAGAACCATCGGTGTAAAGGTCTAGCTCTGCGCTGGTGGTGCCCTCCTTTTGAAGGACCACCCGCCCGTTAAAGTCTGCAAGGAACATCGCCCATACCTCTGCATCGTCACGCATGGCCCTAGAGACTGTTAGGAAATGATGCGGCTTCGCAATCCCTACCGTAGCCAGCGACATCCGTCTACAGAATATCCGCCCCATGGGGATAATTCTGCACGCGAAATTCAACTTCCCTAATATTGATTGCAGCCGCCGCAGGGTCGCCCTCCGTGCGCCCCGCAGCGCCGTAATCTCGGCTTGCATGTCCTCCACCTTCTCTAAGGGAAGACTGCACTCCATTTTGCAGGAGTCAATCCGAATCCCTAGAAAAGTCAATTGTTCCGTAGGGCCCTCCGTCTTGTCATGGGCCAGTGGTACCCCGAATTCTGTACAGATTTCGGTGAACACCTCCAGCATAAAACGGCAAGCGTCGTTTCTCGCTGGGCCAACAAAAAGGAAGTCATCCAGGTAATGGGTAACACTCTTGTACCCCGCCTCGATGCTCATAACCCATTGTAAAAATTTGCTGAAGGCCTCGAAGTAAGCACAGGATATCGAGCATCCCATGGGTAAACATAAGTCGACGAAGTAACTTCCGTCTACCAAGCACCCCAGCAACCGATGGCTTGTTGGGTGCACGGGGAGCAATCTGAATGCTGCCTCGATGTCCACTTTTGCCATAAGGGCCCCCTGGCCCTCCCTCCTCACCAGATCGACCGCCCGGTCAAATGACTCGTAAGACACAGTAGCCTGGTCTTTTGATATGCCATCGTTTACCGAACGGCCTCTGGGGTAGGAGAGATGCTGGATCAATCTAAATTTACCCTTGGGACCACCCCAAGAGGAGACACAACTAAACCCTGGATGGGCGGGGCCGCAAATGGCCCGGCCATCCTCCCCAATTTTACCTCATTAAGCACCTTAGCTTTGGCTACCCCTGGGAAATCCCTAGCCGACTTCAGGTTTGGGACAAGAAAACCTTGAATGTCGACCCCACATGGAATCCGGAATCCTTCTCGGAACCCGTCTTCCAATAGGCGCGCCGCTTCGGCGGTGCCTGCCAATTTACCGTAGCGTTTTAGCCACGGCAGCATGGCGGGGAGGCGTATGGGCGTCTTGCCCCTTTGCAGGAGGTTCGCCCCTGCCTCCCTCTTTGGGTCTACCGCATCTAGACAGGGGGTGCTCACCTCCGCAGTTTGAGCATGCATGCTTAAACCTGCAGTTAGGCGCCCATCTGCAGACCCCCTCGTTGTACGAAAAACAGGTCTTAAGACCTGCTCCTGAGGCGTGGGCGGGCCCTTAGCTCCACCGGCCCCGCTCCGAAAGGGCGTCGTGACTCTCATGGGAGTCATGATGTTTAGCCAATACGCCACCGCTTTGTCGCTCCACGCCATACTTGGCCTTGAGGCCAAGTATTGCCGGAATTCCTCATCGTACCGCCACCAGGCTGTACCCCCATAAACCTTGTGAGCATTCCGAATTTCGTCTATGTAGACGAACAATCCCGAACTCTGTTCAGGGTGCCGCTCACACAGTACGCAAGCCCAAATAGAAAATGCTTGCAGCCAGGTATCAAACGTCCTGGGTAGCCTAGCAAAGGATTTCCCCTCCCTGGGGCCCCTCTCGGCCAGGTCTGTTTGCCTAGACATAGGGAGAAGGGAAAACAACTCTATAAATTCCCTCCTCCAGATCTTTTCCTTTACATCCTGTGGAAGGTGTGCACCTAAATTATCCAACGAGCAGAGGACTATAGGCCTCATGGCTGCGTCGGTAACCCCCACAGTGTTATTCCCAACTGCTGCTATTGCGCTGCCTACCGGCTCGGGCGCGCGCAAGCTAGCTAGCGCCTCGCTCGCGCTCGCTGGCGCCACTACCGCTGCTGGCTGGGACCATGCACCCTTTGCTAGCCCCCCTATGCACGCTCCCATTTCGCGCTCGCTAACTGCAATGTTATGCGCAGCTAATAGAGTCCTTAATGACCCAATAAAACCACCCGTGTCTGCTGCGCAGCTCAATTCTGAGCGCTCACCTGCTTCTGGAAGCTTTGGAGTAGATACTGCCAACGGAGTATCCCCGCGTCTCTCCTGACGCTCCGGGGACTCTGACCGTCTGGCCCTCCGCGGGCTTCTCCTCTCAGATCCAGTGCAAGCACGGCTGCACCGACAAGATCTTCTACTTCTAGACCTGGATCTCCTTCTGGATCTGTGGGTACAAGAAGAACAGTCACTAGCTCTCCGCGACCTGCATGCCCGCGCCCATACCGCCCTTTCCTCGTCTGAGGAAGGGTCCTGGTCAGCTAAGCTTGCGCGGCTGGAGTAGGCTAGCACTGCCTCCGCCGCCCCCTGTAGGGGGTCCCCTGAGACTTCCTCGGGCGTTGGAATATCCAGCTGTTGGTCAGTCTTAGACCCTTTGCGCTGTGGCCTAACCGTATCGCCCTCAGTCTCTCCTCGCTACGCCTTAGCGGTGTGTGCGTAAATAGCAGCGGACTGTACCTGCTCGTAGCCTTCTTAGCTCGAGTGGGGCGTCCTAGCCTCGCCACTGCCGCTGTCACAGGCATGTCATCAATCATGACCATGCTGTCTTGGCAAATCATCTCTCTGATAACCCCATCTCTTCTCTCTCTCGTCGTCGCCATGCTCCTCACGCTGCCAGTTGGGCGTCCCTGTAAAGTACCAGAAGCACTGTTAATGAGGGAAACCCCAGGGACCGTCTGCTTGGCACCGTGAGGGCCTGTAGGAGCCTTTTTAGGACTCCCGGCTTTTCTCTTACCCCCTGCACCCCCCTTACGGGGTGTTAAAGGGGTGTTTCGCGACCTTTGTCGCGGCCTAGGACCTTTAGGCAAGTTGGCAGGTGGTGGCCGGATTACTAGGCCCTCACCCCCACCGCCCGTGATCCTGGCACTCGCATGCCTGGGGGGTATGGGGTCCCGGCCGCCCTGACCTGTAACCCCCCCATCTCTGGTGTCTCTGCTACCTGATGGACGTGGGTCTGGCAGCCCTACAGTGGTGGGATGGGAAAAAATTTCCCTGGAGGCATCAGAATTGGCTAGGACACCAGCCACCGCAGGCTGTTCCTGTACAATGTGCTGAGCTCCAAGCGCAGAAGGCATGGGAGGTCCCAGCCTGTCCTGCACCCACCTGACCCCTTGGCTTAAGGCACGGGTCCTAACCTCAGCCAGTAAGGCCTCTAAGCCTTCTGGATCCATAGTAAATGCTAACAGGGGAACAAACAGGGGAAACAACAAGCAGAAAACAGGCACACACAGACACAGGAACACACACAGACACAGCACACCACAGGGAGACAGGGACACACACACACACAAAAACAGAGGAGGAAAAGAAACACAAAAACGGACAAAGATAGCCTCAACAGTGATATCCCCTTATATGCTGGTAAGCTGGGGTGAAATCTCAGTAATTAAACCTTCCTACTGTATTTTTTAGCTGCAGGACCTCAGACCTCCGTCCATCCAGTCGGGAGACCGCGCTGCTGTGTTCAACGGCGCGAAACGGGCTTCCGACACGCCCCCCGACGCTCCTGATTGGCTGATAGCCTCACAGGCTCCGCTGGGTCACGTGACGCTACAGGCTGACCCAGGGAGCCTGTGCAGCCTCCGCGTCGTTCATAACTGTTTGTACCACTTGGCTGTTCTAATGGACTGCTGTTCTACTTATCTACAACTCTTTCTGTAAAGTATTACTTTCGCACATTACCCCTAAATCTCACAACTTCCAGTCATGGCCTCTTGTTCTTGCATTCCTCTTTTTCTGTAAGATATTTCCCTCCAGAACTTTATTGAATGATTTGATATATTTGAAGGCTTGTATTGTATTGTATTAAGGCAAAAAGGGGCCCCATCGGCTTATACTCAAGTCACTCTCTCCCCCCCCCCGTGTCTCTCTAACCCCCCCCCGTGTCTCTCTAACCCCCCCTGTGTCTCTCTACCCCCCCGTGTGTCTCTCTACCCCCCCCCGTGTCTCTTTCCCTCCCCCCTCCTCAACCTAAACCCCCCTCAACCCCCCTTCTCCACCTAAACCCCCCTCCCCTCACTTACCTGCTTGTGCTCCGGCCTCCGCTCCTTGACCCGGCGCCGCACGCACCCGGTATATGCTAATGACGCGGCGCGCATGTGACGTCACATGCGCGCCGGGTCAAGGAGCGGAGGCCGGAGCACAAGCAGGTAAGTGAGGGGAGAGGGGGGAGGTATTTAGGGGGGATTAGGTGGAGGAGGGGGGTTGAGGATGGGGGGGTTGAGGATGGGGGGGTGGAGGATGGGGGGGTTGAGGATGAGGAGGGAGGTTGAGGATGAGGAGGGAGGTTGAGGAGTGGGGTTGAGGAGGGTGATAAGGGAGGGGGAAGAGACACAGGGAAGGGAGAGGTTGGAAGAGACACAGGGAAGGGAGAGGGTAGAAGAGACACAGGTGAGGGAGAGGGGGCAAGAGACACAGGGAAGGGAGAGGGGAGAAGAGACACAGGGAAGGGAGAGGGGAGAAGAGACACGGAGAGAGAGGGGGACACAGAGGGCACAAGAGGGACACAGGGGGCAGCACATTTCCCACCCTCGGCTTATACTCGGGTCGGCTTATACTCGAGTATATACGGTATAAATATGGGAAGGACAGATGGAACGTTCATATCACCAATAAGCACCCAAGTCATTTTTACCACAGCCAGAGAGGCCTTTATCGCCCGTACTGGCAAGCACAGTGTTAAAGTGGATGACGCCAGTCCTGCCTGCCTCCCCCATTTCATGCTATGCCGGGTTTTCTGTTAATCCAGATGACAACAATTTATATACAGAGTACACAAAATGGCCTGCCCTCCTCCACAGCCAAAGAGTTAATTGGAAAAGTTTTTAAAATATTTTATTAACCGTCCTTAAACACTAACAATAACAATGTAGAGCAATGTATTTTTTTAAGCTTTATTCTAATTCTCCTTTTTGTCAATACAGTTCCTCCACTGTGCATTCACAGCGTTACTATTTTTGTCCTGGAAAAGAAAATTATATGTATAGATCACATTGTTTTAAACACATGTTTATCAGAATATTTGCTTAAAATCTCAATAGGAAATAAAGACATTGGACACTATTCTATTAGCTGCTCGCAAATGCCTCAAACTCACAAATTTGGTGGGGGTGTTTTTTTATAAATGTGTAGATATATTCTGTTGACTCCAGCTCGCAAATTCCAACTGCAAGGCTGGACTCTTAAACCCTGACTTCTTAAGCCTGATTTCAGGGGGTGTGATCATATAATTTGACAATATTTAAGCAAGCCTGTACTTTACTTCTTAGACACAGCTAATAGTAAAAGAGTCCGTCATCATGATGTCAGTAAAACAGGGAAGTTAGATGTAAACTGCAATCAGAAGCTACAAATAAAATTAGTGCCAATAATTAATATTTGCTGATTGGGCTCACAATCTAGCAATTTATAAAATGCATTAGATCTGATATGTATTAACCCCTTGAGTCCCGTGATCGATATTACTCAGAGATAACAGTTAAAAATTATATTTTTTAATTGCATATTTGTGGGTTTGAGACTCGTGTGAAATTGATTCTAATGTCTGTTCCTATGCTTTTAAAGTACAGGATTGTGTGTTTAATTGCTGCTACAGCTCTAATAAGTGTTTGAAAAGGCCCTTGCGAGTCCTATTTAGTACTCGTAATATTTTTGCCAGAAACGTGATACTTTTTTTAGTTGCGGGGTTAGACTTTATTTGCAAGTTAGAGCTACGGGTCTAATAGAATATCAATTTTGCGTAACTTTAGTTAGTTAGAGCTCGTAATGTTCGAGCTGTGCTAAAACCAATGGAGTTTGAAGGCCAGTTTTGAGGCTTTGGCTGGCCCGTAGCGATTGTGGGCGTGTAACTCGTAATCGGATTGCGGGTAGCTAATAGAATATGTGGGAATATTCAGAGTGGCTTTAAGTGTGTCTAATTTTACAAATTGAGCAACAGAATAGGGCCCACTGTTTGGATTCTGGACCTTGACTTTTTGGAAATGCATTTGAATCTTGTGGGATGTTGTGAAAATGGTTGATTACACCTGATTTACAAATTCAATTAAAAAGTTACAATTTCAAAAAAGCTCTCTCATTTAACTTGCCTTTTTCTCTAATGTCTCAGTATATGGTTCCTCACTGTTTAAGACATTCTCAATAACTTTAGAACTTTTTGGTTGTTTTAATGCATATTAATAAAAGTCAAATTTAATATTTTAAAAGAGAGTGTTTCTAGAGTGGATCATTTATATAAATGCCTAATATGAAATTAATATTTATAATATCTTTTTTTTCTTAAATGTCCTGCCCAGACTATTTTTCTTCAAAATTTTCCAAATTGGTGTACTAAATTACTAACTTAAGAAATTCTGTCCAAAGAAAGTAGACAAATGATTATGTTCAAATAACTTTACCTGTACAAATCTGAAAATGACCTCCATAAAATACTTCCCTTCCTCAAATTCCTGCAATAATCATGGATATAGAATAAAATGGGTTATTGCCCAGATAAGTGCTGTTTTCTACAAAAATATATATATAACCTTTGTATGATGACCCATTTAACGCTACCCCTTATATCACTGATTCACTATAATGCTGTTTTTCCTGTAATTCCCTGTTTAACACTAAACCCCTCTATAGAGCTGTTTTTGCCTGCTAAACCACTTTTAACGCTCTGATTTGCTATAAGGCTTTGTTTTTCTCGCTAGACCACATCTAACGCTCCGACCTGCGAAACACCATTTAATGTGACACAGTAGCAGAAAAGAGCAAAGAGGCGAAGAAAAGTGCCAGACTAAAAATAAAGTTCTGTTTGCAGTGTTATGTTTGCTATTGCTTAAAAGTTCAAACAAAACCAAAACATTTCAAATTTCAATTGCTTTTGTGTCAATCTTATCTTAAAATTTTCGCTTAGCACTCCAATTGCCTGGAACCTATCTACAGCATTAAATAAGGTATTGCTGCATATATATATATATATATATATATATATATATATATATATATATATATATATATATATATGTATATATACATATACACGGTTGAGTCACATTATTATCACTAAATTATTATGTTAAGAAATTCTGTCCAATCAAATTAGACAGAATAATCATGTTCAAATAAGTTCACCTTTGCAAATCAGAATCCAAAATTAATGACTTAATAAAATGGATTACCGCCCAGATAAGCGATGTATATAACATTTGAATGATGACCCAGAATATATATACAGGTATACCCCCTTATATCGCGGATTCACTATAATGGAGGTTTTGCTGTAATTCCATTCAATTTAACACTAAAACCTACTATATCACTGTTAAAGCTCTGATTCGCTATAGTACTTTGTTTTCCTCGCCAGACCCCTTTTAATGCTCCGATCTGCACAAAACCATTTAAAGTGACACAGCAGCAGAAAAGAGCAAAGAGGGGAAGAAAAGTGCCAGCCGGAAAAAAAAAGTTCAGTTTGTGGTTTTGTTATTTAACAGTTCATACAAAACCAAATATTTTCCAATTTCAATTGCTTTTGTATATTTTTTTCCGTGAGTTCCCCTATCCCTATCTATCTTATTTTAAAATGATCCCTGTTTACAGCTGTTTTGATTAGCACTCCTATTGCCTGGATCCTATCTACAGCATTAAATGAGTTATTGCTATGTGTGTGTATATATATATATATTAGGTTTTGTTTGGGCTTTAAACTACATTTGCAACTCAAACTGTTTGAGTGCTTTACACTCTGTGTTTTGTTAATCAATGAATCATTTTAATAGTTTATAATTTAAAATAGAAAAAACGCCGTAAAGTGTTGACTAAAAACACACTTGAAAATGTGAGTATGATAAACTACCTAAATATGGAAGTGATGGATAAGATATGCCTCTTATTGTGATACTACTAGATATATTCTTCTTAGTGAATGTAATAATCTAGTGTTATAATGTAACTAATCTAACTGAATAGATCAAAAAATAGGCATTCTATACGGTAGGTTATCCTCATATATAAAATAAAATCATTAGATAACCTTTCTCAAAAAAATGAAAAAAAGGATAACAAAAAGTGATTTAAAAACAAGTACTAGGCTTCACCTTTATACTGGGATTGGAGCCACTGTATTGTAACAGAAAAAATATATAATTGTCTATATTAAGTACCTTCTAGGTCGCACTTTGGGAGAAAGGATGGTGCTTTCTGAATAACTGTATGTCACCTTGGAGGGCTGTTCACTAGGGACAATGCCCTCCAGATCATATAATACAGGTAAAATATAGTGCCGTTGCTGTATGTTAATAGGATTAAAGCATAAGACAATTCATATAATTAAGTACTATAAACAAAAGAAAAAGTACAAAAATTTATATTACAAAAGTAAAGTTACCATACCATTTAGTAGGCTCAAGTAATACCCAGATAAGGTGGCCAGGTGTAAGCTCTGTCTGCCGACCGGTTTCGTCACTTAGCGTGACTTTCTCAAGGCTGTGTGCTCTGTCAGTCATTTGGCGCGGTTCCTTTTAAATGATCCAGTTTGTAATTATCCCCGTCTCTTCGTCCGCGGTGACGTCATCGCGTTTTTCTTTTGATTGTTTTGTGATTTGTTGGGCAAGTCTCGCGTTATTTGCGTCATTGCGTAGCTACGCTTCGATGCGTTCCAGCATGGTTTTTGGAAGTTACGAATTTGCAGATGCGTGTCAAGGAGGAAGTGCGTACTCAACCCATTAGGGTAACGTCACAAAAAGCCGAGTTAAACCTTATTTGAGGGGGAGCCCCCGTATCTCTGTGTCTTCACACGACTTCATATTCTTGTGCTACATACGGTAACTCTTTTTTTTGAAATATATAATATTTGCTCTAATTATTTTATACAGTCATTTCTTTTTGTGGTTGACCTTAATATGCTCTAAGATTTTTTTTATTAATATCTAACAAGAGTTCTCTTGGGGGTAAATGACCGGTAGTCAAGTTACAACTTGATATAATAAGTCTTACGAGGTGTAATCATTATTACATGAGCAAAAAGACACAGAAAACAGAAAAACAAATAGATGGTTTCTTCGCATAATTGGATTTACAAGAAAGCTCCAAACGAGAAACCTTCATTTAACCCTTTTGGGCTTTGTGCCTTCAATAAATATATATATTTACTTTCCAATTGTAAAAGTTTTTTACTTCTGTCTCCACCTCTTGGGTGCGGTGCGATGGAATCTATAATATGAAATTTCATACTTGATGGATTGTTGTTATGATATAATTTGATGTGTTTTGACACTGGAGTGTCCAACTCGTTCCTCACTGCACCGACATGCTCCAGTATCCTGCGTCTAATCTGTCTATTGGTTTTTCCGACATAGATCAGACCACAGTTACATATCATTACATAAATGACAGATGTGGAGCTACAATTGAAAAATGAATTTATTGTAAGACGTATATCTATTTTAGGAAGTTTAAAAATCTTTTCAGATTGGATAAATTTGCAGGCTTTGCAATGTCCACAAATAAAAGTTCCCTTTAATGGGGTTAGATTTCCATGTTGTACTACTTCTGACTTAGTGAAATAACTGTGAGTCAAAGAATCACCTAGGCTCTTCCCACGTCTATATGTAATTGTAGCATAGCTTGGGAGAACATCACTTAAAACTGGATCATCTTTCAGAAGATACCAGTATTTGTTTAGAATTGCCTTTATTTCACTGTTGTTAGTGCCAAATGTCATAATGCAACGAACCTGATTTTCCGTTTCTTGTGTTTTTTGTTGTTGTTCACTGTAGAGGAGCTGTGATCTATCTTTTGATAAGGCATTTTTATATGCCAATTTTAATGATCGATTAGGGTATCCACGTTCTTTGAACTTTGATCTTAAAACATCTGCTTCTTCTTTAAATTTTTCCACTGTGTCACAGTTCCTTCGTATTCTTATATATTGGCCTATCGGTATTCCCCTTTTCAATGGTTCAGGGTGTAGGCTAGACCATGACAAAAGCGTATTAGAAGCGGTAGGTTTTGTATATACAGTTGTGTGTAGATAGCCCCGTTCGTCTTTTGATATTTTTAAATCAAGAAATGCTAATTCCTTCTCTTGTATAGTGTGTGTTAATTTCAGCCCCAATTTATTAAGATTTAGATTATTCATAAAATCCAAAAAAAATTCTTTTGTGCCAGTCCATATCATTAGGATATCGTCAATGTAGCGCTGTCAGCTTAATATATATTGTGTGAAGAATTCCATTTTTTCGTTAAAGACTTCAGTCTCCTCCCAAAATCCAAGAAAAATGTTAGCATAATTTGGGGCGCAAGCTGTGCCCATAGCAGTACCTCTCTTTTGTCTAAACCATTTTTTTGAGAATAAAAAGTAATTTCTATTTAGCACAAAATTAAGCAGTGTTACAATGAATTGGTTCCATTCTTTTTGTTGTTGCGCTTTACTCTTCAAAAAGTATTTTACAGCCTCAATACCCTTTTCGTGAGGGATACGGCTGTAAAGTTGCTCTACAACAATGCTCACTAAAAAGGAGTCTGATGGAGCATTTAGATTGTCAAGATGTTTTAAAACATCACCAGTATCTTTAAGGTAAGAGGGTAAGCTGCCAACTAAATTTTTCAAAGTTTCGTCGATTAGTTTGCTTACATTTTCAGTCAGGTTGTTATTGCCAGAAATTATAGGCCTTCCAGGGATTGGGAACACCTTTTTATGGATTTTCGGGAGGATATAGAAAGTTGCGGCGGTCGGGTTTTTTGGTAAAAGATAAGACATATTTTTTGTAGAGATGAGATCATCGTCTCTCGCTTGAGTGAGGATTGATCTAAGTTCATTTTGATATTCAACAATTGGATTTTTTTGTAATATTTCATATGTTTCCTTGTCATTTAGGATTGTTAAGCACATTTCAAGATATTCTTGCTTGTCAAGTAATACCACATTTCCTCCCTTATCCGCGTTTTTAATTTCAACTCCACTTTTTTCTAATTCTTTCCATGCTTTCCTTTCATTTAGAGTTAAATTTAAATTAATTTTTTCTTTACATTTCCGTTGTGATTTAGGCAACTCATTTAATTTCTCTAAGTCGTGAGTTACTAACCCAAGAAAGGATTCAATGTTATTATAATTTTTAATATCAGGAGTGAATGTGCTTTTACTAATGAATTTATCAATCTTTTTGGAACTTGAATTTTGACAGTTTTATACATACTAGAGAATTGCCTGTCAAAAAATGACGGCAATGAAATTGTAAGGTAGCTAATGCTGTTTGGTGTATAATAATGAAATATGTAATACATTAATAAATGAATATACTTTACCTATTTTGAAGCATTGTGTTGAAGAGCTGGCAATGTGTTTTGATGTTACTGGAGCATTAGTGCTTTGGAGCTGGTGTGTAAGCGTCCTGAATGTGTGCAGTGTAATAGTGTGCGTGCGCGAGACCAAACCGTTAGCGTAGTTGTGTACTTCCGCATTGTTCTAAAATGGCGGGTAATGTGTGGTATGCGTCTTAGCGGAATGGTATGAGAGTCCTTGTGAGAGGGCCCCTTCCTGCCGAGGCCTTGGTCATGCACAGTACAGCTCTAGCTGGCTCGCCTGCTCACAACTATATATGTGATACAAATATATATATATATATATATATATATATATATATATAATCACATATATAGTTGTAAATCAGTGGAGCTGTCTGGAACGCTTACGATGTTGATCACACTTTGCGAGCCTCGCGGGACTTAGGCTGCGCGGGACATGCTGCAATGTGCGCCTTAGGCGCTCATTGCACTGCGAGCCTTGTGAAGCGAGCAGTTGAAGCACGCGGGACTTAGGCTGCAATGAGCTGTGGATCTACGGGGGAATTAGTTGTGGATCTGTGGGGCTGTCCGGAACGCTTACGATGTTGGTCACACTTTGCAAGCCTCGCGCAGCAAGACCAGCTATTTGCATCCCATAGGGCTGCAATTGCGAGCCTCGCGAAGTGAGGTGAGCCGACACGCGGGACTTAGGGACAGGCTGCAATGATCGCCAAAGACGCTTATTGCACTGCGAGCCTTGTGAAGCGAGGCGAGCAGTTGAAACATGCAGGACTTAGACTGCAATGAGTGCCAAAGGCGCTCAATACACTGCGAGTCTCGCAAAGCGAGGCAAGCAGGTGAAGCACTCAGGACTTAGGCTGCAATGAGTACCAGTACAAGCATGCAGGACTTACAACCCGTAGGACTTAGGACCAGAACCCGCACTTACACTGTGCGCTTCGCAAAAATCCGACTTTAATGGCAGAACCACGGAACTGGAAAAACCTAAAAAAAACCACAAATATGCCATAAAATTTTACTTACACTCTCACAGCACAGGGGGAAAGCCAGGAAACCTGTGAGTGAAGTTGCAAGTTAATTTGAGCCCTATTTGTTGTTTTTTCACAATTGAAATTCGCCTAAGCGAAGAAAAAGATGGCTGCTGAAAAGACGCAAACACAACGAAAACGAGGCCGAAGGACATGAAACTACCCTGAAGGAGGTAAAAACGAGCCCTAAACAGTAACACTTAATGATAGCCAGTAACACTTAACCCAAGGCACTAACACAACCAAAGACACTAACACTTAAGTGCAAGGTCTATAAAATACACAGGGGAAAGGCTTGCAATGAGCTCCAAAGGCGCTCATTGCGAGCCACGAGATGAGCGCCAAATGCGAAGGCGCTCATCATGGGGCTCGCAATGAGCTCCGAAGGTGATTATTGCAATGCAGGATAGTCCCGTCTTGCGATGAGCGCCAAAGATTTCCTAGCATATTTATATATATATATACTACACAGTGTATATGATTTATTGTGTATGTATTTTTAATGATTCTATTAAAGGTTATGTTTTATTCCCATTCTACATAAATACTTGAAACAACCGGTCCGAGGTGCTGTCTTTTGAGCACACAGGAGTTCCAAAGTATAAAAGATAAGTCATACCTGAAATAAGGTCAGATATTTAATTGTGGGTCATTTGTGTCAGGTCTGTCTCAAATGGCTTGGTGTCAGCCTGCCTCCTTCCCCACCTAAGTGCCAAGGGGTTTACAACCAGTTATTAGCTACCTCCAGGGAGGATCTGGGCACAGCAGGGGTTGATTAGATAGTGTAGGATCTGGAGAAGGAGTGTTTGGGTGAAGGGTCTGGGTCTAACCCATGTGGGGAACCATAAGGTCTATGGTGAGAAATATCATATTATTGGGGGAAAGCTTTGTGCTATTTTGGGGACCCAGCGAAGGGTAGTGGGGTAGGCTAGTGGGATCAGGGTAACTCCTGGGTGGGGAGGGAATTGTGGTAAGGTCTTGTAATGTCAAGGGACTATGTGGTTGGGTTTACACTCTCCATAGCTGACAGCCCCTCGCATAGAAATACCTTCATTGAGTTGGAGTGGAGTCAGCTATGGGGTTTAAGGTGTTTCCGGTGTGTACACAATTTTCGGGTGACCAGGACTTACACAATAATTTTAGACATTCAGGCTCATATTAGTTTTAATGGGGGGTCAAGAAAAATGGATAAGATCAAGTATTTCTTAATTTATGGTTAACCACAAGATGAAAAAAGGGGTACCACTGGCATGTCAACTGCTGTTTTGACAACCTTGTTAACTATACTTGATGGCTTAATTATTTTCTTGAATTTCCCATAGAAATTCACAGAGGTTTAATTTACTTCATGACGCGAGCTTGAATCTGAGCAAGACCATAGCCTGGCCCTGGGACTGAACTGGGTATTGATGTTGGCTACTGGAACTGCTTACTGGTCGCCCTTACAGTGATACTAACCCAAAAATATTTTTATGATCCCAATGGAATATTTACACCCCAAAAAACATTATACACATGGAATAAATGCCTACAAATTACAAAAAAACAACACAGAGTCCTGTAGGCTCAAACCGGGGCTTTGGGTTCAACATTATAAAACTACACAAGTGACACAATCCTTTTAAAAAGCTCTGATGGTCATGAGAATTGCCATATAAAGCTAGATAATAGATCTTACCACACATCAATGCTGTCCCAAGTTTCATTATTATAGCTACTTGTAATCACAGTAGCAAGCACACTTTGCTTGACAGTTTTGCACAATTACACACTGACATACACTGATATACAGTTTCCCCTTTTAGATTGCTACCTTGTCGTGGTGAAGGGGCTTGTGTATTTCAATTAAACTGTGAGCTTTACCATGTAGGGTCACCCATGATGGGCAGGTCATGGCAGAGAAGCCAGACAAATCACAATCCACTGGAGAAGGAACTGGCAACCCAATTCCGTAATGTTAACTTTATGGACAGGCACAACCAGAGACATAATTATATGGCATCAGAAGAGGAGTTCCTCAGGTCAGAAGGTGCCTACCACATTACTGAGGAAGAGCAGAGGGCAAGTACAAGTAGCACCAGATCTACTTAGGTGGTTGGGCCAAAGCCAAAAGGACACCTAGCTGCAGATGTGTCTGGAGGAGAAGTAAAGTCTGCTGCTGCAAAGAACAGTTCATCATATGAACCTGGAATGTTAGAACTATGAACCAAGGCAAACTAGATGTGGTCAAGAATGAGATGACAAGGTTAAACATTGACATCCTGGCAATTAGTGAATGGACCAGAATGGGACATTTCACATCAGACAACCACCAGATCTTCTACTGTGGTCAAGAATCCCGCAGAAGAAATGGAGTAGCCCTCATAGTCAATCAAATGGTGGCCAAAGTAGTGCTCGGTAACAACCCAATTAATGACATCACGATTTCAATTTGAATTCAAGGAAAGCCATTTAACATCACAGTGATCCAAGTCTATACTCCAACCATGGATGCTGAAGAGTTATTCAACATGTCATAGATATAACACCAAGAAAAGATATTACTATCATCATAGGAGATTGGAATGCTTAAGTAGGGAACCAAATGATACCTGGAATAACTGGTAAGTTTGGAGTACAAAACGAAGCAGGTCAGAGATTGGTAGAATTCTGTCACGATAATTCTCCAGTGATAGCAAACACCCTCTTCCAGCAGATAGAATGACTGAAGAACTTTGGACTGACGTTTGCAACATAATCCAGGAAACACCAACAAAGAATATCCCTAAAAGAAAAAAAAAGTAAGAAGTCAAACTGTCTGTCTGATGAGACTTTAAAGTAGCCAAGGAAAAGAGAAAGGTAGTGTAGATAAGAAAAGATTTGTCCAACTTAATGCAGAATTCCAGAAGACATCAAGAAGAGACAAGGAGACTTTCTACAGTGAGCGATGTAAAGAGATCAAAGAAGATAACAGAATGGGGAAGTCAAAAGACCTCTTCAAGAAAATTGGGGATTTCAAAGGCACCTTTCATGCCAAAGTGGTAGTGATAAAAGACAAAAATGGTAGAGATTAAAGATTAGATAAAGAATAGGTGGCAAGAGTGCACAGAAAATCTATACAGGAAGGATCTTAATAGCAGCAATGAGCTGGAGCCAGACATCTTAGGGAGCGAAGTGAGATGGGCCCTAGGATGTCTTGCTGATAATAGGGCTGCAGGAGGTGATGGACTCCCAATTTAACTATTCTCAATTCTACAGGATGATGCTGTGAAGTGTTACTTGCCTTATGCCAACAAATTTGGAAAACTCAACAATGGCTAATAAACTGAAAAAGGTCAGTCTATATCCCAATGCCAAAAAAGGCAGTGCCAAAGAGTGCTCCAATAATCAAACAAGTGCACTCATTTCACATGCCAGCAATGTAATGCTTAAGATTCTGCAAGCTTGACTACAACAATATATGGATCAGAAACTATCAGATGTCCAAGCCAGGTTCCTCAGAGGAAGAGGCACAAGAAATCAAATTGCCAATGTCTGATGGATCATAGAGTAAGCAAGAGAGTCCCAGAAAAGAATTTAATTCTGCTTCATAGATTATTCTAAAGCCTTTGACTGTGTCGATCACAACAAAATGTGGCTAGTTCCTAAAGAGATGGGAGTACCAGATCATCTCATCCTCCTCCTGAGGAATCTGTATGTGGACCAAGAAACCACTGTTAGAAACAAACATGGTTCAACCGAATGGTTCAAGATCTTTATTTATTTAACTTGCAGAGTATGCAGAGTATAATTTAATATGCAGAGTACATCATGCGTAATCCTGGACTGTATAAATCCAAAGTCGGAATCAATATAGCTGATAGAAATATCACCTACCTCAGAAATGCTGATGATACTACTCTGATTGCTGAAAGTGAGGAGGAACTAAAGGACTTATTGATGAGGGTAAAAGAAGAGAGTGCAAAAGCTGGCCTGCTGATCAACATTAAAAAGATGAAGATCATGGCAAATAACAATCTCCGTTCCTGGCAAATAGGCAGGGAAGAAGTGGAGGCTTTGACAGATTTTATTTCCCTGGATGCAAGATCTCTGCAGATGGTGACTGTGGCCATGAAATTAAAAGATGTTTGGCAAGCCTGGACAAGTTAGTAAAAAGTAAAGATATTACATTATCAACAAAGGTCTGCATATTAAAAAGTATGGTATTCCCAGTAGTAACATACTGATGTGAGAGCTGGACCATAAAGAATACTGAGCGCCATAGAATTGATGCATTCGAATTGTGGTGTTGTAGAAGAGTGGATAGACTCCCTTGGACTGCAAGACGATCCAATAAATCAGTACTGCAGGAAATCAAGGCAAGCTGTTCACTAGAAGGTATGATCATGAGGCTGAAGCTCAAACATTTTGGCCATGTCATTAGAAGCCAGGATTCCTTAGTGAAGACTCTGATGTTGGGAAAGATTGAAGGCACTTGAAGAAGGAGGAGGCAGAGATGGATAGATTAAATAATTGAAGAAACGAACATGAGCTTGATGGGACTCAAATAGTTAGTGGCTAACAGATGTGCCTGGATTGCTGCGGTCCATACCATCACAGAGGTTTGGATATGACTAAACAAAAATACCCTGATAAACACACTCTGACAGGCCTATATATGTATATGTATATATATATATATATATATATATATATATATATATATATATATATATATATATATATATATATAAAACATTACTGCTATGTGTAAGCACAGTAGCATGTACACAGTAGCATGTGTTGTTAATTGGAGTAGAACCTCTTTATCTCCTAATTCTGGACTTCAAAATGACTAAAGAGAGGGGGGAAAGGGGGGATGAGAGAGGTAGAAAGAGGGAGAGAAGAGGGGGAGAGAAAAAGGGGGACTGAGAAAGAGAAGGAGAGAGAGAGGGAGAGATAGCAGGAGGAGTGAGAGAAGGGGTAGAGAGAGAAAGGGGAGAGAGATAGAGACTGTTGGAGTGAAAGAGGGAGGACAGGAAGGAGGAAAGGTGACAGATAGCAAAGGGAGAAGAGAGTGGAGTGTGAGGAGGTAGGAAAGGTGAGGAGGGATAAAGAGAGGGGTTGAGAGCGGTTCACTTTATATATATATATATATATATATATATATATATATATATATTCTACATTATCTTTTTATTATTATTATTATTATTATTAACTTTTATTTGTAATGCGCCAACATAGTCCGTAGAGCAATACAGGGGATAAAAAACAAGGAAAAATACAGCATTAACAACCTTCCAAATATGGAGGACCCTGTTATCCCCCACAGATGTATTATATATTTTTTTTGGGGGGGGAGTATAATGTATAATGTCTAATATATACAAGAAAGAACTATATATATATATATATATATATATATATATATATATATATATATATATATATATATATATATATATATATATATGTGTGTTTGCACCAGAGGGGGACCCGGGAGGACCCAGCACAGAATAGTACATAGTTCTTATATACCGTATATACTCGAGTATAAGCCGACCCGAGTATAAGCCGAGGCACCTATTTTACCACAAAATACTGGGTAAAATTAGTGACTCGAGTATAAGCAGAGGGTGGGAAATATGCTGCCCCCTGTGTCCCCCTCTCCCTTTTCACCCTCCTCATTCTCAAACCTCCCTCCTCAACACGACTCCTCATCCTCATCCTCAACCTCCCTCCTCATCCTTAACCTCCCTCCTCATCCTCAACCCCCTCCTCATCCTCCCTCCTCAACCCCCCCTCAACCTCACTCCTCAACCCCCCCATCCTCATCCTCCCCCATCAACCCCCCATCCTCCCCCATCAACCCCCCATCCTCATCCTCCACCCCCCATCCTCAACCCCCTCCTCACCCCCCCTCCTCAACATCAACCCCCTCCTCAACCCCCCCTTCTCAACCTCCCTCCTCCTCATCAACCCTCTCCTCACCCCCCCCTCAACCCCCCTCCTCAACCTCAACCCCCCTTCTTAACCTCAACCCCCCTCCTCCTCATCAACCCCCCTCGTCCTCATCAATCTTCATCCTCAACCCTCCATCCTCATCCCCCTCCTCAACCTCAACCCCCCTCCTCAACCTCAACATCCCTCCTCCTCATCAACCCCCTCCTCACCCCCCCTCAACCTCAACCCGCCTCCTCAACCTCCCTCCTCCTCATCAACCCCCTCCTCACCCCTCCCTCAACCTCAACCCCCCTCCTCCTCATCAACCCCCCATCCTCAACCCCCATCCTCAACCACCCTCCTCACCCCCCTCAACCTCAACCCCCCCTTAACCTCAAACCTCCTCATCAACCCCCTCCTCACTTTCACCCCTCTAAATACCTCCCCCTCACTTACCTGCTTCTTCTCCGGCCTCTGCTCCGTCTTGACCCCGGCGCAGTATATGCTAATGAGGCGGCGCGCATGTAACTTCACATGTGCTCCAGGGTCAAGACGGAGCAGAGCACCTCAATTTAACTCAAAATAAAAGACACCCGAAAATCCCTAAGCGAAAGAAAAAATGGCCGTCGAAAAAAACGAAAACGAGGCTACAGGACTCTAAAGACGCAAAACACCACCAAACACCTACGGATTTTACGAGATCCGAAAACAAGGATGCAACCTGCGCGACCCAAAAAACATTACAAACACAATAAATACACACAACAAACACATAAAAAGCTTACCCACAGCAAGGGGGGGGCACCCAGGACCTCTGCAAGTGAAGTTACACCTCGATTTAAGTCCAAATTTCTGAGTTTAGACACCCGAAAATCACCTAAGCCAGAGAAAAAATGGCCGCCTAACAAAACGAAAACGAGACTAAAGGTCCCTAAACACGCAAAACACCACCAAACACCTACGGATTTTCTGAAAAAGTAGGATGACATCTGAAAACAAAGACGCTAAATCGTCCACAGTCGCATACCACACATTAGGCGCCATTTTAGAACAATAACTTATACAATCCGGAAGTACACAGCTACCCTAACGGATTTGCCTCGCACACGCACACTATTACACTACAAACTGCAGACATTCATGACGCTTACACAGCAGCTCCAATGCACTGATAATGCAGCAACATGAAAACAGATTGCCAGCTCTTCAACACAATGCTTCCTGCATATATTACTTCACAATAGGTAAAGTATATTAATTTCTTATTTTATCAATTATTAATTGCCATACCAAAAAAAAAACACCAACGCTGTTCAAAGCACACAAAACAACAAAATTAATTTTGCACACAAACAACATTACCTGCCTTGCAATCTTATTGCCGTCATTTTTTGACCGGCAAGTCGCTAGTAATGTTATAAATATCAAAATCTTATACCACAGCAATGTGCACTAGACCGTCCCTTTAAAACCAATCCCAGGAGGGTTATTTAAAATCCTCTCCTAGTTTGGCTGCTGACCTAACACATTCTTTGCTTCTCCGCCTACCCTAGTCAGTAAGTCTGGCCACCTTGCTGTGGTGCTGCTATGAAGAACAAAGGGCTTTGATTAACATCCCTATGTTGGGTCTTCAGTCAGTTTATTCTTGTTGGTTTCAAAGGCTTTCAAACAGTAAACAAGATTGTGATGTGTAATTTAGTATTACTGAGCATCTGTAACAATGTCTGTGTGTTCTACATTAATGTATAAGAATTATTGACTACTCATATGGGTTCCCGGAAGCTCTCATCTTTATTAAAGTGATACAAACCAAAAGGTCCTAGTTACTGCCGAAATAAAACATACACATCTAAATAAATGTAACTGTAGTTGGTTGTTATTAAATATTTTTTGTGTATAAGTGTTAGATATGTTAAATAAATCAGCAGGGAAGGTTATATTGTCCTAAAAAGAGCCTCCCTCACCAGTATTAACATTATGGATGGGACAGTTGATAAGCTGGAAGAGCATGCCTAATTATTTTGGCTTAGAGTGACAGATGCTGTAAGTATGAAGACTCTATGTTTTAAACAAATTGACATCCATAGTCTGGGTTAGTAGTGGTCTTTGTTCAGAGCAGAGTGCAGGTTAGTGGGTGTAGTTTATTGAAGAGTGCAGGTGAGTGGGTGCAGTTCAGTGAAGAGTGCCGGTAAGTGGGTGCAGTTCAGTGCATGGTGCAGGTTAGTGGGTGCAGCTCAGTGCATGGTGCAGGTTAGTGGGTGCAGTTCAGTGCATGGTGCAGGTTAGTCGGTGCAGTTCAGTGGAGGTTAGTGCATGCATTTCAGTGCAGAGTGCAGGTTAGTGGGTGCAGTTCAGTGCAGAGTGCAGGTTAGTGGGTGCAGTTCAGTGCATGGTGCAGGTTAGTGGGTGCAGTTTAGTGCAGGTTAGTGGGTGCAGTTCAGTGCAGAGTGCAGGTTAGTGGGTGCAGTTCAGTGCCGGTTAGTGGGTGCAGTTCAGTGCAGGTTAGTGGGTGCAGTTCAGTGCATTATGCAGGTTAGTGGGTGCAGTTCAGTGCATTATGCAGGTTAGTGGGTGCAGTTCAGTGTGGGTTAGTGGGTACATTTCAGTGCAAAGTGGAGTTTAGTGGGTGCATTTCAGGGTGCAAGTTAGTGGGTACAGTTGAGTGCAGGTTAGTGAGTGCATTTAAGTGCAGAGTGAAGGTTAGTGGGTGCAGGTTACTGGGTGTATTTCAGTGCAGAGTGGAGGTTAGTGGGTGCAGCTCAGTGCTAAGTGCAGGTTTGAGGGTGCATTTCAGTGCAGGGTGCAGGTTAGTAGGTGCATTTCAGTGCAGGGTACATGTTAGTAGGTGCAGTTCAGTGAAGATGAGTGGGTGCAGTTAAGTGCAGATTTCAGGGCAGAGTGCATGTTAGTGGGTGCAGTTCAGTACAGGGTAGTGGGTGCATTTCAGTGCAGGTTAGTGGGTGCATTTTAGTGCAAAGTGGAGGCTAGTGGGTGCATTTAAGGGTGCAGGTTAGTTGGTGCATTTCAGTAAAGAGTGCAGGTGAGTGGGTGCAGTTAAGTGAAGGGTGCAGGTTAGTGGGTGCAGTTCAGTGCAGGTTAGTGGGTGCAGTTCAGTGCGGGTTAGTGGGTGCATTCAGTGCGGGTTAGTGGGTGCATTTCAGTGCAAAGTGGAGGTTAGTGGGTGCATTTCAGGGTGCAAGTTAGTGGGTGCAGTTGAGTGCAGGTTAGTGGGTGCAGGTTACTGTGTGTATTTCAGTGCAGAGTGGAGGTTAGTGGGTGCATTTCAGTGAAGAGTGCAGGTGAGTGGGTGCAGTTCAGTGCAGGTTAGTGGTGCAGTTCAGTGTGGGTTAGTGGGTGCATTTCAGTGCAAAGTGGAGGTTAGTGGGTGCATTTCAGGGTGCAAGTTAGTGGGTGCTTTTCAGTGCAGAGTGAAGGTTAGTGGGTGCAGGTTACTGGGTGTATTTCAGTGCAGAGTGGAGGTTAGTGGGTGCAGCTCAGTGCTAAGTGCAGGCTTGAGGGTGCAGGTTAGTAGGTGCAGTTCAGTGAAGAGTTAAGTGCAGGTTAGTGGGTGCATTTCAGTGCAGAGTGCATGTTAGTGGGTGCAGTTCAGTGCAGATTAGTGGGTGCATTTCAGGGTGCAGCTTAGTGGGTGCGTTTCAGTGAAGAGTGCAGGTGAGAGTGGGTGCAGTTGAGTGCAGGTTAGTGGGTGCAGGTTACTGAGTGTATTTCAGTGCAGAGTGGAGGTTAGTGGGTGCAGCTCAGTGCTAAGTGCAGGTTTGAGGGTGCATTTTACTGCAGGGTGCAGGTTAGTAGGTGCATTTCAGTGCAGGGTACATGTTAGTAGGTGCAGTTCAGTGAAGAGTGAAGATGAGTGGGTGCAGTTCAGTGAAGAGTGAAGATGAGTGGGTGCAGTTAAGTGCAGGTAGTGGGCGCATTTCAGTGCAGAGTGCATGTTAGTGGGTGCAGTTCAGTGCAGGGTAGTGGGTGCATTTCAGTGCAGGTTAGTGGTGCATTTCAGGGTGCAGGTTAGTGGGTGCATTTCAGTGCAGAGTGGAGTTTAGTGGGTGCAGTTGAGTGCATTTCAGTGCAGAGTGGAGGTTAGTGGGTGCATTTCAGTGCAGAGTGGTGGTTAGTGGGTGCATTTCAGTGCAGAGTGGAGGTTAGTGGGTGCAGTTGAGTGCATTTCAGTGCAGAGTGGAGGATAGTGGGTGCATTTCAGTGCAGAGTGGAGGTTAGTGGGTGCATTTCAGTGCAGAGTGGAGGTTAGTGGGTGCATTTCAGTGCAGAGTGGAGGATAGTGGGTGCATTTCAGTGCAGAGTGGAGGTTAGTGGGTGCATTTCAGTGCAGAGTGGAGGTTAGTGGGTGCATTTCAGTGCAGAGTGGAGGTTAGTGGGTGCATTTAAGTGCAGAGTGGAGGTTAGTGGATGCATTTCAGTGCAGGTTAGTGTATTGGATTTGAATACAATATCCTTATCTGCAATTCTGCTTATGCTTTAGATTTGTGTGTCTGACAAGATTAGTCTGCCCAGACTGAAAATATAACCTGCCGGTCTCAGGCCTACACATCCCATTGAAGTCTTCACACCTCCATATAATCTCTAATGGCACGCAATGTTTGCCTGGATTAAAACAATGCCTTCAAATGATCCCCTGGGGATATGGCAGGAAAAGGAAACAAATGCTGAATTTGTCTAGAACAGGGGAAATAATCCTACTACCTGTGACAATGCAGAGACATACTATAAACAACACACTAACAATTAGCCCATCCTCACAACTGTGCTGCAGGGGTTAAACATATATCCTACAGCAGGGAAATGCTGTGGTGCACACACTGGGAGAGTCACGTAGACTATATACAACAGAAAGCTGGCATGGCTTCTTGCCTAGGACCCCCCTGAGAACTAGCTTGTGGATAGGGGGCTCTTTTTCATGCAGTCTGAATTTATTAACTGGTAAACCTGAGAATGTCATTGGGGGCTTCACTCACAAAGCAGCTGCCTTCCTGGTCACATGGTGTAACAATGCAATCTACTCCCCCTTGTTTCCCAATTTGTGTGCTGCCAAACAAGTTAGCCAATCAGATGCCGCACCAAGGGGGCGCCCCAACTTTCTGGTGCACGTCCAATATGGAGGTATCCTGTGCCTATGAGTGTCAGAGTTATATATCTGACCATGCCTACAGTATACAGACATCCCCATAAGTATTTATGCCATTCCTCACATATTTTGTCCCTCAGTCTTAGCACTGCTGTCTTATATCTATGACGTCACATAGCATTGTACTGTGCTTGTGAGGAAAATGGCATCACTGCGTAAAGGTCATAGCAAAGATATCAGATATGGTGGAAATTAAACCTTACCCGTATAGAACGTTATTTGCAGTTGGTTGTTATTACAAAATATATATTAACTTCATATAATTGACTTTGAATGTTATTATGTTTAGGCAGAAATTACTATTCAAGATCCTCCTACCTGTCTCTCTCTCTTACATGAGGTGACTGATTAAAGAGACACAGCAGATATTCCAAATATAGTATGATTTTACAACTATATGTAATAGCAAGTACTTTTATCAATATAATGTTATTAAATTATTTCATTTCTTTACATTAAAATTACCTTGAATTTGCATTTTTTACCTGACAATCAACCTTTCAATTCACCCATTAAGCATGGATTTACATCTCCTTTTAATGGGTGATTATTGGCAGTTACCCCATGGGGCTCTGGCTGTATTGTTTGAATTAAAAGCCGCATGAAACTCAAAATTCTGAGCCTGCTCAGACCTGAGAGCATAATCAGACTAATCAACCTAGTTATGCCCTGGGGTTTGGCTTTACACTACAAATCCAGTCAAATCCACAAATGTTTACAACCATATCGACTTATAGCCCTTATTCCTCTGCCTCTTACAGCCTCATTAAATTGGGGATACGTTGTAAAACGTAACCCGTAACTCGAGATTTACGTGTTACGGCTATTAAATTAGCTTGCAACGGACTTGAGAGGTAACACGCAGGACGGGCGAGAATAGGCTACGTGCTAAGCAAAACTGAATATGAAGCACTTATTAATCAAATAAAAACACACTACTGTACTAATATTGAAAGGGAAGGTGATGTTAGGTCTTAGAATTAATAGCACAACATTCTCAAGCCCGCAAATCGGCCCAGAAAAATACTTTATTTCATGTTTATATTTTGTGTTATATCAATCCCTGCAATCAAGGTGTTACGACATATACTGTAACTCGCATGTAATAGAATATCATATTCGCGGCTTTATTAATATTGCATTATTTCTGGCCTCTGGGTCTGATCGCAAACTGTAATTGAAGCACGTAGGACTTAAAAATCAACCTTTTTCAGTGACGTAATGCTAACAATCTCTTTTTCCATTGCTCCATCTGAACTCGTAACTACGCGATTGGTTAATTGTTTGCGTTAGAGCACGCAACCACGGCGGCCAAGAACTCGTTTACAAAAAAGGGTCTCTCTTTCATAGCTTGCAGCACTTTCTAATTTAATAGCAACAAAAGTAGGGCAATTTTGAAGCATGCAGCCCTTACGTGCTACACGTTGGACTTATGAGGCTGGAATTTAATATGGCTAATAGTCTAGAAGCCTTTAACTCTAGGAACAAGATTGAGGTCTAGAGGTCTTAAAGGGTTATGGAATGTTTCTGGACTTTACCAGATATGTATAATATTTATGTATTAATCTACATTTATGTACTAAAATCATAAAAATAGTCCCTGTATGGCTCTGCCCACTGCAGCATATTCAGACACAGGCTCTGCTGGTCTGGATGTGCGGTTTACTAGCCTATGAGGGACCATGTATCAGAAAGCATGCTGTAACTTGCTGCTAAGATGTGGTCCCTGATAGGCTAGGACACTACTGCACATCCAGTCCTACAGAGTCTGTGTCTGCATACACTACACAAGGCCGATGCATACAGGCACTATTTGTATGGTTTTAGACAGTAAGTGGTTATTAATAATACAAACGACATAAAAGTTAATAAATACATAAGTACATTATCCACTATAATACTTGTGATTAATGCCTGCGAGGTGCATTATGTGCAGGCGTTTTTTTAATTATTAACTTCAAACCAGATTTTATTAGCCTCCAGAATCGTCATTGCCAAAAACTGGAAGGCAGCTACTGCTTTTGAAGAAGTCTTGAGGAAAATTAAATAAATGTATTCAATGAGTATGATATTAGCAGAGCTTGATGTAAATTATAAAATATGGGCTTCCTGTTGGGATGCTTGGACCTAGCGAAGTGGCTAACAGTAAGAGCAGCAGAAACATTCTACATTGATCTTAGATGGTGAAGAATAACCTTGAGGCCTCAGGCTCCCCTCACCCTGCCCCGACCCCACCCCCCTTTGATTTGTTTTTCTTGGTTGTTGTGGATTAGATTTTTTAAACAATACTAACCTTTGCTAGTTACTTTAGAGATGACTTATGGAAATTTATATAAAAAAAAAAAAAACTACAGAAGATGAAAGGCCCTGTTTTGAGCTTAAAATCTTTGTAAAAAGTGCTTTTTCCACAAAGCTCCCAACAAGATTGTAAACTTGCTACTTACAATCTAAAGGGAATGGAAGAGGCAGAGACCTGGGGAAGAATAACAGATAAGGGATAACAAGGGTCAGGAAGAAGTAAAACTTTGCTTAGCTAGAAAGGTATGCAAAGTTAGAAAGATTTTTTCCATTAAATGGGAGGTAGGTAGAGATGGAGGGAGGCAAAGAGAGGGGAAGATATGGAGGGAGAGAGGATATCCACAAATCCAGGCCTGGGTGCGGCCTCCAGGACAGAGTTTGGTGACCCCTGATGTACACCATCACACCCTCATATGCACACACATGAACCCCACACACATAGATAACTGACATACAATAGCACTGTAAGCTCTCTGGTTATGACTACAGATATATGGGGCAACAATAACCATGTAAATCCAAAAGGCAAACATATTATCATAATTGTTATCAATGAAATGTCTGTCCAACACCTGCAGTTAAAACTGATTCTGAATAGCAGTTGCCAATTCAGTTTGCGTTAGTGTTGTGTGCTGTTTGTTTAAAGTTCATATAAAACAAAAAAGTTAAAATTTCAATTGCAATTACGTATTTTTCTTCATGCAATCCCCAATCCTTATCTTCACCATGTTAAACTGCACCATGTTAAACTGCACAGCGTTAAACGAGGTACAGCTGTAGATCAATATTGATTTTACATCCATAAGAGACTACATGTATGGGTGTGCACAATACAATAGTATACAATAGTGCCAGCGCCATCTAGCAGCCTATTGCTGGAACTGCCAAGATCCACAATGCTCATGATACAGGTCAATGTTCATCTGCATGAAACAATCACCACAGCCAATGACAAGTGACCATAATGTCAGGGATACACCCCCCAGGCCCTCACACACATCATCACCAGCCCTTTCAACCACTTGACATGTCATGGAGACAGCAACCCCAGCAGGGATGTCAAGGTCCTGGAGACCACCCTCAACAGGCCCACCACTGCCACCTGTGGAGATGAAATGGATGCAGTGGTCGGACCCCACTGCTCTTCCACTCCAAACTAGGCCCCAAGAGACCGGGCCCCAACAGACCGGGCCAACACCATCGCCACAGGCCACACTGTCACCACGGGCCACACCATCTGCACGGGCCACACCATCTGCACGGGCCACACTATCGGCACAGGCAACACCATCGCCACAGGCCACACCAATGACACAGGCATCACCTCTGGCCTCACCACAGCCCATCCACAGTCCAAGTATGTCTAGTGACAGCCCTCACACCACCTCAGAAAGCACTTGCAGGGACTTCTTGCAGCACATCCCCATGGTGGATGAGCGTAATTCCATATTAATGCAACGGCTGACATCCCAGCTTGAAAGGCAAAATGATATTGCAACCGATCAAGTCGACAATATCTTGTTCTTGTCTATGTAGGTCTTAATAGCCCAATCTCATGACCATGAAGGCATGTTCCTCAACCTCCTCTTTCTGTGTCAGATTCTGCTAGTCAATTTCAGATTATTCCTTAATACCTGAAAACACACTCTGTGTGGATTAGATCTGTATGACATTATCCATGATTATGTTCATCTGTTTCATTGAGCAGATATAAACAAGCTGTAAGTGCTATGCACATTAATGGTTTATTCAATTAAATGGAGTGATTTCTGATGATCTTTTTTTTTATCAGATTCCGGTTGCAGTGGTGTAGTGACTACATGTGACCCTGGTAGGTGCTATGCATCATGCTTACTCTAGACTATGAAATTACCTCCTTTAGGTATCCCCTTGTTCACAAGCACAACCTCTTGCCCTTCCGGGATCCGACCACACCACACACATGATATTAATGCACAGTCTTGTCTATTTCTGTTTGTGCTCTGTGTATGAAATAAAGCTTTGTTATACCATTCTCACTGTGTCAGTGTGTTTTCAATGGTTGGGGTTTTGGTACATCCACACACATCACATTTGTGTCACATTCCATATCTGTAAACTATTGAGCCATAGTTACTATGCAATAGATGAATACCTATAATAATAATAATAATAACAATAATAAAACTAATATAATAATATAGGGTTAATACACAAGACAGGTCCAATTTGTGATACTGTGGAGTATCAACATTCCCCTGAAGGGTTGATAACAATATGAAAAGTAATAATTGAAATTGATTGATAGTAAAACAATATATGCGACTTCACCAAATGGGAATGGGTATACATCTTGGCACATGGCCACCAGCAATGGCGTGGGACTTTCAAGGATGGGCGTAGCAGAGATTATCCCTGAAGGAGGTGAGTTGGCTGTTGATCCACGTGCCTCTGCACAGCCTCCATGTGTGTATGCAGCCCTTCCTGATGGGTTAGAGTAGATTAGTGTGGTGTATGTTCCCCTGGTCCCCTTCTGAATTGCTAATTTGTGGTGGTGCAGGGGCTTGTGTAGCTCAATGATGCTATACCATGTACGGCCACTGTAGGTGGGCAGGTCATAGCAGAGATGTCAGAAAAATCACAGTCCACTGGAGAAGGAACAGGCAACCCACTCCAGTATGTTTTCCATGCAAACCTTGTGGATAAGCACAGACAGAGACATAAGAAAGTGTGCTGCAGTCCATAGGGTTACAGAGAGTTGGACACAACTGAGGGACTGAACAAGCAAATCTAAAATGTTCCCCTGATACTTGATATATGTCATGTGGCTGTGTAATGTTGCCACTAGTTGTTTTCCCAATGTAGATGTGATGAGTGAGATGTATATAAGATGATCTTTGTATTTTTAGGGTCCACATTAGAGCCTGTGTGAGTGAGAAAGGGATATTATGGCAACCATATATTTTTTTTTTTTTGTGTTGCAATTTAGTCAGGTAGTGTCTCTTTAATTGCTGCAGCCACACTTTTCATATTGGCATATGCATAACCATTCCAACATATGAAAAAATAAAATAAAAACATGTTAAGGCATATTTGTTAATTGGGGATGGTTGTGCAATTAATTCTAATGCCTTCCATTGCTTTCCCCATATTTTAAAGACCATTGGTGTGTTTGTATTGTCTTTTGCAGTTTTACAAACTAGTCTGTAAACCCTTTGCAGGTCCTATGTAGAACCCGTAAGATTCTGGCGGATGTTTGCAGTTTGCAGGTTTGAATCCGTTTATGGTCTTGAGGAATTGTAGCAATTGAATAGAAATTTGCGATTTTAGTGATTGTAACTCTTGCAGACCTGAAAGATCAAAGGCTTCAATGGACTATAAGTACCAGGTTTAACAACTGCAAGGATTTCAAGCCTGTAACACTTAGGACGTATATGGGTCGCCAAAAAAAACCAATTGAATAGCAAATTAGCTTATGGCCTCCTTTACGAGCTTTACTAACTTACAATTGTTCAATTTAATGAGGCTCATAGTCTAGAGGTTAACTGACTGACCTATGAAATGTAGGTTTGATTTTTTTAACAGCATTGGTGGCCACGGCCACTAGGTGGTTCTTCAATGTCTTATTAGTGTAAAGCTTATAACCTGCCACTACCCTAAACCTAACCCTTAAACCTAACCCTAACCCCAAAAACTAACTTTAAACTCTAACCCCTAAATCTAACACTAATCCTGACCCTAGGAAATTGTATAAAATCACGGCTGTGTCAGCAGAAAACAGGAAAGGTACTAAATCTTATATTGGTTACAAGTTAAAACAGAATATACATATGGTTGGTAAAAGAGCGATAGAAGCCCTCCACCGTACAGTTAATAAATAGTACTTCTGTGTTTACATTTGAATGTCTAAAACAAGTTATAAAACGTATTTCATGCCCAGAATTCTGAGATATACAGTTATTACACTGCACTCTGGGAAGCTGAGCCAGCACATGCAAATGTGCCCACAAAGACTTCGCTTTTGCAATCCATAACCATATTAAACATGGCAGCCCTTAAGCATATGCGCCCTTTCAAGGTACAATCCTAGCTTTGCTCAAAGCTGTTTTATGCAGCTATTTATTATATATATATATATATATATATATATATATATATATATATATATATATATATATATATTGTAAATGAGTGATATAAGAAAATATATGATGCTTTTAGAGTGAATACCATCAGAACTATATAATATGCCCAAGTACCGGTGCGGGTTAACATTTTTGTAGCCCCTAGGCTCTTAGTGCACTGCCGTTTTTTGCTTAGTGAATGCTTACATACATTACACACATACATCACACACAAACACGTCATCACACATACACATATATACATATCACACACATCACACACACACGCACACGTAGTGTGCACTGCCGTTTTTTGCTTAGTGAATGCTTACATACATCACACACATACATACATCACAGATATACATATCATACACACACATGTAGTGTGCACTGACGTTTTTTGCTTAGTGAATGCTAACATACATCACAAACATACATACACACATACATTTCACACAATCACACACACTCACATAGTGTACACTGACGTTTTTTGCTTAGTGAATCCTTACATACATCACACATCACATACACATGTATATCTCTCAGTACTGCTCAAGACTTCACAAAGAGAAGTTAATTCTCGAAAGCTTGTCAAAATAAGTGAATGTTTATCCAATAAAAAAACTATCACCATATACTGCAATACTCTGAATATTCAACTAGATTACTGGACATTCACGGCTAACTCACTCTTTATATAGGATAATGTGTATAGCTTAGCTCAGGTAATTTTAGTTTGTAAGCTATTAAAATCATTTTAACATGTATGTTGTTATTCAAAAAAAATAGTTTTTTAAAATGTTGGAATTCTTGTTACATTGCTCTGGATAATTTTATCAGCAGGTTAGAACAAAGAAAGCCTTGTCCCAAGCATGATCCATTCAAGCTTAGCTAGGAAATAACTGGACACGACTACTGAGTGGGAGAAACACGGGCCACAGCTTTATTAGATTACATAACAAAATTACCAATACCATATATACCATAATAACATATTCAGGGGGAGGAGCCCGGCCACGGACAGTGACCTCACGCCTTGGGCTCGTGCCCAGGGCCCCCAATTCTTATACTAAGTACGCCTGTGAGGTATGGCCCCTTAGATTGTAAGTTTGCAAGCTTTCAATTGTGTGTCCGTGTCTTGGAAACAAGCACTATGTGCATTTGATTATATGCTCAAAAACAGGGCCCTCCATTCTTTATAAAGTGTTAAGTTTGTTTTTTGCCATGTACTAAACCCCTGTACAGCGCTACGGAATATGTTGGCGCAATATAAAAAAAGACGATAATAATAATAAATATGGAAACGCCCACTTAGGCCAGTAGGCCTCCCGCCTACACATAAATTAGAATAAACATTGAACATTGAATAAGGCCTCTCTCTCCAACATGTAAAACCATTTTTTTTTTTTTTTTTTTTATACAGTCATATTTACAACATAATTCCAACCACTACAACATAGTTAAGACAAAGCCAAATAACAGGGTGGGACGGTGGGATTCCCAATGGCGGCCGTGCTGCTACTGACTCGAATCGCTTGAAACGAGCGCAAGTCCCGTCCCCGACGGAACTAGCCAATCCCGACGCCTAGCATGCTCCGCTGGGTCACGCGACACTGCGTGCTGACCTAGGGAGCCTGAGCAGCCTTCGCATCGGGTATGACCCAATCATGAACCATTCAGGCTTAGCTAGGAAATAACTGGACACGACTACTGAGTGGGAGAAACACGGGCCACAGCTTTATTAGATTACATAACAAAATTACCAATACCATAAATACCGTATTAACATATTCAGGGGGAGGAGCCCGGCCACGGACAATGACCTTACGCCTTGGGCACGTGCCCAGAGTCACCAATGCTTATTCTAAGCACGCCCGTGAGGTAGGGCAACGCCCACTTAGGCTAGTGGGCCGGGCAATTCTCCTCCCGCCACAAAGCAAGCAAGGGACCGCTCCTGAGGCTGCGATCCCCCCGCGCTGGCAATTAAAGCTAAGGTCCGCAAGACGCCCTCCCTAAACTCCAACATGAGAAGCTCTAGGCCGATTTCGGTTAAATGCACCTTATCTACGCCGAAGAAATAGGTCGCATTGGGTGTATCGAACTCCTTGTACAGAATGGCAACGAAACCCAGCTTCCTCACAAAGCTCGACATCTGCTTATCGATCTTCTGCCGGGCATTGTCCAGCACGGCGGGATCCCTGGTGTTCCTCCAATACTGCCTCTTAATCATTTCTGACCACATGACGAATACGCCAGGAAAATTCTTAACCCAACTTTCAACTTTGCGTTTCATCTCATTCAACATCCGTCGCGTGGGGACTACCCCCAAATCATGGATGAGCAATAAACTGGGCTGTACGTATCGATGGGCATATGTGTCCACTCAGTCCACTCACTTGAGACTACCGCAGGCCTCGAATCTCAAGCCACTGCACGTGCAAGTCCGTGACAGGAAAACCCAGTTGTACCTTATTCTCAGTAAGTGTGGCTAACCTATAGGCCCAGTACATGTATGAGTGGCCCACGATCCATAGTTGCTTCTTTTCTCCTGAAAGCAGAGAAGAATGTCCGTTAGACCACTGCCGCGGGCCGTACATAAGACTTAAAACTTTGTGATTCCCATCTCCCAATTCGCTTCACCGCTGCGTCCGGCAGACCTAACCTCGCCGCTTCCGTCGCAGCCCCGATTCGGAAGGAGTGCGTACCGTATTCCAACTGATTGAAACCCAACCTTTGCAAAGCTGCCTTAAGCACCTTCTCAAGTTGATAACGGGATAACACTGTACCATCGGCATGAACCAGCAGCGAACACGCCCCACAGGTCGCTTAAGGCACTCCTCCAAGCACACATAGGGGCAACACTCCGTGACGACTCTGTGCAGTACCACCTCTTTACCTTTACCAGTCTGGTCCGTTTTTCACCTTCGCAACCACATAATCACCATGTCTTCCCTAAGACAGGTATCCACCAATTACAAACCCCCCGAACCGTGTCTGTTTTTCATGACCAACTCCCCTATTCTAAACGGTCCGAAGAACACCAGGGAAAAAGCCGTACAGAAAAGCAGAGATTCAAACTGGGACCTGCAAGTTACCGCCAACACCTGCGCCAACCGCAGCAACGGGGAAAAAAGTGATTGGATGTCTACAGTCCTGCCTGCGATCACCATTAAACATGCCTCGTACGACCTTTCGTACCACTAAATCCTTTGTGAGGTCCCTTTGCCCAGCAAGCTTAAACATAAGAGCCAGGGCCGTGACCTGACGCCCGACTGCAGCTTTTGAATTGCCTAACTCGCCGCACTGCAAGAGAAACCAAAGTAAGATCCCGAGCAGGGGCGGCCCGTCAGGGCAAATGCCCCCCCAAATATTTTCGTGACCCTGCAATAAAAAAACACAATAATTTATTAGTAATAACCCAAAAACAATTAAATATAATGTGTACATCATCATTCAAGTGTTAATACAGTAATAAATGAAGCAAACTATTCCCACTGTCACTTTAAGATAACCCCTTGGGCTGTGTGTATATATTAACTAATGCTGCTGTGTATCTATTGTAGCCCCCTGCATCCCTGTGTGATCATATTACACTAGTAAAGTACACTAACCTTTAGACTCTTCTCTTCAATGAGGCCTGGCCTGGCCCCCTGACCGTTAATGCATTCCGCCCACCAGCACAGTGACGATATGCATGGGCGGTCATAAATGTATCAATTTAATGACTGACAGTCTTCCATCATTAACCAATCAATGATGGAAGGCTGTACAGTTGTCAAGAGAACAATGTAAACCCACCCAGACCGTTAGCTCCGAGCGCCCGCCAGCTAATAGGGCCTCGAGTTTACTTTTTGATTGACATCTACAGTCAATAAAACCACCAGTTGCCTGTCCCTTCCCCCTTTCTGTTTCCTGACCGTGGTCACACTGAGACTGAGAGACCTCCCTGGCTGAAACTACTCATATCTGCTCTGCCCAACCTAACAGTAAGTCTACCTGCCTGGCACCTGCCCTGCCCCTGGCCAAACCAACCCCTAGTGCCCCTAATAAAAGGTAGGGTCCCCCCAGTTGCCCCACTATGCCTGCCTGGCCTGCCACCTACCCAGCCACCCACCAACTTACCTACCACCGACGACCGACTTAGGCCTGCAATGCCTGGTGCCACCCCCAGCCATCACCCCCATGTGGCCTGTGCCACCCCCGATCACCCCGATGTGGCCTGCCCTATGCTATGCCACCGCCCGATTACCCCGGTGATGGGGGTAATCGGGCGGTGAGCGGGGTTGCACAGGCCACATGGGGGTGGATGATCACCCCCATGAGGCCTGTGCCACCCCTGATCATGGCCTCCATGTGGCCTACGCGGGCCACTGACCGACCGATGGCCGCGTGAGCGTGACCGACCCCACCCTGATCCAACTACCAACCCCCCCCCCCCTATTTTTATTCCATTTTTAGAAGTAACAGGCACATGCATGTGCCTGTCACTTTTAAAGATAAAATAAAAATAAGGTAAGGGAAAAACAATAATAAAAATACAGTAAAAACAGCACACATACTAAACAAACAATAATACAAATAAAGTAAACAGCACATACATACTAAACAAACAATAATAAAAATAAAATAAACAACATCACATACTTACCTGTCAAATTGACCCCTCCAGCGTTGGCCTTCTGCCCTCAGTGACCTGGATAGTCATAATAATCCAATGTTGATTGAAGCCCATGTCATAAAATCCAATGTTGATTGAAGCCCATGTCAAATAAATAATCCAATGTTGATTGAAGCCCATGTCACAGTCAAATAAATAATCCAATCTTGATTGAAGCCACTGGTCAAATAAATAATCCAATCTTGATTGAAGCCATTGTCAAAAAATAATCCAATCTTGATTGAAGCCATTGTCCATCCATTCTGGCCCATTGAAAGAGGCCTCCACCAAAAAAAACCCGACGCTCTAAAAAAAAAAAAAAAAAAAACTAACAGAGCTCCTCCTACAAGGAGCTCCACCCGCGATTAATTGTTTTTTTCCCACGCTCTGCCTTATATACTAATTTTTGAAGGACTCTGGCTGAAATTTTTTATTGACATCGATTTCAACCAATGAGAGTCTTTAAAAAATTAGCAAATCAGCAAGCAGGTATGGAAGCCTGCAAGGGAAAAAAAGGTTAGTGTGAACTTGTTTGACCCTGTATGTATTATACATATTACAGGGCTTTTTATGTGATATACATGTTACAGGATAATATCCTGTAACATGTATAGCAAATAAATAGCACTATAATTTGTATAAAAAATAATGTCTAATAGAAATACATGAACAATATAATAAAATAAGTAATAAAGTACATCAATTAATCAAATAATAAATATGAATTAATATATATTTTTTTATGTATATGTTTATGTATATTTATGTATATTTTTTATGTGTGTGTGTGTGATATATATATATATATATATATATATATATTTATATATATATATATATATATATATATATATAGATATATATATTTATATATATATATATATATATATAGATATATTTATATATATATATATATATATATATATATTTATATATATTGATTGATATATATATATATTTATATATATATATATATATATATATATTGATTGATTGATAGATATATTGATTGATATATATATATATATATTGAGATATACATATATATATATATATATATATATATATATATATATATTGATTGATTTATATATTGATTATTGATTGATATATATATATATATATATATATATATTGATTGATTTATATATTGATTGATATATATATATATATATATATATATATATATATATATTGAGATATATTGATATCAATTGATATATATATATATTTTTTTTTTTTTTTTTTCATGTACAGTTTGTGCCTACATGGTCCCACTTTGTTATTTAGGGTTTTTAAGGTGCGGTTGGGGCCTATATGGTCCCAATTTGTTATTTAGGGTTTTTAAGGTGCGGTTGGGGCCTATATGGTCCCAATTTGTTATTTAGGGTTTTTAAGGTGCGTTTGGGGCCTATATGGTCCCACTTTGTTATTTAGAGTTTTTAAGGTGCGGTTGGGGCCTATATGGTCCCAATTTGTTATTTAGGGTTTTTAAGGTGCGGTTGGGGCCTATATGGTCCCAATTTGTTATTTAGGGTTTTTAAGGTGCGGTTGGGGCCTATATGGTCCCACTTTGTTATTTAGGGTTTTTAAGGTGCGGTTGGGGCCTATATGGTCCCAATTTGTTATTTAGGGTTTTTAAGGTGCTGTTGGGGCCTATATGGTCCCACTTTGTTATTTAGGGTTTTTAAGGTGCGGTTGGGGCCTATATGGTCCCAATTTGTTATTTAGGGTTTTTAAGGTGCGGTTGGGGCCTATATGGTCACACTTGGTCTTTTAAGGTTTTAAAAGTTAAGGTTTGGGTCTTGAACGTTCTAATGTTTTTTTTCTTATTTTCTATCACTTCCCAGGTGCAAACTATCTGTGGAAGCAGATTTGTTTGGACTCGTTGGTTGACTTACTGGACGTGAATACCCTGAGAAGGAGAGTCAACTGTAGGTGAGTATATGGTCACACTTGGAATTTTAAGGTTTTTAAGGTGCGGTTGGGGCCTATATGGTCCCAATTTGTTATTTAGGGTTTTTAAGGTGCGGTTGGGGCCTATATGGTCCCACTTTGTTATTTAGGGTTTTTAAGGTGCGGTTGGGGCCTATATGGTCCCAATTTGTTATTTAGGGTTTTTAAGGTGCGGTTGGGGCCTATATGGTCACACTTGGTCTTTTAAGGTTTTAAAAGTTAAGGTTTGGGTCTTGAACGTTCTAATGTTTTTTTTCTTATTTTCTATCACTTCCCAGGTGCAAACTATCTGTGGAAGCAGATTTGTTTGGACTCGTTGGTTGACTTACTGGAGGGGAATACCCTGAGAAGGAGAGTCAACTGTAGGTGAGTATATGGTCACACTTGGAATTTTAAGGTTTTTAAGGTGCGGTTGGGGCCTATATGGTCACACTTGGTCTTTTAAGGTTTTAAAAGTTAAGGTTTGGGTCTTGAACGTTCTAATGTTTTTTTTGTTGTTTTCTATCACTTCCCAGGTGCAAACTATCTGTGGAAGCAGATTTGTTTGGACTCGTTGGTTGACTTACTGGAGGGGAATACCCTGAGAAGGAGAGTCAACTGTAGGTGAGTATATGGTCACACTTGGAATTTTAAGGTTTTTAAGGTGCGGTTGGGGCCTATATGGTCACACTTGGTCTTTTAAGGTTTTAAAAGTTAAGGTTTGGGTCTTGAACGTTCTAATGTTTTTTGTTGTTGTTTTCTATCACTTCCCAGGTGCAAACTATCTGTGGAAGCAGATTTGTTTGGACTCGTTGGTTGTCTTACTGGACGTGAATACCCCGAGAAGGAGAGTCAACTGTAGGTGAGTATATGGTCACACTTGGAATTTTAAGGTTTTTAAGGTGCGGTTGGGGCCTATATGGTCACACTTGGTCTTTTAAGGTTTTAAAAGTTAAGGTTTGGGTCTTGAACGTTCTAATGTTTTTTTTGTTGTTTTCTATCACTTCCCAGGTGCAAACTATCTGTGGAAGCAGATTTGTTTGGACTCGTTGGTTGACTTACTGGACGTGAATACCCCGAGAAGGAGAGTCAACTGTTGGTGAGTATCATTGCTTTTAATTTTCTGTCCATGCGTATAGGTGCAAATTTGATGTTGATGTAGTCTTGTCACATGAGGGTTTGCAATCTGTAATGTATACCAATGAATTCAACACACTGTTATTTTAAAGTAATTTTGTGACATATTATAAATTAATATACCGTGATCTCTTTCTTCTATTGGTATCAGAAATGAATACTATTGACTCTCTACTTGTGAAGCCTTTCGGCACCCTAACCTATGAGGAGAAGGTGGAAGTAAAACAGTTAGGACCTGACCAACCAGAGATAAATCTGCAGCAAATCGCAAGAGATAGAGGGAAGCAATATATCCGTACTTTCAATACTGAATGGTACAAGAAGAACGACTGGCTTTGTGGAAGCGTTTCTAGGAAGTCCTTATATTGTTTCCCATGCATCCTATTTGGTGGTGACGCTGCTTGGACCAAAACTGGAGTGACTGACGTCAAACATCTAGCTGATAAATTGGCGAAACACAAAAGTTCTAAAGCTCACTTGGATAACAGGATCAAGTTTGAGATGCTTGGACAGGCGAACATTGCAGTTCAACTGGACCAAGGATACCAAGTCAGTATTCAAAAACACAACAAAGAAGTGGCTAAGAACCAGCACATCCTTTCCAAGATAATTGATTGTGTTCGCTTTTGTGGCGCTTTTGAACTGGCATTAAGAGGACACGACGAGAGTGAAACATCGCTAAATCCAGGAGTGTTTCGAGGCCTGGTGGATTTGGTTACCAGTATCGATAGTGCAATGGAACAGCATTTGAAGACTGCAACTGTGTTTAAGGGCACGTCCAAAACCGTGCAGAATGAGCTACTGGACTGCATGCATGAAGTTATTAAGGAAGTGATTCACCAAGAGCTTAAGGAAGCCCAGTTTGTGGCAATCCAAGCGGATGAAACAACCGATATTTCCGCTAGGACACAGTGCGTTGTAGTCTATCGCTACATTGACAAGAAGCATCAAGTGGTGGAAAGATTTGATGGCTTCACGGAAATGAAATCAATGGATGCAGACTCGATTGCTGCTGTTGTGCTGGAAAGTCTGAATACTATTCTCCCAGAGCCAGAAGACAAGAAGAAACTCATAGCTCAAAGCTACGATGGTGCCAGTGTGATGCGTGGAGATCAAGGAGGAGTTTAAAGAAAAACAAAAGACGTGTACCCGAACGCACACTACGTCCATTGCTATGCTCACCAACTGAACCTAATAATGGAGAAAGCAGTTTCAAGGATTGGAAGAGTTCGAGTTTTTTTTTCCAACATAGGCGGCATACCATCTTTTTTTTCACACTCTCCAAAAAGGACTGGAGTTCTGGATGAGGTAGTTGGTAGAAGACTTCCAAGAGGTGCAACGACACGATGGAACTTCAACGTTAGGACTGTGAATGTCATCTACGAGAATAGAGATGCGCTACTTGAGTGTTTCCAGACAATTGAAGCATGTCTAAACTTTGATCCAACATCTATACGTGAAGCCGCCGGTTTCATTGGAATGCTGGAAGACAGGGAGTTCCTTTACTTCCTTAAATTATTTCATTTAATAATGCCACATGTTGACATCCTCTATAGTCAGCTTCAGAAGCGAGACACGGATACTGTTTATATCAAAAAAGTCACAGAAGACTTTGTCGCCAGCATCCAGAAAATCCGTAATTCTGTTGACGAGATAGAAGCAAGTTTGTCGAGCGATGTAACAGTCCACAGATGGAGTGCGGAGATCTCAACCTTGAGACAACTTTCAAGAGAGGTATGTGACATAGTGGTGGTTCATGCAAAAGAACGTTTTTCATTTTCAAATCACCTAGTCAGTGCCAAACTTGTTCAGAGTGACTTGTATAAAACCCATGACACTTGCTTTCCAACCCAAGCTCTGGAAGACACCGTGCAAGCATATCCAATACTGAAGAAGGAACAATTACGCACTGAGCTGTCACTTCTGTATGGGAAGACAGATTTTCATGCTTGTACAAGTGCTGTTGCTCTGCACAAACTTTTACATCAATTTAATCTGCAGAATGATTTCACAGAGACAGTGAAATTATTAAGAATCCTGATTACAACACCGATGACCACTGCAGAATCAGAAAGATGCTTCTCCACATTGAAGAGGATAAAAACCTTTTTAAGAAGCACCATGTCCCTGGAGCGGTTGAATGCATTGGTGATGCTCTCAATGGAAAAGCAACTGATTTCCGAGATCCCAGACTTCAATGAAAAAAACATTGAGAAGTTTTGTTCTTTGAAAGATCGCCGTCCAAAATTTAAATACAAGTGATTGAAGCAAAGAAGAATGCATACCCCCAGGGTGTGCAAAGATATACTGCGTTAAGCAGCACCACCTCACTACCAAACATAACTAGTGGTAAGTAAAGTATGAACGGTGTGTGGGTGTGCATATGGAAGGAGCTATGAAAGGTGTGTGCATGGTCAGTAACAATTGTTGAAGCCTCGGCGTGGTTTGAAGGAATTGGAGGCACTTCCAAGGGTAGCTGTCACTTGTGTACGGGAAGCCAGAATTTCATGTCTGTACAAGTGCTGTTGCTCTGCACCAACTTTACCATCAATTTAATCTGCATAATTTCACAGAGAGAGTGAAGCTATAAGGAATCCTGCTTACAACACCAAAGACTACTAAAGAACCAGAAAGATGCTTCTCCACATTGAAGAGGATAAAAAGGTATTTAAGAAGCACCATGGCCCTGGAGCGGTTGAATGCATTGGTTTGAAGGAATTGGAGGCACCTTCAAGGGTACGTAAAGTTCTCAGAAATGGCACCACCGAACTACCAAAAATAACTAGTGGTAAGTAAAGTATGAATGGTGTGTGGGTGTGCATATGGAAGGAGATATGAAAGGTGTGTGAATGGTCAGTAACAATTGTTGAAGCCTTGGCGTGGCGTTACTGCTCATATGGTTATCCATATGCTTATTCATAGTGTTTGTTTGACATTGATTATTGTGTTGTCTAAACAGAAGTGAAATGTTGTTGTTTTCTTGAATCCCAAGATCCACTGGTTTGGGCCTATACAGTGCTGATTGGTCTTCTAAGGTATGTTTGGGGCCTATGGTCATACTTGGTCTTCTAAGGTATGTTTGGGGCCTATGGTCACACTTGGTCTTCTAAGGTATGTTTGGGGCCTATGGTCACACTTGGTCTTCTAAGGTATGTTTGGGGCCTATATAGTTCCACTTGGTCTTCTAAGGTATGTTTGGGGCCTATGGTCACACTTGGTCTTCTAAGGTATGTTTGGGGCCTATATGGTCACACTTGGTCTTCTAAGGTATGTTTGGGGCCTATGGTCACACTTGGTCTTCTAAGGTATGTTTGGGGCCTATATAGTTCCACTTGGTCTTCTAAGGTATGTTTGGGGCCTATATAGTTCCACTTGGTCTTCTAAGGTATGTTTGGGGCCTATGGTCACACTTGGTCTTCTAAGGTATGTTTGGGGCCTATATGGTCACACTTGGTCTACTAAGGTATGTTTGGGGCCTATATGGTTCCACTTGGTCTTTTAATGTTTTTTAAGTATGGTTTTGTTCTTGAATGGTCTGATTGATTTGCTTGTTTTCTTTCAACCCCAGGTGCAAACCCTATGTGGCTGCAGATTTTTTTCTACTCGTTGGTCAACTTACTGAAAGTGAATACCCTGAGAAGTAGAGCCGACTAATGATAGGTGTCACTCCTTAAATTTTTCTGTTAATGCGTATAGGTGCAATTATGATATTGCTGTAGTTTTGTCACATGAGTTTTTTCAATCTATATTGTATACCAATGAATTTAACACATTGTTACTTTACTTCTTGACATTTCTGCATTGCTGATCATGTATTTCAATGGGTTTTACAAGTATAAGGTCATTGGGCGGGGCTTATAAAGGTCATTATGATGTCAGGGGAGGAGTTATAAAATGGGTGTAGTTTGAAAAAGGGGAGTGGCTATGTTTCACCCTGGCGCCCCTCCAACTTGAAAAGTCACCAGCCGCCACTGATCCCGAGTGATTTTTCTTCCGACGTGACCCCCCCAGCCACCGTGGCCAAATCGTTCCACTTCTCTTCTGTACACGGCCCAGCGTCGCTGTCTCATAAGTCTTGACGCCGCTGTGAGGCTGTTCACTGCCTGCACTACCGCCATGTTGTCATGGCACTCGAGACCTTAGTGAAATGGTGAGCATGCGTAATGCCTGCCATTGCCAGCGACATTCGCCTGCAAGATATCCTCCCCATGGGAATAATTTTGCAGGCGATTGTAACCACCGTAGCGACACCCTACTGGCCCCTTCCAGAGTGCCTAGCTCCACTTGCATGTGGGACACCTTTTCAAGCGGAAGACTGCATTCCATTTTACTGGAATCAATCTGAATCCCCAGGAATTCAACTCTGTTTTTTTTGTGGACCAACGGCACTCCAAATTTTTGGGGTGTTCTGGTGAACACCTCCAGAATGAAACCACACGCATCCTGTAATGCCGGACCGACATACAAAAATCATCCAGATAGCGCGTTATGCTCCGATGCTACCCAATGGAGGAAGGTGCGAAATGCTTCAAAATAGGCGCATGATATGGAGCAGCCCATCGGTAAGCATAGGTCGACGAACCGGAGCTCTGGGGTGGCAGATCAGCTAACCTGCACTCGGTCTATGAGTTTCCGGGGGTAGCAGTGAGCAAAATCCAAGCCGAGATTCATTTTGGCAGAATGGCGGGTCAATTCGTGGTCTCTCCCATACGGGAGCTGGTCATCGCCCTTTTTGGCATAATTCCCAAGAAGGAAAAGGGAAAGTTCAGGTTGATCAGCACCGTCAATGAAGCAACCCAAGAGCCGGTGGCTCAGAGGGTGAACCGGCAGTAAACAAAACGCTGATTCAATGTCCACCTTGGCCAAGAGGGCCTCAGGACCCGCATAATGCATCATCTCGTCAGCCTGATCGAACGACGCATAGGATACGGCCGCCTGATCTTTTGCGATACCGTCGTTGACCGACTTCCCTCTGGGATGGGACAGTTGCTGGATCAACCTGAACTTTCCCTTTTCCTTCATGGGAATAATGCCGAGAGGGGAGATGACCAGCTCCAATATGGGACGGACCACGAAGGGACCCGCCATTCTGCCCAAACGAATCTTGGCTTGGATTTTGCTCACAGCTACCCCCGGAAACTCATAGACAGAGTGCAGGTTAGCTGACCTGCCACCCCGGAGCCCAAATCCGCATGTGATGCAGAACCCTTCTCGGAAACCAGTTTCCAAGAGGTAAGCCGCATCCCTGTGGCCCGGCTATCTACAGTAGCGTTTTAGCCACGGTAGCATTGCGGGAAGGAATATGGGTGTCCTGCCCCTTGCAAGGGGGCTCGCCTGATCTGCCTCCGTCCTTGGGTCTACCGCATCGAGCAAGAGGATAGACTCCGCCGTAATTGGAACAAGCGTGCTTGAACCTGCAATTGGTCGCCCACTAACACACACCTTCGTTGTAGGCGTAACAGGTCTTGAAACCTGCTGAGGCTGCGGAGGTGGGGCCCTTGAGCAGCCTCTGCATCAGGCAATAGACACCTATTGAGAATATTTCTAGGTGAAGTTTGTGATGAATACAGGTAGATTCCCTTTTCACCTTCTATGCATATCATTGTGTTGGAACAGAAAAGAGAGAAAGCAACTTAAAATTTTTATTTTGTTGTAGGGGAAACTTATTATTCAGATCCTAAGTACATTAGGTCAGGACATGTCAATTCCAGGCATGTGCTGTGTTCCAGTGTGATGCCAGATCTGTAGGAAAGTCAGTGAGCACCAGATGGCACTAAGTCCCCATATTTGTGCCCGGACACGTGCATATAAACAAGACTGAAATTCTAGAATTATTATTATTATTATTATTACTAGGAAATTTCCCGTCCAAAATAACAGGAATAAAATTGTAAATCTGAGCACCTTCAGAGCTTATCGTAAGCCCCGCGCTGAGCGCCTTCGGCATGCATTGCGTGGTACGCAATGAGCACCTTCAGCGCTCATTGCAAAACCTCTCCCCCGTGTACTTCAACTTTCCTGCTTTGCAATGATCACCTTCGGCGCTCATCGCAAGCGCCACGATAAGGGTTAGGTTAAGTGTTACTGCCTTGGGTTAAGTGTTACTGCCTTGGGTTGAGTGTTACTGCCTTGGGTTTAATGTTACTGGCTTGCATTAAGTGTTACTGCCTTAGGGCTGTTTTTACTGCTTTCGGCCTCATTTTCATCCTGTTACATTATATCAGCCACCATTTTCTTCTCGCTTTTTGATCGTGAAAAAAATTCAATATGTCTCAAATTCACTTGCAGCCTCACTCACAGGCTCCCTGGCTCTCCCCCTGTGCTGTGTGTGAGTATGTAAGTGAATTTGAGGCATAATTGTGTTTTTTTGGTTGCGTTGTTCGGGCGTTTTACATGCTTTGGTCCTAAGTCCTACATTTTTTTTAATAACATTCAACTAATAAAGCATTTTTATTACCTACAGTTTTAATTTCTACCATAATTGAAACCTCCCCTTGTGCCCTTTTAAAGCACAGGGGAGGTTGATGTTATAGAAAGTGCAGATGCCCAGGACTGTATTAATTACATAATCAAAGTTTGTTTTAATTATTATTATTTTAAATTTCCATTTAAAAAAACACATGATTATCTATTTTAGTTCTTCAAAAGAGCACATGATATGGTACTTCAATGGTTATTTAACTTTTTGTTGCGTTGTTCAGTCGTTTCCAACTCTTTGTGACCCCATGGACTGTAACACACCATGCACATCTTTATGTCCATGGTCATGCTGATCCACTTTTTCATAGCAGATATACTGGAGTGGATTGCCAGTTCCTTCTCCAGTGAACCATAGCATACAGCACCTGGTATTCCTAGGTTGTCTCCCATCCAAGTACTGACCAGACCCGACCTCTTGGTTCCCTGACTGGTATCAAACCCAGGTTGCATCGGTAAAAAAGAAGTTGGAAGGCAGGAGATAAAAGTGCTTCTCTCATGAGCCACTTAAATTATACGGCAAATAGTTTTATTAGAAAAATACTTGGAATGGCCTTTTATTTCGATCTAGCAAAACTTCCGGAAATAAGGTGAAACTACAGACTTTTCTTCACATCATCAGCCCACAAATCATTAATGAGTGTGTGTGGGTTATATAGAGGTCTACAGATAGGCAAATTGAACTCAATGCATTCACTAATCAAATAACTGCTGCAATGAGTGTTTTTACAGCCTTCCCTGTATTCTCTAAGGGCCTCATTCAATTGCAATTTGGACAATTGAATAGGGCTCTAAATACGCACATAGCATTCTTTTTTTTAAAGAAGTTTTTAGTCATTGAAAACCTTGCTTTTGGATAGATGTTTACTAGCTAAAAACTTCTTTAAAAAAAATATGTTATGTGTTTATTTAGAGCCCTAAATGCAATTGAATGAGGGCCTAAGTTGGGAATAATCAGTTATTTTCTACAAAATTCACAAAGATCCAAATGTGTGTGTATTACGTCAGTGTCCACAATCCATAATTTGTTATTAAGGCATTCACAAATAGCTTAAAATAATGGAAATTAAAAGAGCACAGGAAGGAAGTTTATATTGTAAAGGATACCAGGAACCAGGGGAGGAACTACTGCCGATGCACCCGCTGCACCCCAGAGCTGACAAACTTTTTTTTAAATAAAAATATATATTTTTTTATTGCCCCTGGTGGCTCCCAAGCCCCACGCATCCCACCAAATCCCACACACTCCCTGGGCACCCTCTGCCTCACCAGTGTCCATGCTTCTGTGCCTCTAGCATGACTTATGTCTCGGCAGGGAATGCTGAATGATGTCACACCACATGACATCATTCGGGATTCCCTGCCGCGACCATAAGATGTTTGTTTCTATTCATAATCTGCACCATGATGAGTAATAATGAAAGACAAGAGGTAAAACATTTCATATACACGTGTTGTTATCTATGAAACATATTGATCTTTGTTAAAGAAAATGAAAAGAGCACACCTCTAGCACTCAGTGACCTAATTTTATCTTGACAGAATACAGAGCTTTGGGTAACTTTTATTCATTAAACAAAAAATGAAATTGTATATAACAATACAAGAAAAGATAAAATAATCTCTGTGTAGGTACATTTAATAATATCCCTTGCTGCTGTTTGCCACACAGGGCAATTTACAAGAGAGAAATAAGAAAAATGATTGCTAAGTTGAGAAAGCTTTGTGGTTAACCACGGACCGTATTATTATACAGCAAATGTATACTGTGATGATCGGTGCTACAAATGTTGAAAAGATTCATTGTATTTTAGCATGAAGCTTAGGGGACTTAGCCCAGTATGATGGGTCAGACCTGCTCTTTCAAACAGGTTGCAGCTGACTGCAGCTCCATTCATATTCCTGCCAGTAGAAGGCGCTCCAGAGTTAAAAGTAGGTTGAGCTCTCAGTTCCAATGTAAGATTAGTATGTTTTTACCAAGGTCTACAAGTTTCTGTGATATAAGCTCAAGGTCCACATTCCATTAGTCCCCCAAATACACACAGATATGTTTAATATAATTGCATTCAAATGCAGACAGATTAAGGACACAATCTTATCGGTTAATAAGCATATTAAATGAGGCATCCAATGCTTATACGAAAAGAGCTGGAGGACCAGATTCTACCTCCATTCCCAAATTACTACTTTCCATAGCTAGGCCCAGGCCTAGGGCAGCACATTTTCAGGGGGAGCAGGCTGCCTGAAGATTCATTAAAATATGTTATACGTGCACAGAAATGTCTTGACCCTGGCAAGATCCAATGGGCTTTAGAATAAATAAACACACTGAAACAGCATTTCTTGGGAAAATTATGGGCCACAGCTTTATTAAAGCAACCATAAACCAATAACCAATTAACATAATTAACATTGTTAAATCACAGCTCAAATAAAATCCTGGAGGAGGAGCCCGCGCCCAGAGCCTCCCAGTGCTTTCCTAAGCACGCCCGTGAGGCAGGGCAACGCCCACTTAAGCCCGTGGGCCGGGTGCGTCACCTCCCGCCACAGAGCAGGCGATGGATAACTCCTGAGGCTGTGATCCCCCCTCTTGCTCTCTTAATAAAGCCAAGGCCCGGCTAGCCCCATCCTTAAGCTCCAGGATAAACAGCTCTAATCCTATCTCCGTTAGATGGACCTTATCAGGGCGAAAGAAGTCATCGGCGCCTACGCCTTCGAATTCTTGGTGTCTAATGGTAATGAAACCCAAACTCCTTACAAAACTGTCCATCTGCTTGTTTATCTTTTGCCTTGCTCTATCCACCGAAACCGGATCCCTTGCGTTCCGCCAAGATCTCCTTTTGATCATTTCGGACCACACTATGAACAAACCTGGGAACCGTTCTAGCCAACACTTCACATCCCTTTTCATCTCTTTCAGCATTTTTCTCATAGGCATTACCCCCAAATCGTTGCCCCCGGCATGTCAAATTAAAATGTGTGGGCTACCGTGATGCTGAGCATTGCTCTCCAACAGGCCATTCATCTGTGTCCATCTCAAGCCGCGAAACCCGAACCATCTTACTTGCATGCTTGTCTCCAGAAAGCCCAGTTGGACCTTGTCGCCAGTGACTGCGGCTAACCGGTGAGCCCTATACATGTAGGAATGGCCGACGATCCACAGCTGTTTAACTTCTGCAACACATAAAACAAATTCCAATTAGACAACCCTTTCTGGCCGTATGTATGACCTAAAATGATGCGACTCCCATCTCCCAATCCTTTTAACCATACTCTCGGGGAGACCTAGCCTTGCCGCCTCCGTATCGGCTCCGATCCAAAACGAATGAGTGCCGAAGTCCGCCGGGTCCAAGCCTAACTGCCGTAAGGACTTCTTCAGCATCCTTTCGAATTGAAATCGTGACAAGGCCTGGCCATTGGCATGCAATAGCAGTGTGCCTGGCCCCAGCGCCTTTTTGCCAAGTACAACCTCACACTTGCCTGGGGGCAACACTCCGTTCCAGTTTTATATATGACCACTTCCCTTCCTTTTCCGGCCTGATCCATTTTTGACCTCCTCAGCCATACCAACACTTTGTCACCTTCCAGACAGATGTCCTCCGCCAGCAGCCCCCCCGAACCATGCCTGTTTTCTGAGACCGATTCCCCAATCCTGAAAGCACCAAAGAACGCTAAGGAAAAGGCTGTACGGAAAAGCAGGGATTCGAAGGAGTCCCTGCATAGCACACCCATCGCCTCCCCCAGGCGTAGTAACAGGGAGAAAGTGATCGGGCGCCTCCTATCCGTCCGGTGCTTCCCTTTGAACATGCCTTTTACCACCCGGCAAACCACAAACTCCTTTGTTAGGTCCTTACGTCCTGCCAACCTGAACATAAATGCTAGGGCCGTCAACTGCCCTGGAAGCACCTCTCTCTGCGCTCCGAAGCAAAAACCACAGCAGAATTCCTATGGCTTTCTCTTCTGAACCCTCGCCACCGGCCTCCTCAACCATGTCGCTCCACATGTTGCACACCTTCCTGTAGGCCACCCACGTCTTTGGCGCTACCGACTGCCTGATGTAACCAGCTACCGTACAACTCCAAGCTCCCAGAGTTCTGAAGGTATGTCCTCTCCTTGATCCTTCGCCGCCGGTGCCAGTGTGCGAAACCGGGTTCCCTGTAACCGAGAAAGGGCATCAACCATCCCTACGTTAAGGCCAGTAATACACTCCGCCCTCACCCAGATATTAGCCCGCAGGCAACAAAGAACCAAGTGCCGTATCAACGGCCCAGATGCAGCCGTCAGGCTATTAACTACCCGGACCGTTTTCGGGCTGCCTGATTGAAAAAGGACATGCCAGTTCATGAAGCCCCTGCCCCACAGATGAACCCCCGTGGTGATGGCGAACGTCTCCAGAACCGTAGGATCTTCTGTAAGCCTTCCTCTAAAATAGGCTCCCATTCCAACCACACTTGAACCCGCATAGAGGTCTAGCTGCCCATTCGTCACCCTGCTCGGCTGGATCAGGGTGCTCCCATTGAAGTTCCAAAGAAACGCCGTCCACACTGGTGCATCTTCCCTCATGGCCACGGACACCTTTATAAAATGATGTGGCTGAGATATCCCGGCTGTAGCCAACGACATTCTTCTGCTGAATATACGGCCCATGGGAATGATCCTGCACGCAAAATTCAGCTTTCCCAAGATGGATAGCAGCCGCCGCAGTGACACTCGCCTTGCACCTTCCAGGGCCGCCAGTTCTGCAGACAGGTCCAACACCTTCTCCATTGGCAAGCTGCATTCCATCTTGTCCGAATTGATCCGAATCCCCAGGAAAGTCCGTGGCCGGTCCTTCTGTCTTCTTTTCTGCCAGTGGAACCCCGAAATCTTGACATATCCTTGCGAAGGTCCGCAGTATGAAGTCGCATGTATCTAAGCCCGCCAGTCATACGAAAAGGAAATCATCGAGGTAATGGGTAATCCCTTGGCAGCCCGACTCCGTTTGTGCTACCCATTGCAGGAACGTACTGAAGGCTTCGAAGTAGGAACAAGAAATAGAACATCCCATGGGGAGACACAGATCCACAAAGTACTGTCCGTCCACGAAGCACTTAAGGAACCGATGACTCTGAGGATGTACCAGGAGCAAACGAAATGCAGATTCGATATCCACCTTCGCCATCTTAGCCCCGACGCCTGCCCGCCTGACCGTCATACGACACTGACGAGTACTGCTTGAGGGTACCACCTGGAGGATAGGATAGATGCTGGATGAGGCGGAATTTTCCTGCTTCCTTCTTCAGCACTATGCCCAGAGGGGAAATCACCAGAACCTGGAAGGGGATGAAGGGAAAGGGCCCCAGTTCTACCTCAGTCCGGATTTTTTTTCCGCCGCTATCCCAGAAAACTCCTTTACCGATTTCAGGTTTCTTAGACGTGACTCGAGCGGGACGAGAGAGCATGGAATCTTGAACCCTTCCTGGAAACCCTCCCGTAGTAGGGCGGCCGCCCCGGCTTTTGTTTCCAACCTACCGTAGCGTTCTAGCCACGGCAGCATTGCGCCCAGCTGTATGGGGGTCCGCCCCTTTTTGAGCGGGCTCTCCAGCCCTGGATCCATCCTTTTGTCTGGTGCATCTTGAGGCCGCGTGATCCCCTCCACAACTCGCACAGACGTGCTTGAAAGGTAAGTTTGGTGCCCACTTGCAGTTGCCCTCGTTGAATAGGAGTGACAGACGCCTCGACCAGCTGTGCTCGTAGCGGCAGGGCCTCTAGCCCCGCCTTGGTTCCCGCGAAAGGGCGGCACTGCCCGCATTGGTGTCATTATGTTCAGCCAATAGGCCACCGCCTTGTCGCTCCATGCCATCTCCGGACGGGAGGACATGTATTGCCGGAATTCCTCGTCATATCACCACCACGCCATTTCACCATACGTCTGATATGCGTTCCTGATTTCCTCCATATACACGAACAGCCCGGAGCATTGTTCCGGGTGTCTTTCTCCCATGACACAGGCCATGATGGTAAATGCCTGTAACCAGTTGTCGAACGTTCTTGGCACACGCCTGAAAGTGTGCCTCCGGTCATCTCGTTCCCTGTGAAACCTCTCTGGATTCTCGTTCATCCGTGACATTGGCAACAAGGAAAATATCTCTATGTACTCCCGTCGCCAGATTTTTTCTTTGACGTCCAAGGCTAAATGAGCCCCCAGATTGTCCTGGGCGCAAACGATGGACAGCCTTGCAGCCGCATCCCGCACGTTTCCTCTGCCCCTGTCCTGTTCTGCTCCTCAGGTGTGCGGTGCCACCCCCGTCAGCTTCTCACCTGATTCTCCTTGCCCTGGTGCGGCTGCCATCCTGGGTGCGACCTGCCGGTCTGGCCGAGCGGGCGTCCCTGCACATCTCGACCGCTGTGGGCTCCTTTCACTGCCTCTTGTGCAAGCGGAGCTGCAGCCGCAAGACCGTCTGCTCCGAGACCTGGATCTCCCTCTGGCTCTGGGGAAGCATGAAGAACAATCACTAGCTCTCCTACGTCTTTCCCTCGTTATGGAACGCGCAGTATGCTCCCCCCCAAAGGAGTACTCAGATCCGGCGGCTACGCTAGGGCGTAAGGATTCCCTCCGGCTCTGCGGCCTATGGCGGTCAATGCTATCCCTACCCCGGTCAAGCCCCTGAGTCACTATGGGCGTCCCTGTATCTGTAATGATGTCAGGGATGGGTGAGTTGCGCTGTGGCCTAGCTCTCCTGTCAGGGGATTTCTGTCTCCTGGCTGGTGTTGAGGTGAAAATCAAAGGACTGTACCTGCTCGTTGACTTCTGGACCCTGGTGGGGCGCGACTGCCGTGCCACCTTGGCCGCTACCGGAACCTCGTCGATGACCACCATGCTGTCGTCTTCAGCCATCTCCTCCATCACCTGATCCCTTCTTCCTCTGGTCGTCTCTTTTTTCTTCTCTGCCTCTCCCTTGGCGTTGCGTCATCCCTGCGAAACACCTGCAGCGCTGGCAGTGGATGCGGCAGTGGGGACTGCAGGTGCCAACCGGTGAGAACCTGTAGGAGCTTTTTTAGAGCTCCTTGTACTTTTGCTGTTCCCCTTGGAGCCTCCCGGCTGATTACGGGTGTCACCGGAACCTTGGTTCTGCCGTGGGCCATGGGACAAGACGCTGGGTGGTGACCGGATGTCTAGGCCTTTGCCTGCGCTTCCCGCTGGCACCACGCTTTCTGCGGTGGGGGGGATAAGCTCCTGACTCTCAAGAACCATATCCGTGCCCTCCACGCTGCTCCTAGCCCTATTGCTCCGACCAGAGGTAGCACGCTGCTCCGCCAGGCTATCTAGGCTATGAGGCCTGTCCACCTGGCCTAGGCTACCGGTCACTGCAGGCCGGGCCTGTGCCTCGGTGGCGTCAGCCTCCCCGCCTAGACGGCCTCAGTCCATTCTGTCCTGGACCCATCTAACCCCATGGCTCAATGCCCTAGTTCTGACGATGGTCAGCAAGGCCTCTAACTCCCCAGGGTCCATATTTAGCTGCCACCCCACTTGGGACAAATGTGACACCCTCCCCAGGGACCTACAGAGCAGGGAATGCTGCTATGGGGAATTATATGCTGGGAGCCTGGGTCCCTATCGCCAGGACCAAGTGACAGGGGAAGGGGAGGGGAGCTACTAGTGGGGTGCTCAGGCACTTTAAGGGCAGAGGGTAGGTGTGAGAGGGGTCATGGGCCACTTATAAGCTGAAGCCCCCTATTTTACTTGCTTTTATCGATTTATGCAGAGAGCGCAGCGTGCAGACCTCAGATCAGATCAATGGCCGGCATGGAGTGAGGAGGAAGCCCGCGAAACGGGCTTAAGTCCCTCCTCCTCCTCCCAGCCAATCTGCATCGCCCAGGCTCCGCCGGGTCACGCAGCGCTGCGTCAGACCCGGCGTGCCTGGGCTGCCTCCGCGCCACCAAATATGCAGTAATATTTTTGTCTAAGTGTACATACCATATATACATAAACTTATATACATAAACATACACTTATGATTTGAGATATAGAAATGGGAAGGGAGGAGGTGCAAGTGAGGCCATAATGCATCAAAAGGTGGTAGAGCCTTTAAAGGAGAAGTTCTACCTAAAATTAAGTTCACCTAGGATTATATTAAATAGTACTCCTAGAGAATAATAATATGGCATGTCATATTTATGCAACTTGTCTAGTTTGACAGAGACACAGGTCTGTCCACTGTGTCAAAGTTCAAAAGCCATCTCAAGAGCCAACCAAACTGCAGCTGAGTTCTAAGCTGTTAGAGATACATTCATGTGTCTGCTCACATCATGTAATATACAAAGGATTTACATCAATAAAAAACAAATGCTAGAACTTATATGTAAACTTTTTTTATCAATTGTATTTAAGTGAAATTCCCCGGGATTCCAGCAGCGCTATTTCTAATCCCTGGCCTATCTACATATCTCCCAACTGTTCCTCTTTTGAGGGATCTCATTCCCTCCCACACTTGGGAAGGATGTGAGAAGGAGAGGATGGAATATGAGAGTCTGGAAATGGAAGCCCCCCCTACAAGCAGGCAACGTTAAAAAAATAACTCTTAGTAAAATGATTTATATGCTTTTATAATTAGGAACATGCTTTTCAAAGTAAGTATATCGGGAGGATTTATATTATATTAACACAAAAAAAACAAACTTACAGTATAAGGACAAATACATCTTTTCCAGGCTCAAACACACTGTCCCACCTCTTCTATGGTTCCTCCTGCTATTTTAGAAACTGTTGGAATATAGTATCAGTATAGATGTATGTATATTACGTTCATGAATCTGTAAAATTTGGATATTTTTCTCCTCTTATTGTGTAGCTAATAGTGCTTTTCTTCTAAAATATAAAAGTTCTTATTTCCCATCTTTACATGTTGGGAATTATGTGGAAGTTATGTATCTCTGGCTTCCCAAGGACTGGTTTGGGAATCATTATAAAACTTGCTATTTCTGCATATAATGCCTCCTAATAACAGTGCTCAATATATTATATCCATGTGAAAATGTGTATCTAGCCATAACATTTATGTATACATTAACATGCTTTAGTATTATTTATGTATTACTAGTCAATTGCCTGTCTCCCTCCCCTGTGTCTCTTCCTCCCATCCCTGTGTCTGTTCCCCCTCTCCCTCCACTGTGTCTCTTCCCTCGCCCTCTCCATCCCCTGTGTCTCTCCTCCCTCCCCTCTGTCTCTCCCACCCTCCCCCATGTCTCTCCCCTCCCCTGTGTCTCTTTCAACCCCCTCTTCCTCCCCTGTGTCTCTGCCCCTCTCCCTCCCCTGTGTCTCTCACCCTGTGTATCTTCCTCTCCCTCCCCTGTGTCTCTTTCTGACCCTCTCCCTCCCCCTCCCGTGTCTCTTCCCCCCTCCTGTTTCTTTCCCTCCTCTCCATGCCCTGTGTCTCCCCCCTCCCCTCTCCCCCCGTGTCTCCCCCCCCCAGCATGCATCTGTCTCTCTCCTTCCCTCCTTTGTCCCTGCCTCTTCTCCCCTCTCCTCTTTCCTTCCCTCTCCTTTGCAAGCCTCGCAATGAGCGCCTTCGGAGTCCATTGAAGGCTTCACCATGCGCAACCCGCAATTTTGCGAGCGTTACACACAAACTTGCAGTACAAAAACTATATTAGTGATGTGCATATGGTTCATGTGCGTTATAGCAGTGTGTGTACATGTCTGTTGTGGAAGTGTATATATATTTATATATATATATATATATATATATATATATATATATATATATACCGTATATACTCGAGTATAAGCCGAGTTTTTCAGCCCTTTTTTTAAGGCTGAAAAGGGCCCCCTCGGCTTATACTCGAGTCACCCTGTGTCTCTTTCCCCCCCCCCCCCGTGTCTCTCCACCACTGTGTCTCTTCCCCCCTCTCCCTCTCCTGTGTCCCTATCCCACCCTCTACCTCGTGTCTCTTTACCTCCCCTCCCTTATCATCCACCTCATCCTCCCTCCTCAACACCCCGCCTCAACCCCCCTCCTCATCCTCAACCCCCCACAGGTGAGGGAGAGGGGGGAAGAGACACAGGGGAAAGAGAGGGGGACACAAGAAAGGGGCACACAAAAGGGAGACACAGAGGACGCAAGAGGGACACAGTATGCAGCACATTTCCCACCCTCTGCTTATACTCAAGTCACTAAGATATATATATATATATATATATATATATATATATATATATATAATGCATGCAAAACATGTGTGTTTGTGTGTGGTACTGTACTGCATGTATGTGTGTTTTTTATGTAATGCACATATGATTTTGTAGTTGGCTCACAAAATAATGCCAGGAGTTGAGTAACAATATCACTGAGGCTGGTGTCTTTGTTAGCTGGTTTATGTTACACAGGGTATGCAAAGATTTACTAAACTGTTTTTCTTCCAAAGGGTGGGGGTGGGTACGGGTACGGGTAATTGCTTCCAGAGACAGCTATGGCTGCAATGAATAATGTTAATTTGGAAGGAAACCATTTACTTAATAGTAAAACCAGCACCATGAAGCACATCTTGAGAGAAAAACACTTAATGGATTATTTTGTAGTAATTAATGTGCATCTTGCTTGTAGTTTGTTAATATTCCTATCTCTAAACTAATCATGTAAATACATTGATAAGACTAAAATGAGTCGGGAGTGAAATAATACATTTATGTTATTTCTGTTTCAGTATAATTATCTGTTAGCACTGGAGTACAGTAAAAAGGGGAACGACAATACATATTTAGACTGACAAATACAAAAGTAATTTAGGGCCCTGCATTTGAGTCTGGAAACGGAGACCCCTCTACAAGCAGGCAACGTTAAAAAAATAACTCTTAGTATAATTATTTATATGCTTTTATAATTAGGAACATGCTTTTCAAAGTAAGTATATCAGGAGGATTTATATTATATTAAACATATATATATATATATATATATATATATATATATATATATATATATATATATATATATAAAACAAACTTACAGTATAAGGACAAATCCATCTTTTCCAGGCTCAAACCCGCTGTCCCACCTCTTCTATGGTTCCTCCTGCTATTTTATAAACTGTTGCAATATAGTATCAGTATAGATGTATGTATATTATGTTCATGAACCTATAAAATATTTTTTGCTTTCCCTGCTCACTAACCACTCTCTGTGCTTTGAAAAGTAAGTATGCCTATCATGGCGGCTCCCGTGCACTAGCAGTGTCTGCTAAAATAAAGATTTCCTTTGAAAATGCTATTATGCCCATAATTTGCATATCTGCTAATGTTGTTAGTTTGCACAAACATATGAAGACTTTGCAAGATGGCATGGTACTTTAAGACTCTGACTATGTTTATTCTATATTATACATAACTGTTACATGTATTATAGATTGGGTTAAACAAATGAGATAAGAAGGAGTTGGTGGCATTCGCAAGTTCTGAAAGTATTCTGATCAATATGCAGATATATGCTGAACACCAAAAGCCCCATCCAATATCCACCCTCTCCCTATTGTAGTGGAGGGTTTGCAATGCATTTTATTCAAACTGCTATAAATTGTGAGTTAAAGCTTTCAGTTTAGTGCTTGCGCAATAGGGAATCAGCTTGCTTTAATATTAAACAGATTCGCGGTAAAGAAGCCAAAATGAGCTGAATCAATTTAAAGGGCCACTGCAAGTCAACAAAAAAAGACATTTGTTTTTCAAGTATTTACCAAACTAATATTAGTCATGCAAGAAACATTTTTGGGCAAAAATATGATTTTTTGAAGGCTTTGTTTATGAGTATAAGAATCCATGTTGTGTTTGTTACATCACATCCTGAGCGGTGGATGATGTGTGTGCACGTTAGTAGTTATCAGTGGAGGGAGGGCTGGGGGAGGAGAGAACAGACTGTAGTGTAGTGCATTTGTTTGATAACTAGATAATATTGAAATGGACACCATACCCCTTCCAAATCACTGGCCCAGAAGCAGACACCTTGCATCAGTCAATGCAGCCGAAGCTCTGCAAAAATATAAACTCTCCTCTCCCACACATCATTTCCATCAATATTTCTCATGGATGCCTCCAGAGTACTGCAGAGGCATCAACATTGTTTTCTTTTGTAGCTGTATGACTTATTTTCCTGATTACTTAAAGTTTTCAAACATACCGTAATTCTTTTTTATTGTACAGTGGTTCTTCACTCTGCTGACTTCCCATAACCTCCAGAATAAAATTTAAAATCATGACCCTAACTTACAAAGCCCTTTTTGTTCTGCTAACGACCTTCTTCTCTCCTCCTCTCTTATCACCTCCTCTCACTCCCACCTTCAGAACTTTTCTTGCGCTACCCCCATTCTCTGAAACTCCTTGCCTCGCTCCACTAGACTATTCTCCTGCCTCAAGACCTTCAAATCCTCACTAAAAACACATCTGTTCAAAGAAGCTTATCACCTTCAGTCTTAACATGCACAACAAATCCTCCTACCATACCCAAACTTGTAAGGGAGGCAGATTGTAAGTTTGCGAGTTTTCAGTCTTATAAGGTGCTTCAGCAAAAGCACCACACACACTAGATTCTAAATTCAAAGACATGGCTCTCCATTGTGTCAATTTTTTTTTGCCGCATACATAACCCTTATTCAGAGCTACAGAATATGTTGGTGCTTTATAAATAAAGCTAACAATAAATAATAATATATGAATAATCAGAGTATCACAGTATAACATGATACTTTTTGATTGAATAAACATTCATTTGAATGACAAACTTATTTGCAGCTGTCTATGGGCATAAAACATTTTTTGGGAAAATCTTTATCAAGTCAAAAGCAAAGAGTAACTGGACAGAGATTACAGTGGGACACAGAAAGGCATAATAAATTATGTCCTGATTGTGCTAGATGTATATCTCACAAAAGCAAGTACACCTCTCACATTTTTGTAAATATTTTATTATATCTTATCATGTGACAACACAGAAGAAATTACCCTCGGCTACAATGTAAAGTAGTAAGTGTACATTGTATAACAGTGTAAATTTGCTGTCCCCTCAAAAGAACTCAACACACGCAACAAAAGTGGAAATGTCCAAATTAAGCCCAAAGTGTCAATATTTTGTGTGGCCACCATTATTTTCCAACACTGCCTTAACCCTCATGGGCATGGAGTTCACCAGAGCTTCACAGGTTGTCACTGGAGTCCTCTTCCACTCCTCCATGATGACACCACAGAGCTGGTGGATGTTAGAGACGTTGTGTTCCCCCACCTTCCATTTGAGGATGCCCCACAGATGCTCAATAGGGTTTAGGTCTGGTGACATGCTTGGCCAGTCCATCACCTTTACCTTTAGCTTCTTTAGCAAGGCAGTAGTTATCTTAGATGTGTTTGGGGTCGTTATCATGTTGGAATACTGCTCTGCGGCCCGGTCACTGAAGGGAGGGGATCATGCTCTGCTTCAGTATGTCACAGTACATATTGGCATTCATGGTTTCCTCAATGAACTGTAGCTGCCCAGTGCCGGCAGCACTCATGCAGGCCCAGACCAAAGATATATACACATACGTCTATATGTGTATATATGTTTTCTATAATATGTTGTGTTGATTCCCCCGAAATGCATTTACCTGCTGATGTCAGATTTTGCCTCCACTCTCTCTGCATTGCTGTTTATGTTCAAACTGAGGGTTTCATCTCAGTGTTTTTGTGCTCTTTGTGCCTTATCTGTTTTCTGTAAATTATGGATTATTTCAACTACCTTTCCTCAGTATAGATGTATACTTTTGGTGGTGGGAGTGTCATGGTCTGGGCCTGCATGAGTGCTGCTGGCACTGGGGAGCTACAGTTCATTAAGGGAACCATGAATGCCAACATGTACTGTGACATACTGAAGCAGAGCATGAACCCTTTCCTTCGGATACTGGGCGCAGGGCATTATTCCAACATGATAATGACCCCAAACACACCTCCACGACAACCATTGCCTTGCAAATGAAGCTGAAGGTAAAGGTTAGGGGTGTACTCACTTTTGTTGCCAAAGGTTTAGACATTAATGGCTGTGTGTTGAGTTATTTTGAGGGGACAGCAAATTTACACTATTATACAGGCTGTACACTTACTACTTTACATTATAGCAGAGTGTCATTTCTTCAGTGTTGTCACATGAAAAGATATAATAAAATATTTACAAAAATGTGAGGGGTGTACTCACTTTCGTGAGATACTGCATTTGTTAGTTTATAGACCAGGTTGCAGATAAGTAAACAGCAGAGCAATAACTTATGGCTGTAAATATCCCAACATATTGAGGATAAAGCATGGGGAGGAATTTGGAATGTGTCAGAGTTATAAAAAGTGTTGATGGTGAGAGGGAAATGCCAGTCAATATTAAGCCTGGTATCTTTTTTATTAAAACACTTAATCATTTTAATTTCAAAAGTTTTCCTCTCCTGTATGTTTATGAAATTTCCTCTCAGTATTTTGATTTTCAGGTTTTGGATGGAGTGATTATTCTGGGTAAAATGGTGTCCAAATGGGGTACATTAACTGTTTTTATAGATCTTTATACATAAACACATAAACTTTATGGTTTGGGATATAGAAAGGGGAATGGATGAGTTGCAAGTAGGGTGTGGGGGCACACACATTTGAAGGGCCTAAGGCAGCATAAACCTAAATAGCTCCATGCTTTTCCACTAACATTTAGACTATTCATAGAATTTGCTTAACACAATGACAATTGAGAAACAACATATTAACAATTGCTTACCAGAGATCTGTATTTTTAAACTAATTCTGCAGCCCTTACTACTTTTCCCCATCTTAATTTGAACGGATTTGGGAAAGAACTAAAATTTTCAGCACATTTATCCAGGATCAGAAAAGTCCCCTATATGTGCTCTGCACCATTAGATAGAGGGTGAAAAGCATGTGGGAAAAGTGTTTTAATTTTTAAAATTGATGCTAAATTAATGGAGTTATGATCAATTGACGTCAGGCTATTTCACTGTGTTGCCTCTGTCTGAATAAGTAATGAAAAATGCATTATATTCCACACAAAACATAATTAATTTTTAGAAAAATTTTATTATTTTATCCTTTACACATACTTTTTAAAGCAGGGTGTGTTGGTTTGGTATTGTTTTTCCTTTAGTACATAATCTTTTTAAAATCAATGCATTACACTTATTTTTTTAATTAACTAATGTATTCATTATTTTTATTAACACATATACAACTGACGAGAGAGAGAGAGAGAGAGAAGAAAAAAAAAAAATCAAGCTTAAGGCAGGGTAATCGAACCAATGACTTCCCAATTAAAAAAACTTTAAAACAGATTGGTTACCACTGCTTTGAAATGGAATATGAATTCATAATACAATGTATAACAGTTACAGATTCCAGCCTTATTATTAGCGCTGATTGTTGAGGGACGGCTTCAATGGCTAAACTAAAATGACAATATCCAAGTCAATTCTTTATCAATTTTAAAATTGTAAACAAATTATACACATGATTTGTCATTCTCTAACTGATGGTACAGAGCACATATGCTGACTTATGTTATCCAAAAAGAGTAGAGGTGCTCAACTGAGAACAAATAATACCAAAGTAGATTTGTTCTATAGGTCTGGTCACCTATTCAGATAACAACCTCTTTTAGCTCACTTGTGCCCATCACAGGGAGAAATATCCTGTAGTATATCAGTCTGGTCCCACTCACTAGAGTGGTCCAGCCCTGAAATACCAGGCAATTCTACCCTGAACAGGAGAAACAGCAAACCCCAGATGCTTTTCAGCCTCATCAGTGAGGTGCAGCTGTACCCCTAAGGCAGAGTAAGCAAGGAGTCTACGTCTGGTTCCCCCTATCACCCATAAGGTGACTTATGTTATCCTTTAAATCTGTGCAGTAATGAGGCAGCTACAGACTTTTATACAGTCGGGCCATTGCAGTGGCAATTTAAAGCACAAACACCTATATTTTATTTGAGTTTTATGCCAATACATTTATTCATTTTATTAAGAAATAATTGCATAAGTGTTTATTTTGCCTTTTACATTTATGCTGCAATTAGGACCCTTTTCTATGTCTTTTTAAAAGCATGGTATGGTTTATATGTAAGGTGCATATTGTCCTGCAGGGGGTTGGAGAGCAGCAGCACAAGATCTGATCAGGAAGTAGCCGCTTCCTAATAACTCTTTGTTCTGCGTGTATGGCAAGTACATAGAGCACTAAGTCGCTACACATGATAAAAAAAAGTGCATTCTACACAAAATGACAGGAAATACTACATTTCCACTGTTGTCCAGAAATTCTAGGACATGTCAGCCAAATAAAAACATTTTATCGCTCTTTGTTCCCAATGTATTGCTGTAATTATTAATAGTATTGTGCAGGACTCACAGCCAGCCTACTGACAGGGCAATGCAGGCATTGAATATTTACTTTTAAATTATAGTTATTGAAAAATGGTTGCAAGGGCTGGTTGGTCATAGGGGCTGGGAAGATGAGCAGATTTCCCTAGGCCGGTATCTACTTATGTGGACCACTCCAAGTGTTGTGGGGTTTCAAGGAAGCCATTTTGTGTCCATCAATATTTCTGGAGCCCTAAAATGGTGCCAAACAAGAACAGCATATAAGTGCATACATAGGTAATAAATGTAAAGGATGATTTTATTGCTTTACCTTACTAAAAAGTGTGTGCCTATTATAAATACTAGGGGCCTCATTCTAATGATGGCCGCAAAATGGCTGCAACGCTGTGATCCCTTACTAGGTGCTGCGGCCCCTTAGCTACTTTGCTATTCAAAGGAAAGGTGCCGCAGCACACCCCTTCCTACGGCCGATCGCAAGACAGGCAATCGGCCGTTAACTTTGGCAGGCTTTGACCTGACCGTTAGCCCGCAGATCAGAATGCAAGCCTGCAAACTAAAAACTCAAATATAAATTCAAAGAAGCACTGTACATCACTATAAATGATGGGGGACACATTGGGGGACATGAGGATGACATGTAGTACATTGGCTAGCTGGTACATCACCGCTAGCCAATACTGTTATGTGTGGCCGCAGTCCGCCGGGCTTGGAGATCGAGTTGCTGCCTTGGAGGTTATCCAAGCCCGGGACCAGGGGCTTGAATGACCCCCAAGGCAGTAACCCTTTCTCCAAGCCCGGCGGACTTGTGGCCACAAATTACAGTATTAATGTACTACATGTCATCCTCATGTCCCCCAATGTGTCCCCTATCAATTACAGCGCTGTACAGTGCTGCACTGAATATATATTTACCCCTAAAGATCCGCCGCAGGTCCCTAATGGTTATCCCAAGCTGCGGGGTGCTGTAAGTACCCCCACAGCAACTAACATTAACCCCCATGCTGCGGGGTCTGCATCGGGACCCCCAGAGGGTCCCCACATTAACCCATGAAGTGGAGGTCCTCATCGGGGGGCCACCATCGCGTTAAAAATTCAAATTTCCCACCCCGAGCGGGTCCTAAAAGGACCCTACAGGTCCTTAAATGACCCACAATCAATAAAACTATTAACCCCTGTTGCGGGGGTACTATAAGTACCCCTTCTGGCACCCTCTAGACCCCCATGAGACTAAAATGAACCCCCTCCAGGACCCTCATGACAACGGCTAAGCACTACACTACACTATTAACCCTAACTATACCCCATTAACCCCTTAACCCTAACTATACCCCATAAACCCATACTTAACCCTATTTTAGACAAAAAGGTGGTATGACACTTAGGTCGATACTGGGTGGTCAGAGCTGTTCAAGCAAATCTTCTTCTCGTACTAACAGAGGGTATACCTTTAAAGTCCAGAGTCCCGGCCAAAAGAGTCCCAAAAAAAGGGCTTAGCAAAGTCTCTAAGGAGTATTTGGTTGCTGAGGTTTGCAGCTTCCTCTTGGGGCACTGTTCACGTGGTGTGCTCCTGATGTAAATATGTGACTGGAAAACCAAGAAGGTAGGGGGAGAGAAGCGCACCACCTCCTAGTGCAACATAAATGATGGTATTTCAAAACGGTACAAAAAAAGCAAGAGTCAACTCACATTTGCCAACCTCATCTAATGAGGTATGGAACACGCCATCAACGTTGTTTTCCTCACAGGAAATAACCAACCAGGATCCTTGTCTTTCAGGTATCCAACCCGGGGGTCCTGTGGATCCTTTGGTCCAATGATAGTTGTTTTGGCAGTATAGGTGTATAGTGAAAAGAGGGACACTCACAATCTCACAACTATTTTAAAATATTGTGTCTCTTTATTCGACTTGTAAGTGGTGCTATGCACAAGCACTTACTAAGTAAAAACATATATGTAAAATATATATATATCCACAGACTGATGGCAGTACAATGTACCCTGTCAATGCTGTATAATTAGACCATATAGAAATTAATAATACATGTGAACATACTAAGATGTTAATGAAATAAAGAGTAGCATCAATAATGCTTAAAAATAAATATAAAACAAAGTAAAAGTACCAAACGCGTTTCACCTAACTGTTAGACTTCTTCAGTGGTAAAAACAGATGCTTATTCATATAGCATACTGGTGTATAGTAGCAATTTAATGCTATTTAGCTCTAACAGGCCCTATTTAACCCTAATTGTACCTAATAACCCTAACTGGGCCTATTTATCCTTAACTGGCCCAATTTAATCCTAACTTGGCCTATTTAAACCCTTCTAGACCTATTTAACCCTAACTGGTCCTATTTAACCCTAATTGGCCCTATTCAACCCTATCTGGAACTATTAACCCTAACTGGGCTTATCTAACCTTAACGAGGCATATCTAACCCTTACTGGGCCTATCTAACCTTAACTGGGCATATCTAACCCCAGCTGTGCCTATTTAACCTCTTCTAAACCTAGTTAACCCTAACTAGGCCTATTTAACCCCTTCTATGCCTATTTAACCCCATTTCTAATAGGGGTCTATACAGACCCCCAATAGGCTTCCTTCTAACCCCATCACTTATGGGGGTCTATACAGATCCCATAAGCTTCTATTTAACGCCATCAGTCCCATAAGGGTCTATGAAGACCCTCATGTGACAATTAAAACCCTATTATTAACCCCATAATTGCCATGAGGGTCCTCCAGGACTCCCATGACACTAAGTACAAACACTACACTATCCCCCCCCAATAAACCACTAAATCTAAACTTCCCCCCTCTACCCTAACCTATTAACACTACCAACCTAACCCCCTATTAAACCCCCACCCCACTAATTACACAAAATAAAATAAAAACTATGTTACAAAAAATAAAAAAAGAACATTACAACCCCCCACTACAAAAAATAAAAAAGAACATTACACACCTCCCCACTGCAAAAAATAAAAAAGAACATTACACAACCCCCAACTACAAAAAATAAAATAACACCTGCAGAGAAAATACATACACAAATATACATAACATTACAATCCAGCAATAAATAAATTACAAATATACCCCTAACTACAATACATGACCCCCTATTTATATAACATTACCCCCTAACTATACATTACCCCCTATCTATACAACATTAACCCTATCTATAAAACATTACCCCCTATCTATACATTACCCCTATCGATAAAACATTACCCCTATCTATAAAACATTACCCCCTATAAATACATTACCCCCTATCTATACAACATTACACCCTATCTGTACAATACCCCTATCTATAAAACATTACCCCTATCTATAAAAGTCCCCCCTAACTATACATTACCCCATCTATAAAACATTACCCCTATCTATAAAACATTACCCACTATCTATACAACAATACCCCCTATCTATACATTACTCCCTATCTATACGACATCACCCACTATCTACATTACATTAAAACCCCTAAATCTAACCTAAAATATATTTAATAAGACCACTTACCTTGCCTAGATGCTCCTTCAGCGATAATGGGTTTCCTGACACAAGTCTCACCCCTAGGAAAAAATGAAACATCAAATTAGTCAAAAATAAAACACTACATAAAAAGAAATACACATTCTAAATATTAAACTTAACTTTCCACCATGCCCCCATCCTTGTTCTTGTCTTCTCCGGCTGGGCCCCTGGAATAAGTAAAACATAACATCAGTACACACACAAACACAACATAAAACACAATAAACATAATATACATTAAACTTACCTTGTCGCAATGTCCCCGTCCTTGCCCTCTTCTGCCCTGGCTGGGCCCTTGAAAAATCCCCTGCACAAAAAAAAAAAACTCCCTGGAGGAGCTCCCTAACCCTAATGAAGCCTCTAGCGCTTTTTCTGAAGAAAAAAAATTGAATGGTGCCTTCTGATTGGCTGAAATTGCTGTCAATCAAAATGTCAGCCAATCAGAAGGCTCCAAGATGCGAGCCAATCTGAATGGGATACATCTGAATGGGTAATGTAGATAGGGGGTAATATTTTATAGATGGGGTAATGTTTTATAGATAGGGGTAATGTTTTATAGAGAAGGTTAATGTATAGATAGGGGTTAATGTATAGTTAGGGAGTAATGTATAGATAGGGGGTAATGTTTTATAGATAGGGGGTCATGTATTGTAGTCAGGGGAATATGCATTGTAGTCAGGGGGATATGTATTGTAGTTAAGGATATATTTGTAATGTATTTATTTCTGTATTGTAATGTTATGTATATTTATGTATACATTCTATTTGCATGTCTGCAATTATTTTTTATTTTTTGTAATGGGGGGTTGTAATGTTCTTTTTTTATTTTTTGTAACATAGGTTTTTTGTGTAAATAGTGGAGTGGGGGTTTAATAGGGGGTTAGGTAGGTAGTGTTAGGTAGATAGGGGTTAATAGGTTAGGATAGAGGGGGTTAGTTTAGATTTAGTGGTTTATTGGGGGGGGGGGGGGATAGTGTAGTGTAGTGTTTGTACTTAGTGTCATGAGGTTCCTGGAAGACCCTCATGGCACTTACAGGATTAATATTAGGGTTCTATTTATCCCATAAGGGTCTTCATACACCCTTATGGGACTGATGGGGTAGAATAGAGGCTTATGGGGTCTGTATAGACCCCCATAAGTGATGGGGTTAGAGGGAAGCTTTTGGGGGTCTGTATTAAATAGGCATAGTTAGAATTAGATATATCTAGAAGAGGTTAAATAGGCCCAGTTAGGGTTAGCTAGGCCTGGTTAAGGTTAGATAGGCCCAGTTAGGGTTAAATAGGCCCAGTTAGGGTTATTAGTTCCAGATAGGGTTTAATAGACCCAGTTAGGGTTAAACATGCCCAGTTAGGGTTAGATAGGCCTATAAGGGTTAAATCGGCACAGTTAGTGTTAAATAGGCCTAGAAGGGGCTAAATAGGACTAGTTAGGGTTAAATAGTTCTAGAAGGGGTTAAATAGGCCCAGTTATGGTTAAATAGGCCCAGTTAGGGTTAGATAGGCCCAGTTAGGGTTATTAGTTCCAGATAGGGTTAAATAGACCCAGTTAGGGTTAGATAGGCCCAGTTAGGGTTAGATAGGTCTATAAGGGTTAAACAGGCACAGTTAGGGTTAAATAGGCCTAGAAGGGGCTAAATAGGACTAGTTAGGGTTAAATAGTTCCAGATAGGGTTAAATGGGCCCAATTAAGGTTAAATAGGTCTAGAAGGGGTTAAATAGGCCCAGTTAGGGTTTAATAGGGTTTAGTATGGGCTAATGGGGTATAGTTAGGGTTAAGGGGTTAATGGGGTATAGTTAGGGTTTCTAGTGTAGTGTAGTGCTTAGACTTTGTCATGAGGGTCCTGGAGGACTCTCATGGCACTTATCTAGGGGTTAATAGTGTCCTATAGGGGTCTATATAGACCCCTATTGCACTGTGGAGGTTAATTTCAGTCGCACGGGGTCTATATTGACCCCGATGAGTGATGGAGTTAATTTTAGGTGCCAGAGGGGATACTTATAGTACCACTATGGCTTCGGGGTAACCATTAGTGTGCCGCAGGCTCTTTAAGGACACATGGCGGGAAATTCAAACACCGCAATTCCCACGGTGGGAAATGTAAATTTCGTAGATGCTGCAGGGGGTCCAGATCGGTCACCATCAGGACCCCGACAGCAAGGCAAGGGGTTAATGTGGGGATCCTGCAGGGGTCCCGATTGGACCCCTGCAGCAAGGGTTAATGTGTGAACATTGCAGGGGTCGCAATGGGGACCCGTGCATTATAGAGTTAATGTGTGCACCCTGCAGGGGTCCCGTTCGGACCCCTGCATTATAGGGTTAATGTTGGGGCACTGCAAGGGTCTCGATCGGACCCCTGCATTATAGGGGTGATCTATGGACACTGTAGGGACACTGCAGGGGTTCTGATTGGGTCACGATCGGGTCCCCTGCAGCCAGCGCAGGGCTTAATTGGAGCAGCCGCAAGCGCTTCACAGCCCTGCAACGGCTCTGGGTGCAAGTAAGCTGCGGCCATTTTTGGGTGTTTTGGTTATCGGAGCATTTGGATAGGTTTGTGAGGTTTTATGCAGCCGAATCTCATGCGGCGAGTGAGATCAAAGACTTTCCCTGCAGTGAGCTGCGATCGGGGTGGCCGCAAGGGATAGCAGGGCGCCGGCCGCAAGCCGGTCGGAGCTGTCAGCCGCAGGGGATTAGAATAGGGAAATAGCTTGCGGCCACTCCTTACGGCCACGCAGCTCATATGGCCAGCATTAGAATGAGGCCCTAGATCTGTAAAACATTGTATAAAAATATTGGAATATATTATGGGAAATACTGTTTTAATGGATAGGCTGGGCCACCATATCTTTGACTGATAAAATATTATTATACCATACCTCACAGCATCTCACATGGCCAAAGAGGAATGCTCAAAGACTTGAAAAAAGTATGCACTATTGATTAGGGTTACCACCATTCTGTCTGAGATGTAAAATAAGCTTCAGAGACACTTAAAGTACCACTGCAGTTCAATAAAAACAGCACTCGTTTGTCAAGTATTTACCAAACTAACAATATTAGCAGTTACGTAAGCCATGGACATAAACATTTTTTGTGGGAAAATGTGAATTTCTGACGACTCTGATTGAGTACAGGAATCCATTTTGTGTTCGTTACATCACATGCTCAGAACTTAATCATGTTAAGGTCAGGTTGTGTGTTTATAATTATCAGTGGAGAGAGGGGTGGGGAAGCAGATTGGATAATACTGAAATTGACACCACACCCCTTACTACTCACTAGCCCAGAAGCAGACACCTTGTGTCATTCACTGGAACAATAGCTCCTCTCACACACACACAACTTCCACCAATGTATCATGGATCCCTCCAGGGTCCTGCAGAGGCATAACATTTATTTTTTTCTGATTAATATCTATATTAATGACTTTATTATTGCTTAATTATACTCTGAGACAGACGGTTTTCAAATAATATTTTTTGTTCCATTGTGTGGTGGTCTTTTAATATGTTCACAATGCTCGATACAAACATGTATTCTGTAGAATTGACAATCTAGAAAAAAGGCTAAGGACATGGAGGCATCCATGATACTTTGGTGAAAGTTCTGTGTGTGCAATTGGTGTTTACATTCCTGTAGAGTAGGTCTTGCATTTATTGATGCAAGTTGTCTGCTTCTGGGCATATGTGTGGGAAGTGGGCTGGTTTCAGATTCAATGAGATCTGGTTTTCTCTAAAAATGTTTTTATGCTCATAGTTTCTAATTAACTCTGTTAGCTTGTCACATGCTTTACAAACAAGTACAATTTGTGTTACTCGATCTACGGTAGTAAACATGGGACATGGTATTTGGTATGCAAAGAGGACCAGGGAGATTTCCCCCCAAAAGAGGCAATGTTCCTCCAAAAGTGGGGCAGTGGGGAGGTATGTTACCCCCAGGCTAAACGTCACAGCTCGTTTTGTATCTAACTAGACCCACAGCATCAGACAGGAAACTGCTGCTCACCACTCTCTTCCTGTGATTGCCAAAAATGGCTATGGAAACGGACTTATTGTGTTTCCTGTTTGATAAAATGAATTGGAATAAAAACCCAGAATATCCTAGCAGATTATATTCAGTTTACCTCAAAAATTCCATCTGTCCTTTTCATATATAGCTTTTGATTTAATAGTTTCCTACAGTGAGTTACATATCTCTGTTACTAAGACTGTAAGCTCTTCAGTCTGGAGTCATTTTGAATGACCTACTTATCAGAGCATGTCCGAGAATGTATTTTTTTTTTTTTTTAGGAGCATTACAGTGAGATTCTTATTAATTATCATATTAATATCATTGGGATTTTTTGTTTTATTCATGTTATTAAGATTAGTTTTTTTTTTTTTTTTTTTTTTTTTTTTAGTTTTTCACTACTGTTTTTATTGTGCTGCTTGTCTTTTATTGTGCTGCTTGTGTTTTTTTTTTTTAAATAATTAAGATTAGTTTTAAATGGATACTTTAGTCATGTATTTTCAGTACTCTGTTTTGATAAACTAGAATTAATACTGGGTAAAATATTTTAGAGTGCTAAAAAAAAATGAATTTACTACGTATTATATGCAGTTATATATTGTCTTGGAAATCAACATTGCTTGTTTTATGAAGACCTCTCCCTATCTATTATAACTTCCAAGGCTTCTTCCTGCTTGAAGTCAAGTGTCTTCAAGGTATAAAAGTGTAAATAGCAAAGCACTAGTGACAATGAGCTAATCTCAGCCTCCAAGGTCCCCACTACTTCATAAAAAACATACTTAAAACAAGAGGAAGATATTAAAAGACAATAATAAAGATGTCCAGAACAGCATATTATTGCATACATAGGTAATACATCTAAAAAATCATTGTATTGCTAGCTTAAAAAAAGTGGTTTGAAACTTAAATTTGAAACGTCAGTGGTTCTTAACGTGCTTGATGTGATAATGTATCAAATGTTTTTACGCAGCTTAAATAATTACAGCCTTTACTTTTTAATTATTGTTTTCACTGTTGCTTTATTGATGATGTATATTTTGGGAAGCCGGGAAGGATAAGAATACTTCTGTGGAAAACCGCCAACAGCAGAACTCAGTGGAAGAATAAACTCCAAACAGAATAATCCTCCCACTCAAGCTACAGACAGATTAGCAGTCTAAAATGGAGTCCCACATGACACAATCAGTCATTAAATTATAAGATTTTCTCTGAAATTATTTAATGTTCCAGTGTTGCATATCTGCTAATATTTTGTTACATACTTCACAAGCATGTGACGATTTTACCAAACTACTTTATTAGTATTTTAAGATTATTATTATCAGTATTTATAGAGGATTTTATTTGGTATCTTTATAGGAATGATATAAACAGTTATGCTTGTTTAGCTGGCCCTAGACATCTTTAGCTGATGCCAGGGAGCACTTGGTATCAGATTGGATGGACAAGCTTGTAAAGCTCTCCTAGCGGTTGTACCCCGGCCTATAACATCTGCTCTGAGACCTCATTAACGCCACACTCTTGACTCATCCTTCTCATACAAGTATCCCCAGAACAAGGGTGTCCTTGATTTGCAGAATGAGCATGCTGTGAGCACAGGGCATGCTTTGGGAATACATTGTGTGTTTTTCTAGCTCCACGGATGCTGGGCTGACTTACGACACAGAGTCCCAGATAGGCCTCACCCCTGCATGTGAGGAAAACCGAAACAAGATGCAGGCCACAGATAGCATTACATTACTAATGAAGCATACACCCTGTGATGGAAACAATATGATGCTTTCACCAGTCAGTACTTGGAAACAGTTTCAATTAAAGGACCGCTGCTCAATGGAAAAAAAAAAAATTGTTTAAAACTTTAATTCTAATTAAGCAGGAAAAAATCATACATCTAGTACAGAATTAGGAAAATAATATATTTTGATGCCTCTGCAAGACCCTGGAGAGAACTGGAAGTTGGAATTGATGATAGTTGTGTGTGAGAGGGGGCTTTACATTTCTGGAGAACTGTAGTTGCAGTAATTGATGCAAGGAACCTGCTTGTGGGCCAGTGAGAGGGAATGGGCATTGCGTCTATTTCAGTCTTAAACAATTATCTTTACAATTGCTCTGTGTTCCCTCCTTCCCAACCCCTCTCTCCGCTGATAGCAACAACAAAAAAAAACACACACACATGATTCAACTCTGAGCAAGTGATGCAACAAACACAAAATGGACTCCTGTACTTGTAAAGAACGTCTTCAACAATTTAGATTTTCTCTGATAATGGTTCATGCCCAAAGATTATAGACATCTGTTAATATTGTTAGTTTAGTACATACGCAACAAATAAGTGTCTTTTTTCTTAAAACTACAGTGGTTCTTTAAAGCCACATGGAGCACAACTGTTTGGTTTTTTTTTCAAGCATTTTAGAGCATGTTTTAAACATTACAAAAAAGTGTTTTTTTTGCATGAACAAATATGAAGCAAAACCTGTTTAAATGTCATTGAAACTAACAGGAAACTGAGAGAGCATACTTTAGTCTGTATATGACCTGCTAAAAAAAACACTGATGATGCTAAAAAAAACTGCATTTGTACAAAAGTTTTTGAGAAAATCAGACTTTTTGAAGACTCCATCTATTTTTTGTTTCATCACTTACTGGTAGCTGGAACACAAGGGGTGTATTCTTCTATCTATCTTTGGTGGTTGGGTGAGGGAGGAGGGAGATATTTATGAGTATGTGTTATATCACTGAACCTCATGACTTACCCCTTTCCTGCACATGCCCAGTATCAGGGGAATTGCATCAATATATGCAAGTCCTGCTGCTCCAGAAATGTAACCACCCCTCTCATACACAACCTTCACAAGAGTTTCATGCTTTTAGTGTCCAGCAGAGGGATATTGTTTTGTAATTAAAAGCCAAATGTAAGACTTTGTCCCTGCCTAATTATGCTCTTAGTCATACATATATTTGTTTCATTGTACAGTGGTCCTTTAACATGTTTTCATGTAAAATACATATGACAAACCGTTTCAGTGCTATGTCTATTTCACCCATTCATTCCATAGCAAAGCGAGGCGAGTAGCCAGGGAGCCTGTGAGTGAGGTTGCAAGTTAATTTGAGGCATAATTTGTCTTTTTTAACAATCGAAGTTCGCCTAAGTGACAAAAAAATGCCTGCCGAAAAAACGTAAACATGACGAAAACGAGGCCGAAGGACATAAAACTAGGCCGAAGGACGTAAATACGAGCCCTAAGCAGTAAGACTTAACGCAAAACAGTAACACTTAATACAAGCCAGTAACATTTAACCCAAGGCAGTAACACTCAATGCGAGGCCCCTAAACTACACAGGGGGACAGGCTCGCAATGAGCGCTGAAGGTGTTCAGAGGGTCAATAGCCTTGCATTGTGTGGCAAGCAACATTGCAAAAATTCAAATATTATTGCCGTCATTTTTGACGGGCAAGTCGCTAGTAATAAAACTACTGAGGTAATTTTTTTCTAATTTACAAAAATGCTTTTTTTCCTACAGTAAACTAACATTGAGGTTTGCCATTTGGAGCCTTTCTTATCCACCCACAAAACTAGATTCTTATCTTTGTTAATAAGCGATCATTAACATTAAGTAGTTATAAGGTCCTGAGGAGTAGGCTCCCTTTGTCATTACTGCAGTGGACTGTGCAGAAAGTGTCAAGGCATGCTCAGGCGACTATAATGAAACAAGAGACTCTGTACCTCTGGGGCTTATTAACTTCAGAGTTACTGTAGTAAAACGTATTTAAACTTATTGGAAACTAACAGGAAATGCCACAGGAAACGCATTTGTGTGAGCAGAGAGTAAGCACAACTCATAAAGTTATACATTCAAAAGCAGTATATTCTGCTCCAGGAGGTTTATTTTAAAATAAGAAACACACTGTTTAACATTACCAAATGCCCAATGGTTCGCTAATCAAATTTACATCTATGTGTTAATAAATATATTTGTAAGTACTTAACTGGTGAGATTTAAAATGCTCTGTTGCCTACATCATATTTTCAGAAACACCATAGTGAGAAATAAGTGAGAATTGGAAATGGAGATGTTAGAAAACATAATAGTATGGGAGGTAGAGTGTTAGAGAGAAGATTTTTGAAGGGGAGGTAGAGGCTAAAGGGAAGATAAGCGAAATAGAGGAGCAGAAAGTAAAAAGGTGAACAGGGAGAAAGAGATATTAATACAAGTAAAATGGATGAAGAGAAAGGAAAATGAGGAATGTGAAAGGAAACATAGGAAAAGAGAGTGGATAAAAGATGAAGAAAATGGCATGAACAAAGAGAGTATGGTGATGAAAGCATTTGGAAGCTAAATAGAAATAAAATCCCTTTCTGAAAGAAAACTGGTAAACTGCTACATCAGATTAAAATAAATATGAAATGACACTCTCCCTTCCCCCTTTGTTTATTTTTTTTGGTGTGTTTTGTTCGTTTTCCCTTTTCCTTATGAAGGGGAAAAATAAAGGGATGGAAAAAGAGTATGAAAAACATTTAGAATGAACATACTTTGCAAGAAATGTAGTTTTTCTTTGTAAATGTAATCTATTCTGTACAAGTGTGTATATATGTTATGTACTCTATTTTATGTATTTTGTCTTTTATGAATGTTGAAAAAAAAAAAAAAAGATTAAAATAAATATGGTAACACAATGGAAACTGGCTGTTGCCATTGTATTAACCATTTGGAATAATGCTAAAAGTAAGATTTACAGTGCCTTGAAAAAGTATTCACCCCCCTTGGCATTTTTGTTTGGTGTTTTGTTGCTTCACAACCTGGGATTAACATGGATTGTTTGAGGATTTGCATCATGTAATTAACAGAACATGCCCACATCTTTGAAGATGTTTTTTTTTTATTATTATTATTATTATTGTGAAGCAAACAACAAATAGGACAAAATAACAGAAAAGTCAATGTGCATAACTACTTTGTAGAGCCACCTTTTGCGGCAATCACAGCTCTAAGTCGCTATGGATAAGTCTCTATGAGCTGGCCACATCTTACCACTGGGATGAATGCCCATTCGTCCTTGCAAAACTGCTCCAGCTCCTTCAAGTTAGATGGTTTACGCTTGTGAACAGCAATCTTTAAGTCTGACCACAGATTTTCTATTGGATTGAGGTCTGGGCTTTGACTAGGCCATTCCAACACATTTACATGTTTCCCCTTAAACCACTCAAGTGTTGCTTTAGCAGTGTGTTTGGGGTCATTGTCCTGCTGTAAGGTGAACCTCCGTCCTAGCCTCAAATCACGCACAGAGTGGTACAGGTTTTGCTCAAGAATATCCCTGTACTTAGCACCATCCATCTTTCCCTCAACTCTGACCAGTTTCCCAGTCCCGGGATGGTGTTATTTGGGTGATGTGATGAGTTGGGTTTGCGCCAGACATAGCGTTTTCTTTGATGGCTGAAAAGTTCAATTTTAGTCTCATCAGACCAGAGCACCTTCCTCCATACATTTTGTCTCCCACATGCCTTTTCGCAAACTCAAAATGTGCCATTTTGTTTTTGCTGAAAGTAATGGCTTTTTTCTGGCCACTCTGCTATAAAGCCCAACTCTATGGATCGTACCGCTTATTGTCGTCCTATGTACAGATACTCCAGTCTCCAGTCCTCCAGGGTTACCTTAGGTCTCTGTGCTGCCTCTCTGATTAATGCCCTCCTTGCCCGGTCCGTGAGTTTTGGTGGGCCGTCTCTTAGCAGGTTTGCTGTTGTGCCATGTTCTTTCCATTTGTTTATGATAGATTTGATGGTGCTCCTGGGGATCATCAAACATTTGGCTATTTTTTTATAACCTAACCCTGATTTGTACTTCTCAACAACATTGTCCCTTACTTGTTTTGAGAGTTCCTTGGTCTTCATGGCAGTGTTTGGTTAGTGGTGCCTCTTGCTTAAGTGTTGCAGCCCCTGTGTTCTTTCAAAAAAGGTGTGTATATGTAATGACAGATCATGTGACACTTAGATTGCACACAGGTGGACATCAGTTGCACCGGAGCTTTTTATGGGCTTCATAACAAAGGGGGTGAATATATATTCGCACATGGCAATTTTTGGTTTTCTATTTCTAAAAAATAGTTTTAGGATATATTTTTCTCATTTCACTTCACCAACTTAGACTATTGTGTTCTGATTCATCACATAAAATTCAGATGAACAAAACATTGAACTAAAGGCTGTAATGTTACAAAATAGGTATAAAGTCAAGGGGGTGAATACTTTTGCAAGGCACTGTAGATAGTATATTATACCAGTTTTAATAAATAAGTATGATACTCAGACAACTGGATTGTTTTGGACATATTGTGGTCACAAATGGGTTCACTCATTCACATTCAATGAGAAACCCCTTTGTTTAGTCTCCTACTGAGAGGAAATATCTAGTTGTATAAATGGTCTATCAAACATCATCATGCACACTTACCGTACCTATTCTAAAATGTATCATCCTTATTATTGACCCCATACTAGCTAGGAACTGGAAGTTGTCTACAAAACTGTCATGGTTCATGGTCTGTCATCACGTTACCAAAACTGCTTGTACGGAGTGAGCAGGTTATCAAGTTCTTGACAAACTAACCCTCTACAAGTCAATTTTAGTCACTGGCTCCAAAGTTTCTTCAGATGGAGTAAGGTCATTTGTAATTCTCCAATATGCTGCAGCATGCTGTTTACAATTGAAAGCTATTCTTAATGACATCTTCCTTATAAAACTAAATTTTACCACTGCATACACTGCATACCCATGACATAGTCAATTAGTAAATTACTAATCTAAGGTGGCATTTATTGTTTGGCACTAGTATGGAATTAGTACTATAACTGAATATTACTGACTGTCTTGCTGGGGGAAAGTTTACAAAGTGACCCACCAAGGTCATCATTGATATTCAATTCTGTTTTTAATTGTATTGTTAATTCAATATTAAACCAGAAAAACTTTGGATTTTACCATTAATCTCTGAACTACTACAGTGGCTAGCAGGTCAGGTACCAAACACTCCTGGCAATTTAAAATTGTCCTTCTAAGAGAAAGTTTGGGAACCAGTGCTGTAGATTGTTGGAGCAGTACAGTTGTCCTTTAACACTTGTATATGCATAATCTGGGAGGTAACCTTGTGATATCCTTTTTCTTCTCTTTTGCCCCAGTTACAGCAGTAAATTTGTCTTTTGTTTTTACCTGTTGTACTGTACATTCAATAATGATTTTTTAAAGAAAATAAAAACACCTACAAGTACAGATAACATGGAATAAAGAGAGAACCCAGAAAGGGTTTGAAAGCGATCAAGTTCTTGATTTTCTTGACTTAAATAATATGCCCCTACTTTTCTGGAGATTTTTGTTGGACAAATATTATTTTGTCTCAAAAAGTTTATTTTTCTTTTTTACAACTTAGTTATGTAAAATCCATAATTATTTAAGAATTATTTATGGAACTCTTATAAGTTAGAAACAATATTTTCTAAATTTTAATCAGGTGTTGATTCATAATACCTCAGTTGCAGTATGCAAAATTTATTTTGACTCCCCTATTTCTTGTAGTTCTTCAGATTACTAAAGGCCTCAACTAGAATATCAGGGTTAACTTCAATTCATTTTCAAAAAATGCAATTAAAGATTTTAAATAGGATATATTTCACAAGTAGATATTTAATTACATTTAGTCAGAATTTGGAAAAACTTTGCGTACAGTGTAGGTCATTTGACCCTGACGTTCATCGTTTCTTTTGGTCTTGTCCTAAAATCACATTATTCCATCTCCTGAACTGACTTATAAAAATGTTTCAGTTTTGAGTAGATATGAATTTTTCAAATTCTGTCTTGAATATTTGAGGGTATAAACTTCCAAAATGTATACAATTAGTTATTTGTGTAGCAAAGAAATTGATATCAAAACTTTGAACAAATAAATTATCACCAACTAGACTGATTATGGAACATTGAAAGGGATTTACTTGCGTGCAGTAACTTGGAACCATATCTAAATCACTTTACCTTGAGAATTCCTTTTTCTATACTAACTAGCGACTTGCCCGTCATAAATGACGGGGTAATAAAATTTGAAGCCATGGGAATGCTGTTTGAGACATAATTGAAACCGTTTTGTACTGTTAGGACCTTTGGCGCAAGGCGCTCAGCGCAAGCCTTGCGAGCTTCTCCTGTCTTGTACTTTTGGTGCTCTGAGAGAGATATCTATTTCTATGTATATGTAGTTAAGTAATAATTAATGATTTATTAAATATATTAATATAGTTTCATTCTTTGTAATTGATATATGCAGCGAGCAATATAACAATCTGTTTGTATTTTGCGCCTACATAGAATATACATTGTGAGTGTTAGTGCCCTGCTTATAAAGTGTAATGAATGTTCCAATTGTGCATTCTAAATAGGCTGCGTGCGCGAGGTAAAGCCGATGGTTTATTGTGTAAAGCGGCATTGTATAGTCGGAATGTTATTAATGTGGTACGCATCTTGTGAGCATTTTCCGGCTTTTGTAATAGTGTATCTTGCAGGTCGTAGTGTGATGTGTAAAGTGCTACGAGTTTGCATTGGTTTTCGCGGACCGTGAGCATTTTCCGGCTTTTGTAATAGTGTATCTTGTAGTTCGTAGTGTGATGTGTAAAGTGCTGCACTTTTTGCAGTGTTTTGCGCGGTCCGGAGTCGTGTATCCTTGTTTTAATTTTTTCGCCAGCCATTTTTTTCCTCGCTTAAGCGATTTTTGAGTGGTGAAAATCATCTAAATCAAGTTAAATTTGCGTTCCACCTCACTCACAGACATACTGGCTGTTGCCCCATGCTGTCTATGAGGTTTTTGTAAATTTTTAGGGTGTATTTAGTGTGTTTTTCGTTCTTTTTTTTCTAAGTCCTGCGTCTCATATTTTAACGCCTCGCTTCGCAAAGTTCGCATGGGCTAAGTGCTACGGTTTAACGGCTCACCTTGCTTTGTGTGGCTCGCAGCGATGAGCGCCTAAGTCGTACGCACCTCGCAAAGCGTGAAGACGTCTCGCAGTTTGACAACTATTATATGTGATATTGTTTTGATCGTGAGGTTAATTTTTTATTTTACATGATTTGCTTTTCTAACCTTCCTTTTTGTATTAAGTCTACAATTTGTTTCTTCTTTTTTTTAATTGTTGATTTAGTTTTGTAATATTATATCATGGACATATTTAGGTTTCATGCAATCCTAGGCATTCAGATTTGTGCACCCCCTACTCCCATATATGTACACATCTTTGTTGTTGTTGTTCAATTGTTCAGTCACGTCCGACTCTTTGTGATCCTATGGACCTCAGCAAGTCAGACACATCTTGTGTTTGTTTGTGCTTATCCTTAAGGTTTTCTTAGCAAAGATACTGGAGTAGGTTGCTGTTTCCTTCTCCAGTGGACTGTGATTTGTCTGACCTCTCTGCGATGACCTGCCCACCTTGGGTGACCCTACATGATATAGCTCACAGCTTCACTGAAGTACACAAGCCCCTTCAGAATGACAAGGTAGCAATCCAGAAGGGGATGTACACATATGGTATCTCACAAAGTGTCAGGTACACTTAAAGTTAGACATATTACTGTGTATAGACATTTCCGCGCATATACAAACATATTTCAATGTCCTACACTGCATCTTCAGGTCCCCTGATTTATATACTGATTTTTTTATGTCATATGTTTGTTTTATATATGTATATATATATATATATATATATATACATATTGTCCGCACATACCTATCCCCTTCCTTACTTTCTATTTTTCTGGGAGGGAAATGGGGGGAAAGAGACACAAGGGAGAAGGGGCACAGACACAGGGGGAGGTGGGGGAGGGGGGAAAGAGACACAGGGGAGGGGGGAACAGTCAAAGCGGAGAGAGAGGGGGAAAGAGTTACAGGAGAGGGGGAAAGAGACACAGGGGAGGGAGAAAGAGACACAGGGGAGGGAGAGGGGGGAACGAGACACAGGAGGGAAAGAGACACAGGAGGGAGAGGGGGGTAAAAACACAGGGGGGGGAGGAGACACAAGGGAGAGGAGGGGGAAAGGAGACACAAGGGAGAGGAGGGGGAAGAGACACAGGGGAGGGGGAAAGAGACACATGGGAGGGAGAGGGGGGAGACACAGGGAGGGAGATGGCGGGAAAGAGACAAAGGGTGGAAGAAAGAGACACAGGGGAGGTGGAAAGAGACACAGGGGTGGGGGAAAGACACACAGGGGAGGGGGAAAGAGATGCATGGGAGGGAGAGGGAGGGAAGAGACACAGGGAAGGGAGAGGGCGGGAAAGAGACCCGGAGGGGAAGAGACACAGTGGAGGTGGAAAGAGACACAGGGGAG